>CM042011.1:35548853-35918853 GCA_023525715.1 Cichorium intybus
TATATAGTGAAATTATCCATTCTGACAGAATGTTATCGAAAAAAGCATTATTCTTGGCATAATATCATAGAAAAACATCCAATGAACAAAAATATATCAATTAAATAACATTATTTGAACTAACATATATCAAAATAAATAAAATTTCTAAAGAATTACATTTTGAAATATTCATTCTAGTAGAATGACATCCAAAAACATTCTTTTTAAAGTGTATGTTGATCAAATCTTTTGTATTGTGTGTATTCTATAGACAGAAAGAAGAAAATCATAACATTGAAATCTGAATTTCAAGTTTGATCAAGATGTGTGTCACTACTACTTCCCGTATACTCCTTTTTCTCTATCTTCGAAATGGTTGCTTGAAGATGATACGTGTCACTACATTCTGGTACACTCCTCTTTCCCGTATACAACTTTCTAGCCATCACATTCAGAATCGCTGATTCATGGACAACTAGACTTGAAAAAATCAAATTCTGACAGAATGTTATAGTCTTATGCCAATTATTCTGCAAGAATACATAAAAAACAAATTATGGCAGAAACATTCTACAAGAATTTGACATGAGTATTTGAAAACTGCACTAAACACTCTACTAGAATTTGGCATGGGTATTTGAAAACTGCACTAAATAGAAAACTACACTAAATTACAAAATCTCAATTTAACTTTCGACTAAATACAAAACTGCATTAAATTACAAAATCTCACTTTGACTTTCGGGTATTTGAAAATTTTAATCACTATTACATTTCAAATCATCTATTAATATGTCTCATTAAATCAAACCTAAATACAGAAAAGTGTTAAACAAGTTACAGGATATGTGACCTAGAAACAGA
Source organism: Cichorium intybus (assembly GCA_023525715.1). Classification (NCBI taxonomy): domain Eukaryota; kingdom Viridiplantae; phylum Streptophyta; class Magnoliopsida; order Asterales; family Asteraceae; genus Cichorium; species Cichorium intybus. The sequence goes on from CM042011.1 coordinate 35,549,700, forward strand.
ACCCGAAATTTAAGAAACGAATGCTAGAAATCTGATTTGAATATGGAAAATCAGACTCAAATAGGAGAAATAGAAGTACACAAAAATCATCATACCTCATCTGAAGCAACTGTTGATTTCGAACTCAAACTACAGGAGAAATCGGATACGAGAAGGTTGCAAACTTAACTCCATGTCTATAGAAATCAATAAATGTGAAATCATATTGAAAAATAATACCTCCTGTAATTGAAGCTTCTTAGATCGAACTCCACCTCACACAAATCGAAATACTAGAAATAGCTAATTCTAGTGATCGGGAATCGGAAATAGGAGACTAGAATTAGTAGATCAGGAGAAATCAAAAAATATAAATTCGATTTCCAAATTAGCCGATTAGGGGACACATTGATTCTACAACTTCGTTCTTCTAGGAAACGATTACAACCCTCAAGGTAATGGTGGTAGAGATCGGTGGTGAGATCGACCGGTGTTGTTGGTGTTACCGGAGATGCGAGGATGATGAATATGGCAGACGTTTTATTGATGGCAGCTAGGTTAACTGAAGCAGTTACCAACATTCCATAATTGTAGGATTAGTTTACCATAATTACATGAATTGATTTAAATTTGAATCAATGACTTATAAATCAATTGACATATATATATATATATATATATATATATATATATATATATATATATATATATATATATATATATATATATATATATATATATATATATATATATATATATATATATATATATATATATATATATATATATATATATATATATATATATATATGTGTGTGTGTGTGTGTGTGTGTGTTTGTGTGTGTGTGTGTGTTCAAATGAGACTGTGAAGATTTAATGAGTCAAAGAGACGCAATCTTAGTCACTCATATTGGAGATAAAAAAATTAAAATAGCCAAAAATAAAAAAATTCACAATATTTATCGCTAGTTTGTGTATCCGGATTTAGAAAAAAATAAACAAAATAAAAAATATTTCAGTTGAATGTTACACATTCTAATAGAATATTACACATATAGTGTAATATTATATTAGAATACTACAAAAATGTTAAATTTTTTTTAATTTAAAAAAAGTTGAATAACAAAAGTGACGAAAATAATAAATAAATATATATTTTTTCTTTTTTTTCATTTGTTTTGCATTTTTTTTTATTTACACTCAAAATGAATGACTAGGATTATGTCTCTCCGTCTCACAAAATCTCTACAGTCTCACATCAACCTAACCATATATATATATATATATATATATATATATATATATATATATATATATATATATATATATATATATATATATATATATATATATATATATATATATATATATATATATATATATATATATATATATATATATATATATATATATATATATATATATATATAGGTTCAACATAGAACCAAATTATATTGGCTAACCATAAAACTACGTAAAAAAATGTCCATATTCATTTATGAACATATGAAATTTTCATGTTCATAGATGAACATGTTCATAAATGAACATATGTTCATTAATGTACATTGACATTTTTTACGTGGTTCTATGGTTAGCCAATATAATTTGGTTCTATATATATATATATATATATATATATATATATATATATATATATATATATATATATATATATATATATATATATATATATATATATATATATATATATATATATATATATGTTCAATATAGAACCAAATTATATTGGCTAACCATAGAACCACGCAAAATCGCGAAAACTCGCAGCCAAACTCCACCGCGACATGCCGGAACTATCGGAACTCCATCCTTCATCGTCGGAGGTGACCTCAACGTCTACTGACTGGTTTACCTGACGGTGGAGATCAACGTTGTCGTTACTGGAGCTCAGGTTCGAATTTGATTTGTCTGCCATCAATTCAAAATTTGGAATGATTGATCAACTTGGGCTAAAATGACGCAAAAAGTGGAATGATTGATCGGATTCCACTAACTACAAAATTCGATCACATAATTTACTTTTTTCAAAGGAACGAAGCCTGGTCCGATTCTTGAATTGTTGTCTGTTCATCTGCTTTCTTCTCCACATCCTCGTCTTCTGTCACTCGGTTTGCTATTAGTTTGATTTTTCCTTTTGATTTCCTCAGCGATATCTTCTGTTAGATTGTGTTTTTCCTGCTTTGCAATTCTTTTGTGTTTTCCATTCACAAGTAGCATAAAGCAGTGCCTAATGACACTGCAGTTTCTGTTTTTGTTTGTTTGCCCTCCATGTGTTTGATAAAATGCTAGGGTCAAATTTTCTTTTGCTGGAGCTTTATTTTTGGTACATCATTCCTGGTTCTTTGTTTATTTCTTGGATGATGTAATTTGGGTGCTGGGGCTACTCTCATTCTGTAGAACCCAACATTGTGTTGGTGTCCTTTGTTTTCTTTTTTCCTATATTTATTTCAGCCCCCATGTTATTGCTTCATCTCGAGGCATGGCTTCTTCTTCTTCTTCTATTGTGTCTGATAGTTTTTGTCCGTGCCCGTTTAGAAGTTTCCATTGTTGCCGGATAGGTGAAGGGGGTAATAAAGGAAACTCTCGTATGATTTCTCACCTTAAAAGTCAACATCTTTTAAATGATGACCGCAAATGAGTATTGCATGACGCTTTGTCAACGGATCATGGTTTATTTATGGAGGTGGAAAAAACGTTGTTGTCTCTCGGTCAATGGTTGTGTGGGGATTGTATGTGTCTGCATGCGGTTAGTCGGCCATGTCATCATCCGAATGGTCTTGTTCGTTTTATTAAAGGGGACATTGGTGCGACCACACACATTGTCGGTATTGTTAAGCCGGATGCTCAGAATAATGTGCCAAATGTTTCAGAGGAATGTGTTATGGATGTTGAGCTTCTTGACCGTGTCTTTAAAATGCCTATCACTACAGTCAAAAGTATCCCTCACAGTTGTCGTTTAGCTTTCTCGCAGACTTTTAAATCAGCAATTTACAAGGTGATTGCCCAGCCCAACTCTGTTGATGCCTGGGTTAAGTTGTTTCTTCTACCGCGTTGCACGCTGCAGGTGTTTAGACCCAAGAACAGACAAGAAAGCAGATCTGGGAACAGAAACTCCATACAACAAAGTTGCATCTTGAAGTCCTTGGCTACATGGGGGAAAGAGGACGGTGTCCCCACCCTTTTAAAAAACATTTTCGACAACTACGGGGGTGGGCACATGAGCCAGGGCGGGGACAACACACGGCCTAACACAACGGCTAAGACCAACATTAGACAATGTCTCCGTAAAGTTGCAGATGGTCATTTTACTGCCGCAGTTAAAGTTTTATGCTCCTATGGTGTTGCGCCTTACAATGGTGATACCATTAAAGCCTTAGAGGATAAGCATCCTCTGAAACCACCCCCTTCTATGCCGGACACCTTTTACTCTGAGCCTCCACTTGTAGCTGATTTCGATAGTGTTCTTGGTTGCATTAAATCTTTCCCTAAAGGGACTTCTTGTGGTAGAGATGGCTTGAGGGCCCAACATATTTTAGATGCCCTATGCGGAGAGGGTTCAGCTTTAGCCACAGATCTCTTACGGGCCATAACCTCAGTTGTTAATTTATGGTTAGGGGGAAGATGTCCGTCTGTTTTGGCAGAGTTTGTTGCTTCTGCACCTCTCACGCCACTTATTAAACCAGACAACGGGATCCGGCCAATTGCAGTTGGTACTATATGGAGGAGGTTGGTTTCGAAGGTGGCTATGAAGGGAGTTGGGAAAGATATGGTTAAATACCTTAACGATTTTCAATTTGGGGTCGGCGTGTCTGGGGGTGCTGAGGCTGTTTTGCATTATGCCAATCGGGTGCTGTGTAAACACCACGATAATGGGTCCCTTACCCTGCTTGCGGTGGATTTCTTGAATGCTTTTAACATGGTGGATAGATCCGTCTTAATCCGCGAGGTTAGAAGGATGTGCCCTTCTATTTCCTTGTGGGTCGATTTCTTATATGGGAGGACATCCAGGCTTTACATAGGTGACACCCATATATGGTCCACCATTGGGGTTCAACAAGGTGATCCATTGGGACCCCTTCTTTTTGCCCTTGTTTTACACCCTCTCGTGCATAAAATTCGAGACAATTGCAAGCTACTGCTCCATGCTTGGTATTTAGATGATGGGACAGTTATTGGAGACTCCGATGAGGTGGCGAGTGTGTTAAAAATTATTCAGGAGGATGGCCCAGGGTTGGGTCTGGAGCTGAATATTAAGAAAACTGAGATTTTTTGGCCCTCTTGTGGTGGTAGGAAACTTCGAGACGGATGTTTCCCAGCAGATATTGGTAGACCTTCTTTGGGAGTAAAGCTCCTGGGGGGGGGGGCTGTTAGCAGAGACGCGGGGTTCATTAGTGGGCTCGCCTTGAAGAGAGCTGTCAAGGCTGTTGATTTGATGGGCCTTCTTCCCCAGCTTTGTGACCCGCAGAGTCAGCTCCTTTTGCTACGTTCTTGTATGGGCATTGCTAAACTTTTCTTTGGTTTAAGAACTTGCCAACCGGTGCACATGGAGGAGGCGGCTTTGTTTTTTGACAAAGGGTTGCGTGGTTCCATCGAAGACATTGTGGTTTGTGGTGGCCCTTACTTTGGAGACTTCCAGTGGCGGTTGGTTTCCTTACCAATACGTTTTGGTGGTTTGGGTTTGTACTCTGCTAGTGAGGCTTCATCGTACGCTTTTGTAGCATCGAGGGCCCAATCTTGGGCCTTACAAGACCACATCTTGCAACACAGTGGCATATGTGGTATGGACATTGATTATTATTCTGCTTTGGATCGTCTGCGTGGCACAATTCCAGATTTTGACTGTAACGGTTTCACTAATAAGGACATCTCCCCCCCTAAATCCCAAAAAACATTGGCGAATGCTCTCTTTAGTAAGATCGTCAAGGATATGGAAAACGACTTCCACATGACGTTCAGGCAGAAAGCCGTATTGGAGTGTCTTCAAGCTCCTCATACACAGGATTTTTTGCTAGCTATCCCCATTGACGGCCTCGGTCTACATATGTCCCCTGTGGAATATTGCGCTATTCTACGGTACCGCCTTATGATTCCCCTTTTTCCGAGCGACGAGATATGTCCGGTTTGTCGCAAGGCGTGCTTGGACTCTTTTGGGGATCATGCTGTTCATTGTCGGGAGCTCCCAGGTTTCAAATACCGTCATGATATGGTTAGGGATGTTCTTTTTGACGTCTGCCGACGTGCCGGGGTTTCGGTACGTAAAGAAGCTCCTGTTAACTTTTTGACTGACCCTTCAGACGGGAGATCTACGCTCAGGCCTGCTGACATTTTGGTCTTCGGATGGATGGGAGGTAAACATGCATGCGTGGACCTTACCGGGGTTTCCCCTCTGACGTGCATGCAGAGGTCGTCATGCGGTCAAAAATAAGAAATAACCTAACATTCACTAGTATAGTGGAGTCAGGGTCGATCCACAGGAGCTTCGTGGTTAGACTAGATGAGAGATTACCAACTAATAGTGTCACAGCTATAGTCGGAGGAACTAATTTCTATCTTTCTACCTTGAAACAATATTCAAACACCCAAGCCAAGCTTAACTATGTCCAAATGACCTAGTTACTTTCTGAACTCAGAAGTACATCTCTGAATCAGAAGCAATTGAGGGCATCCAAACTAGCAAAACCAAGCATAGCATAAACTAGCTAATAACTAACAGTTCTATGAGACAGTTAATAGCCAAGGTTTAATGCCTAACCTAACCGAGTTAGCTACTGTTTTCAGCAAAGAGAAACAGTCCCAACCAAGTTACAAACAAAATCCACACACAAACAAACAACCAAAGCACAAACTAACATCCAAAATACCGAAAAATCAATATTTAATGTAACCGAATGATTTCATTCACTCAAACCAATATCCAAACATTAATTCAGTAACCGAACACTACTAAAAACAGAACCCTAAGCTGAAGATCAATGGTTGTCACACCAAAAGATTCAACTCAAAGCTTACAAATGTTTAACTAAAATGAAATAAAATCTAAAACATGAAAATACCAAATGATAGCTTCTGAAATGGAATTCTTGAGTCAAAGAGCTTCTAGGTCGATGTTTACCCCCGATCTTTGCTAGGGTTTTCGGCTGGAAATGCCTCTATTTATAGTTGCAAATTTCCCGTGACCGCGCCGCACATAAGTGAAATCCGCGGCGCGCGTACTTATCCGTTCCCCGTTTTTTCGTCATTCAAATGTGTTCCACCTCCTTACGCCCGCGTCGCGCAGAAGATAAATCCGCGGCGCGCGTACGTCTTCTCTTGATTTTTCATTCTTTCCATACTTTTTCCTTTTGTACACTTTTAGTCCCTGTTTCTGTTCTTTTTCTCTAGACAAGTCCTGACACGAAAAGTGAGAATACCCATGCATATTTGATATAATTTCACAAAGAACAGGGCTCAACAACGCCTAAAATACTTGATATCACTAGGCGTTGTCACCCTCTTGTGAACTTGAGGAGTGGAGGTTTTACAGGGAGGCAAGCGACTTTGAAAGCAGCTGCATGCAAAGTGGATAAACACGATAAGGCATGTCGTGAAAATCAACATGTGTTTATCCCTTTCGCTTTTGATACCTTTGGTTTTCTCGCACCTGAAGCTGTGGAGCTACTCAACAGAGTTCAACGGGTTATGCAGAGTACCATCATGTCCCTTAGATCTTTGGATTTTGTTTTTAAGCGTATTAGCTTTGCCATTCAAAAAGGGCTAGCGGCGCAGCTTGTTGCCCGTTTGCCCGACGTCTCTATGTAATACGTTTTTAATAGCCCTTATTTGCGTCTTGAATTATATATACGCCTAGGCGCTAGGCGGGCGGGTTCCGCCTACGATTAGTGGTAGGCGGTCAAGTTAGGCGGATTTGGTCAACGGCGGTCAAAATCGGGTATAGGGGGCCTAGGCGGGTCTAGGCAGCAAAATTTTCAATTTTTCAAAATTCAAAATTTTCAAATTCTCAAAATTTTCAAAATTCAAAATTTTCAAATTTTCAAAATTTTCAAAAAATTTTCAAATTTCTAGAATTTTCAAAAATTAACAAATTTTCAAAAAAATCAAAATTTTAGATTTTTAAAATTTAATTTTAGAAAATGTCATTAATTATGATAATCGGTGGCTAAGTTACGATTATTGATGATTAAAATTGTCAAAAATATCATTAATTAGTCTAAACATTCTGATGTTTGATGATTTACATATTTAAACACTTAGATTTATCAAATTTTTATGCTTATTTATTTATTTTGTAGGGATATAGGTAATATCTAAATTTTAAAAAATAATTTTTGTTACAATTAATACTCCCCGCCTAGGCGCCGACTAGTCCTCGCCTAAACCGACTAGTCCTAGGCCCCAGTCCACCGCCCGCCTACCGCCTAGCGACTTTTACAACCTTGATATATATATATATATATATATATATATATATATATATATATATATATATATATATATATATATATATATATATATATATATATATATATATATATATATATATATATACAAACACGCACACACACACGCACACACACTAGTGCGTACCTGTGCAATGGGACATGCGGCAGATAGTTTTCTTTCGACAATTATTTTCTTTTCGTTTGGTGGCGAATAGTTTTTACCGAAGATTTGTTGCTATTCTGAAAGATGTACTATTTCAAAGAGCAAGCACTATTTTGATACTCGTGTTGTTTCAAATTAAAACACAATATAGTTACCCGGATTCGATACCCTTAGTAAATAGTTTCTTTCAAAAACTTCTAATATTCTAAAGAACATGTTGTGCGACGATACCACGCAAAGTGGCATCGATGAATTGTTTCATTTTTTTAAAATAGTAGCGGTGGTGGTAATTTTTTTCCTTTCATAAACAGTTTCCATAGAACACTTATTAAATTGGCAAAATATAGAAGTGAGATTATCACAAATTTAGTCAAAAGCAAAGTAATAAGTAACTTAGTTTTACCTTTTTGATAATTAGTTTGGTTGCAACTAATGTTAAGGTTTGATTGATTCGTTCCTTAGATAATTCGATAACACAAAGTTATGTTTATCTATTCAATAGAGGTGCATAGAGGTCGGTATGAAAGATCCCGATTATGTTATTGTCAGCTTTAAAGAAACATCGTCACAGATTGAAGCTGCTATTTGTATGTTCTTTATGTGGTCAATGTCGATTCTAAAAACCTTCGGAATGTTTAGGTTAGAAGGTCCAAACCGTCTATGTTTGATCAAAAAAGCATGTTCCATCACGGTCTTAAATATATGAATATTACTCGAAACAACAAGTTCAATGTTGATATTGTGAAAAGAGGTTGCAAATACTTATAGTCTCCACAAATGATTATCTCAATGTCAATATTATTAAATAAGAAGTTTGATTGGTAAAAGATATGGGTCTAATGAAAAAACGTTAAAACTTTACTCTTGTTTTTTCTTAATAGAAATTAGTTACATGAACTACAAAACATTACAATAATTTCTTTTTATAAGAAAAGGTTTGTAATGTTCACCTTTCAAATATACATAGAAAATGAACTTAATATTAAGATATTAGTTAAAATCTCAAAAGTGATTTTGAAAAGAATATACCAGATTAGTGATAACATAAAATAACAAAGTTTGTAAATTATTAAAAATTTATTGATATCACTTGGGAAAATGAACAATAAAAACTAATATAATTTGAGGATAGCTCAAAATTTTTAAGGTTGATTGGGTAGAAGGTTGCTAATTGTTTGTTATTCTTATCTCTTATTTGTTTTTACTGTTATTTCTTTAATCTATTAAATATTTAAAATCTTATTAAGTTTGTTATTGTTTATTTATTGCTACTTGTTTGCTACATTCCAATTTTAAGCAATTTATTTGCTACTTTTTAACATGTATGCCAATTTGCAAATGTATGTATAAAAGCAACATTATTTGGTTAACCCTTTCCAAGTATCTGCCATAGGTACTAACTATTAACCAAGGTTTTCGGTTTTTGGGTCTCAAAGAAATATGTATTTTTCTTTTTATTTTCCTATTCTCTCTCATTTTCTATCCTTCCCCCCTTCTCTCTCCTCCATAACCTTCCTAATCACATAAAACATCATAACAATTTATTAGAAACAAAAGTGAGTTGATACAGTCTATAACTTGTTGGCTGGTGTCACCACCACAACTTTTGTACTTAATGCTAATGTGGAACTTGACTTATATCTATAGCTTGTATTTGAGCCCCTTGTTTTAAGACTTTTGTATGTATGGATGTTTGTATGAGTGGATGCGTATGTATGTTTATATGTATATGACAACGCCTAGTGATATCAAGCATTTTAGGCGTTGTTGAGCCCTGTTCTTGATAAAATTATATCAGATATGTCTGGATATTCTCACTTTTCGTGCCAGGGCTTGTTTGGAGAAAAAGAATGGAAACAGGGACTAAAAACGTGCAAAAGGAAGAAGTTTGGAAAAGAATGAAAAATCAAGGAAACTCGTACGCGCGCCGCAGATCTATGATATGCGCGACGCGAGCTTAAGGCGGTGTAACACATTCAAATGCTGAAGAAACGGGAAAAGATTAGTACGCGCGCCGCGGATTCTTCATCTGTGCGTCGCGGCTGCGGGAAATTTGCAAGTATAAATAGATGCAATTTCAGCCGAAAACCCTAGCAAAGACCGGGTGTAAAATCGACCTTGAAGCTCTTTGACTCCAAGATTTCGTTTCAGCAACATCTCAATTGGTATTTCATGTTTTTGAATTTAATTTCCTTTTAGTATCAAGTAGTAATTGTAGCTAAGGTCCTTGGGAGTGACAACCACTGGCCTTGAGCACTTTAGGTTTCTGTTTTATGACATTTTGTTACTGTTTTGGTGTTTGGATATTGAGTTTGATGAATAAGAAGCATTTGGTTATAAGTAATATTGGTATTTCGGTGTTTTGGATGTTTGTTTGTGTTTTTGATTATTGATTTGTGTTGGATCTTGTTTTGACCTTGTTGGGACTGTTTTCCCTTGCTGAAATCAGTAGCTAATTAGGTTAATTTTTAGGCATTAAACATTGGCTAGTAACTGTTCAGTAGAACTTTAGTTAGTGGCTAGTTTATGCTTGCTTGGTTTTGCTTAGTTTGGATGCCTTTGATTGCTTCTGATTCAGAGATGCACTTCTGATTTTAGAAAGTGACTAGGTTCATTTGAGCTTAGCTTAGTTTGGCTTGAGTTTGTTTGATCATTGCTTTAGGGTGTTAGTAATTAAGAAGATAGAAACTAGATCCTCCGACTGTAGCGTGACACTACTAGTTGGCAATCTGTCACTTAGTCTAACCACGAAGCTCCTGCGGATCGACCCTGACTACCACTGTACTAGTGTGTGTTAGGTTTTTCTTTATTTTTGACCGCACGACGACCTAGGCGTGTCAAATTTTGGCGCCGTTGCCGGGGATCGCTTAGATTAAGTGATTTGTAGGACTTAGCTTCTGATTTTTGATGTTTGATTTTAGTTTGTGATTTTTGGTATGTGTACGTCTTCATAATGGGCGATTACATGTACCCGGATCAATATTTTGAGTATTATGAAAATCCGGCCGACACCTATTACGAGGATGATTGCTACAATGGATCACCCGATGACAATGGATGGCAGACCGAAGAGTCATCTCAACCTAGAAATTCTGCAACTTGGGCCTAACTTTGGGTACTCCGGTATAACACTCACCAAGAACAGAAGGACCAGGCTGATGCTCTTTTAAGATTGCAAGCTTCTTTAGATAAGTTAGAGGAAAGTTGGAAATGTTCGCCACCTTCGCCAGAACCAGAGGCGAGTAATTTTCATACCAATAATAATGTGTGTGAACTTGCATCACCTGAATATGTGATGGAAGGGCATGCACCGTGGGAAAGTCAAGAGACCATCGAGAGGGTCGAAAATGTTGTTGAGGAAGAGGTTGTAGGTGACATTGCTACCTCTGACTCAACAGCTTTTGATGTTTTTGAAAATGTTGATAATGTCGAGCTGGTGATGAGTGAATCCATACCATCATCAGACGATTTGATTGATGAGGATGTTGTGGATGAGGCTGTAAGTGATAGTACAGACCCCAGCCCAACGATCCCCGAAATTGTTAAAGTTGTTGATACTATTGGGGAAGGGGGTGTAGATGACAATATTATCCCTGACCCTATAATTTTTGAAAATTTTGAGAAATTTGAAAGTAAGGATCTGATGATGGGTGACTTTGTACCACCATCAGATCAAATAAGTCACTCACTCTTGGTTCCGATCCACCTGTTGGACGATGACCAAGAAGTTGATGCTGACGAATTGATTTTTGAAAATAAGAAACATGATTTTATCGCCACTCATGATCCATTCATGAATGGAAAATTAGATGTGATAAATACCATCGATGAGGACATATGGAAGCATCCTGATATGTTGCCCTTCAATCCTAGTGGATTGGAAAATCTTTACTGGCATTGCAAGCCAAAATTGCAAACTAAAGATGGCACGTGGCACACTGGCAAAATGAAATCTACAAAACAACTACTGGAAGCGGCACTAGGCGCGCTTCATGTCAAGCCTTTAAATTTGAAGAGATATAGAAGAAAGGATCGAGCTTGGAGGTTCAAAGCTACATCCGAGCATTCTCGGGAGTTAACTAGAAAGCAACAACCGGGCAGCAGCAGGAGAACCGACAAGCCATTCGACCCAAGAAAGTTTGAGGAACAGTGGGTCAGTGAAGGGACGGTGGAAGCAGAGAATCAGCGAAGGAAGAAGGCGTACGATCCATCGTAGCTGTAGAGGAATACTACGTCTGGCCGAAGACGTTAAACTTAGCGCTTGTTGGGAGGCAACCCATCGTGTCATAGGTTAGGATTTATATTTTTTAGAATTTAATTAGGAAAATACATCAATTTTTTTGCAGGTATTAGTGGTCTAAAATAAGTGTGGGGTCGTGTGAGAAGTTTTTGAAATTTTGAAGACCGCCCGCGGGTTTTTGAATTACGCGACGCGGGGTCGTAAACCAACCCGATGCGCAGGGGTTGATTTGGTGACACGCACGACGCGCAAAGCGTAAATGCGCGACGCGGGGAATGATCAGTCGGTTTTCTCCTATATAAGGTAAGCCGCGACTCAACCCAACCCCACACGACTCGGAGCTCTGATCAACGAATTTCTCTTGCATTTTTTCTTACTCATTTTGTTTCTACTGCCAAGGTACGCTATTCTAACTATCTATTAGTTGTTAAAACTAGCAATTAGGTAGTTAATTTTAGTGATTTGCCCAAAGTAGTTCAAAACTTAGAATCGCCAATGCTAACTCATAGGGTGTTTGTTTTGCCAAATGGAGACCCTAGATGAGTTAGTCGGCACTTAGGCTACCTTGTGGTATGATTGGATCGAGTTTTGGCAGGATAAATTGCGAGTTTGATTCGGGGTTTTGCAAACAGCCGCTCGCCGCGACGCGCCTTGCTCTTGGGCCGCGCCGCGGTGCGGCAGGGAAGAAGAGGACTGATTTTGCAAAATATTTTTTGTCTTTTGTATCTTTTTGCAGATGATGTTCAGATTAGAGCACGCTTTCCTCCAGTTCCCCGAGGGACTGGCTAGCTCTACGGAGTACATTTCGCGGAGGGACGCGTTGACTGGTCGTCGGGTTCTCGAGGCGACAGTTATCGACAGAGATATTTTGAGAGACGCAGGACTATGGGGTGCGATAGAGCCGTTTCTGCACCGCACTTGGGTTGAGGGGGATGCTTCATTTACTTGCCGTGGCTGGGACAGGATCATGGCCACGGACGAGCACGTGGTCTACACCGAGCTACTGTTGGAGTTTCGCTCCACGATCCATTTCGCTCCTCGGGCGTCAGACCCACGATCCAGGATCATCCGGTTCCGACTGGGAGGTGCACAGAGGGAGTGCAACCTCCGAGAGTTTGGGAGGAGAGTTGGACTGTATACTCCGGCGGATCTTCAGCACCGCCACTTCACTCAGTTTTTTGGATCCTGTATTCAGGGCCAGCCGGAGAGGCCCGGCAACATGGAGATTTGGACACCACTGTCCAACGTTATGTACGAGGCGGGGACCTCGAGGGAGAGCCACCTCCGCGACCCACTTTACCGCCTCATGCACCGTAGCGTCTCCACCTCCATCATGCAGCGGGAGGGGGGCGAGAAGGTGTCTGGGGAGGACATGACATTCTTTTGGGCTCTCCTCGACCCGTCCCGATTCCTCCACCTCCCCTTCGCCCTTGCAGTTGCCCTCTCTACTCACTCGACGGGAGCTTCCACCAGCAGCCCCAACAGAGCCACAGCCGCAGGAGGACCCAGCGGCCATGCACCGACTGGAGGCCAGAGTCACGAGGATCGAGGACCAGCTCGAGTGGATCAGGGAGGTACTTCTACAGATTGCATCAGCGCAGGGTCAACGCCCCCGACCATTCCCAACTAGGGCCCACGATCACGAGGCTGGACCCTCCAGACCACCTGGTAGTGATTGATGTACTTTTTCTTTCTTTTTTTTATTTTTTGAGATATATGTACAAAACTTATGACACCTCTATCTGTATATTTTGTACATTTTTTATATTTGTGATGTTTGCTTTTTAATTTGTTTGTTGAGTTATGCATGATATATCAAATAGGAAGGAGTTGTCTCAAACAAGTGTGGGGTCACCGCGCCCCCTCCACTTGTCTCGACCACCGGCGTGTTCACTGTAGCGCTACAACTCCGGAATACGAAATCAAGGATCCGTTTGTTCGCAATTATACCTGTGACATTGAGCACCAAGCAGTCTATCGTCCAAAAATGGTAACTCTTTCTCCCTTGTTTTGAAATAATTTTTGTACAACAAGGACGTTGTACGGTTTTAAGTGTGGGGTGTGGACGGTCGAAAGAGAAATTTTTGCAGAAATGATCAAAATTTCAATTTTTAGCAATATTTTTTAAAATTTTTAATAAATTGCAATTTTGAAATGAATGGTTTGTGATTGTGATAGCATTAGTATTTTTCAAGAAATACTATATAGTTGTGATCAAGCTATTAGTTAGTCAAATAAGTTGAGATTTTACGAGTTTAGAAGATTGAGCTGTTTTAGGATTGGAATTTAGGAAGGAAATGTCAATCTGTGGCCTTTGTTGTTCGAGCCGGTAAGTCTAAAATGGGTGAGACTTATGCACCTTACCACCTAAGATCGTCTGGTCTGGGATGGTATTTCTGAAAGCTCGCTACACGGACAACATCGAAAGTCATGTACAATTCCTTAATAGCCTTTAGAATCTGAATGAGTAAGTACACTTCATTGTGGACAGAAAGTTTGTAATCAAGGGTTCTCTAGAAAGCCATGAATTCCAAAGAACAATTCAATTATGTTTTCGCGAACTATTCCACTCTAACTCAAAGAGCAATAAACTTTGAAACTGAACACAGTCAAAAATTATTTGATTCCTTATTATAATTTGTTAAAAACTCTCTTGCTTGAGGACAAGCAAGGCAGAAGTGTGGGGTGTTTGACAACGCCTAGTGATATCAAGCATTTTAGGCGTTGTTGAGCATTGTTCTTGATAAAATTATATCAGATATATCTGGGTATTCTCACTTTTCGTACCAGGGCTTGTTTGGAGAAAAAGAATGGAAACAGGAACTAAAAGCGTGCAAAAGGAAGAAGTTTGGAAAAGAATGAAAAATCAAGGAAACTCGTACGCGTGCCGCGGATCTATGATATGCGCGACGCGGGCTTAAGGCGGTGTAAACACATTCAAATGCCGAAGAAACGGGAAAAGATTAGTACGCGCGCCGCGGATTCTTCATCTGCGCGGCGCGGCTGCGGGAAATTTGCAAGTATAAATAGATGCAATTTCAGCCGAAAACCCTAACAAAGACCGGGTGTAAAATCGACCTTGAAGCTCTTTGACTCCAAGATTTCGTTTCAGCAACATCTCAATTGGTATTTCATGTTTTTGAATTTAATTTCCTTTTAGTATCAAGTAGTAATTGTAGCTAAGGTCCTTGGGAGTGACAACCACTGGCCTTGAGCACTTTAGGTTTCTGTTTTATGACATTTTGTTACTGTTTTGGTGTTTGGATATTGAGTTTGATGAATAAGAAGCATTTGGTTATAAGTAATATTGGTATTTCGGTGTTTTGGATGTTTGTTTGTGTTTTTGATTATTGATTTGTGTTGGATCTTGTTTTGACCTTGTTAGGACTGTTTTCCCTTGCTGAAATCAATAGCTAATTAGGTTAATTTTTAGGCATTAAATATTGGCTAGTAACTGTTCAGTAGAACTTTAGTTAGTGGCTAGTTTATGCTTGCTTGGTTTTGCTTAGTTTGGATGCCTTTGATTGCTTCTGATTCAGAGATGCACTTCTGATTTCAGAAAGTGACTAGGTTCATTTGAGCTTAGCTTAGCTTGGCTTGAGTTTGTTTGATCATTGCTTTAGGGTGTTAGTAATTAAGAAGATAGAAACTAGATCCTCCGACTGTAGCGTGACACTACTAGTTGGTAATCTGTCACTTAGTCTAACCACGAAGCTCCTGCGGATCGACCCTGACTACCACTGTACTAGTGTGTGTTAGGTTTTTCTTTATTTTTGACCGCACGACGACCTAGGCGTGTCAGTATACATGCATGGTTGTATTTATGTATCCACATAAAATGTATGTATCCATGCAAGTATATATCTATGTATGTATGCATGTTTGTTTGTATATTGTATGTATTTTTTCTAGTTTATGTCGAATATCACTTGTGTAAAAGAATTGCGGGCCAAATTTGACTAAGGGGTTGTTTGACAACATCTGAATGATTTAGATGTGAATGATTGAGAGGCATGAATCATTCAGATGCTTTGAATGAACTTGTGTCTATAACATTTTTCCTGGTTAGGCCTCTAAATGAAAATGACCATTTTACCATTTTTGGTTAAAGTAATAATATTTACCTTCAAACCATCAAAAAATTTAAGAAATTCATATCAACGTCACTAAACTGAAATACCAAATTAAAAACTATAAGAATTCCACAAAATTTATCTTATGACCTTATTTTATTACAATAAACCATTGATACCTTCATTTAGCTTGTTGATGTCATTTTCTATATATCTACTGTACCCTTGAGGCTTTTTCTGCTTCTCAAATTTTTTATTGGTCCGAATGATTGGAATAATCACTCAAGTTAGGATTATATTTTACGTCAATAATCTCATGTGTATCATAAAGTCAACCCATTTACCATAATTTGTACCTCAATGTGATCATTAATTACAAAGTGGACATACGGAACAAGTCATTGGCTTCCCCATTCAGAAGAATAATTCATTAGCAAGTGATTGAAGCCTGAAGTATAACTAAACTAGGCGAATCACCGCGCGTTGCGCAGGAACAAAATTATGTAGTTAGAATAATAATGCATATGTTTTGTTAAAAAATATCTAAGTCATTGTTATCTGGTATGTACTAACAATTGTATAAAACAAAAAGTTGATGTATCACTAATGAATTATCTTATATCAAGACATTCGTTCTAAAAAAAAAATCAAAAAGTAAAAAAATAATTAGTTTAATAATATAATAATAAATAAACATTAAGAAATTTCAGGATAATAGTTAAAAAAATCATAGTATAGCTGGAATCTGTATTGTGGAAGTTTTTAGACTTATCGGTAATGAACTAACATATTTTTATTGTCAACACTTAAACAACTAAATACTAATGTTTAACTAAAATAAAATGCCTTAATTAATATGATAATATCATTATAATATCTAACTTTGTCATAATATTTACAATTACAAACTAATGATAATGTTTATATTGATTTAATAAACATACTAAAAGCGTGTTTTTATGTACATTTAATTCTAAAAATTACATATACAATAAAATTAAAATCATGTTTCATCATCTATTTTAAACAATTAAAAACTAATATTTATTTAAAATGAATCACCATTATTCAATTGATAATATCATTATAATATATAGTTTATCATAATATGCTGATTATAAACTAACGTTAACATTATTATTAAAAAAAACATAAAAAGTCATAAGAGTTTTAAATAAATGTGATTGAAGTAAAAATACATCTATTAATAATTATAATATGTAGGTAATTGTAAAATGTACTTATATATTAGTAAACTTTATTTATTAGAAGATAATTATAATATATGATGAAGTAAGTATTTTGTAAAAATTATTCAATTTAATCAAATTTAAGTATATTATATCTATGATTTACTAAGTAATTTGTAAAATTATTCATTTCGATCAAATTAAATTATTAAATTATAGATTTATTACAAATGCAAGAACAATTATTTATTGATCTACTTTCTTTATTTTTTTATTAATCTCTTCAAGTATTCATGTGTTTTTTTATAAATCACAAACATAGCACATGAGTAAAATAATATTATTTTTAACACTCTCATTAATGGTTTACACTGATGAAATTTAGACACATGTTTATATAAAATATCTCTTCTTATTACATTTATTTAACCATAGAAGCCATATATACAACAATTACTTCTAATATGTAAAGTTAAAAATGAAACAAACAATTAAAATAGGATTGTCTCAAAATACAAATAAACACGACATCATTGTACTAAAAATTATAATAGAAACATGAACGACCAAACACGATGACAATATAATATTAATATTTTTTCACGCACAATTGATAACAAAATCTGAAAAATGTGAAACAAAAGTATGAGTGACTAAAAATAGAAGTGAAGCATGATTTGAATATTTTAGTGTTCTTTTATATATAGAGCCTATTAAGTAACCCATCAATAAAGTCAATTATACTATTGATTTATCATAAGTTTAACATTGTTAGTCACACATTCATCAACAACTTTTCTTCTTATTACATTTATTTAACCATGAAATTTATGTATATAACAATAATTTTTAATAAGTAAAATTTAAAATGAAACAAACAATTAAAATACAATTCTCTCAAAATACATATAAACACGATATCATTGTGCTAAAAACTAAAATAGAAACATAAAAAAACAAAAACATAAATGTATGAATAGAAATGTTCTCTTTTTTTAGAGAAACATGACAACATAGTATCAATCATAAAAGTAGCAATCATAATATCAATCATGACAATCATAATGTGCAAAAAAACATGACAACATAATATCAATTATAAGAATATGAATATAAATGTTCTCTAAAAATTTAGAAAAACGAACTATATACAAATAAATTACATAATTTTTTTAACCCATATAACTTTACATATTTGCACCTTATTTTTCTTTTTCATGCACTCTACATAACAAAATCTAACAAAAAAAATGAGAAACGAATGTGTGAGTAACCAATAAGAAAAGAGAAGCAAGTATGATTTGAATATTTAGATGATCTTATATAAGCACAAACTAACTTTTTCAACTCTTCATATTTGAATAACAAATCTCTTCAAACACATGTATCTTTTTTGTAAGCAAAACTTACTTATATACTACTAATATAAGTTACAATGTGTATGAATGAGGAAAATAAAAAGTCATTACTAATTAATAATCATAACTCAAAAACTCTTGAGTTGTAAATATTAAGTACATATAAATTAGAAAACTCTTGAGTTGTAGTGGGAGTTTCAAATGAATGTGGTGTTAGTATATGAGTTATCTTGAATCACATCATTTCAATGGCCTCTATTATAAGAGTTATATAGATAGAAGTTTTACAGGTCTGGTAATTAAAAAACAATAGAAATCTAAACCAGATCCTATGTCACATTTAAATATTTCTAAAGCTAATTAATCAAAACAGATGGAGTTAATAGTTCATCATTATGATCTACAGGAAGAACATACGAACATAACCACACTAGAGAATTAATCAGAGCTCTAACAAACTTGAATATGAAATTGCCAATCATGTCTTTAAAGCAAGAGATGTATCATCATATTTATGGCATTTCTAAGGAACCTTAAACTAAAAAACAAACCTAATATAAATGGCGAATATTTAAAGCTACAATTGGCGATTGGCGATTGACGAATGTTGATTGACGATGAAGGATGACTCTTTGAGGCTATAATACAACCAATTATTTTTCCTTAAATTCCTTTTTTTGCTATAGGTGATAGTTGATTTGGGATTGCTATTTGCGATTGTCGATTTGAGATTACTATTGATGATTGTCGATTTGGGAGGGATAGATGCGTCATAACAAGAAGAGGAAGTTGCATGTGTTGGTGTCGATGTAAAAGATTACAAAGAGAGAAAATCATTGGTGTAGGTGTCCATGTTAGTGGCATTGGTGTTGATGGTGATTAGAGGCAGTCAAGTAGAGAACTGTTGGTGTTGGTCGCTGCTGATGGAAGGAGGGGAAGTCACGATGGAGGCATCTTTTGTTGGGGGCATAGATGGAATTTCTTAAAACCGAAGGATTTAGAGAAGTCCCAAGAACTGAGTGATTAATATCCATTCTTACGCTTAGTTCATGAGTTTTAGCATGAAGAGAAAAGAAGAAAAAAGAAAAGAATAAGAGAAAAGAATGGAAGGGAAAGGAAAAGAAACTTATATTTTCGTGTTCCCTAGTCGAAAGAAAATCAAAAAATGACCATTTTATATCTTCCCGAGCGGAAATGAAGAGAAGGAAAATTTATAATTAAGTGTTATTTTTACAAGTCATTTCATTTCCCTCCAAATCCGTCCAAATCGGAAAGAAAGTTAGGAGGAAAGATTATCCCTCGTCTTCCTTCTCTTCTTCCACTTCATTTCGTAAAAAAAACTCGGGAACACATTGTTAGGGCGTGGTAAAACTAGTTGGAAGCTGGAAGCTGAAAGTTTGTGGTTGGTAGCCGGAAGCTGGCAGCTGTAGTTATTTTTGTACAGAAATGTTCGACAAAAGTAGCTGTTAACTTTTAGAAATGTAAAATAATATAAAAATCAAAAGTTAAGAACTATTAAACACTACTTGAAGTAGCTTTTAGATTGATAACTTTTTATTAAAAATAAAAGTTAAAAGCTCATGTTGCCGAACGAAGTTTTTTGTTAAAGTTTTTTCTTAAAAAAACTGAAAGCTAAAAACTCTCAAAAGCCGCCTGCCGAAACACACCCTTAACCATTAAGAGGTAATTTTTATTCTTATCAACACTACAAATAAAATGACATTTAGTGGCACACAAAAAGTGCCACTAAATCCTGGAAAAGTGCCACTAAAAGCCCTCTTGGGAATCAGCGACACAAAAAAAAGTGTCACCATAAGCGATGCCACTAAAAGCTTTTAGTGGCACTTTTTTGTTGTGCCGCTGCAGGATTTTCGAGTTTTAGTGGCACTTTTTTTATATGCCACTACAAATTTTTGGGTTTTAGTGGCACTTCTTTATGCCACTATATGCTTGGTTTTTTGCTGGATTTTTCGAGTTTTAGTGGCACTCTTTTTATATGCCACTACAAAGTTTTGGGTTTTAGTGGCACTTTTTTTATATGTTTTAGTGGCACTTTTTGTATATGTTTGGGTTTTAGTGGCATTTTTTTGTGCCGCTACAAATTTTTGGGTTTTAGTGGCACTTTTTTATGTCACTATATGTTAACTACACCAAAAGCCATTTCAATAGTTTTAGTGACACTTTTATGCCGCTATACATTTGGTAAAATAAATGACATTTACATGCTTTTAGCGACACATTTTTTTACCACAAAAAGTCTATATTCAAGATTAGGCTAAATACACAAATATAATAAATGAAAAACACAATATCCTTGATTAATGACATTTGGTACTTTTTTTACCACAAAAAGTCAAGATTAGGCTATACATTTGGTAAAATAAATGACATTTGGAATATGATCCTTGACGAGGTAGATGACAACGCTTAATGCATTTTGTGTTTGAGCCAATCCATCCTTTAGTTGTACTGAATTCCACCATAGTTGTACTGTCATAAAAAGGTAAAAACAAGAATTAGGGAAAAAAACTCAGTTTTAATAATATAACACGGGTATGAAGAAAAATAGGAAATAAGAGATCAAGTCTCCGAAAAAATTAAAAATATATGATAACATATATGAACTAACTAAGCTGATCCATGAATAGCAGTGAGTGCCACAATTGCATGGATTCAAGTTCAATCCACTCAAATAAGTCTCTACAAAACCAAGAAATTGAAGGAGATGTTCAAATCACTTGAACTAAACTTGGCAACTTTTAAAAAAAAAACAGAGAATTGTGATTAAAGCTTAAAAATCCTATAATGAAAATAAATAAGAAATAGGAAACCAACCTTGTTTGTAGAGTTTTGAGTAAACTATCACAGTAAGCTTGGGCTGCAGACACGTCTAACTTTCCGGTGTCAATTATAACTTTTGAAAAATTTGAAAAAATAACCGTGGCACCCAATTTTCTAAATTCAGACAGCAGTAGTGCAAACACCTTTTGCATCACCTGTACATTCATAAACTTGTCAAAAAATAGTTGATGGAAAATTTTACTTGATTTTAGTCAGGTTATTGGAAATTAATTACCCTGAAGCATTCGATAAAGAGCTGGATCATGAAGTTTTGACTGCGGACTAGATTCACAAGTCAAAGATAAAAAGTCAAAATACAAAATACGAACATTTAAAACGTAAAAAAAAAAGTAAAAGTACCTGCATAGCCATCTGTATAAATGTTGTAACATTGCATCAGCAAATATATTTCCTGAAGAAACAGCATCAGCAAGGCATCTTTGAATGAGTTGTTTGAGGACAAGAAATGCAGGTGCACATGACGTGGCATCATCTAACCCTAATTGTTCATTAGGAAGATGTGATCCAGAGGTCAAATCATGGTCAAACCTAAATAAGGTACCACCCTCCATTTCATTTATTTGGTTGCTTTTTAACAGAGCATTGACAGCCAGATGATGAATCTGTATCAATTAAAAAAAATCTGTTACGAAATTTGGAGTATTTATTTAGTTTGAAAGTGAGAAAATAGACAAATTGCAGACCTTTAGCTCGACTGTGACTTTCCTATAAGCACCAGGGTAAGTAAGAACAGGTTGATTGACCTATTTTTAAAAAATGGTTAATGCTAATCAGATCATTGAAGAATAATATGCTAAAAGTAAATTCAGTTAATAGTTTATTATTTATATAGTTGTTGATACAGACCTCATCAGAGTAACAAGTTTCTTCTTCATTATCCCCTCCAAGATCTGGAATCCCATTATCTGATACCCAAAGTATCTGCAAATGTTAAAAAAGAACTTGAGGTAAATTAACAGATTTAATGATTAATGAATTTATGGGGCATAATGTGTGTAATAGCAACGTACTTTGCTCCTGTTACAAATATGGGCAATGTACCTTATTCTTTACCATAATAGCAACATACTTACACTTCATTACCAATAATAGCAATGTACTTTGCTTTTTCTCAATGGCAGTAAGAAATTGAAGTAGGTTGCTATTATGGGTAATGAAATGAAAGTAGATTGCTATTATTGGTAGTAAAAATAACAGTGAACCAAAGAAAACCTGTTGCTGATCGCGTAATGCTCTTGCAAAGAAGACATCTGCAGTGTGTATAAGCCAATCCAGTTCAAAATTGCTTAAGGGGGCCTGTTTAAATTGAACAATTATAAAATTATAAATGTGGAAGTGGGAATGAAAATTATATGTACGGATGAATTAGAGATTTTATTACATGGGAATATCTGGAAAGAGAAATTCTTTCATTTAACCAGCGAGATGATGCAGCACAACGTTGCATCCCAATTTTGTAGCTACAATTTGCCAGCTAAGCGCCGGATACCGACTATCGTGTGCATTCGATTACTGCAATTCCAGGTCCATGAAGATGATCTCTGTCAAAAAAGTGAAAAAAAAATAGCATAATTTTGTGTTACTTATTCTTTTTTTTTAATGTATAATTTTTATAATCTCAAAGATAATGTGATACCTGATTCACTTATTGTTCTTTGTAGGATCTTTTCAGCATCTTTAGGGTTTCCAACATAGTCCACCTGAATAGTTCCGTACATGACAAGTTAACTTAAGATAAAATTTAATGAGAAAAGAGCAAATGAAACACAAGATTTTAAATTTTTTTAGATTAAGGAGTTAAAAATCACCTTAAAACTGGAAGATTCTCTAAGCATGGAAGATTCAACTGATAAAGCTTGACAAGCTTCACGAAACTGTTTCTCTATAATATTAGGCGATAAGTCTTTATTCTGGAAAGGATTTATCATAACCGCATGGATTGTTGAAGATGAAGGAATATATACAAGATAGATTCCACGGACATCTGATATACTGAAATTAAAAAATACAATTTTTTTTAAATTTTCACCCTCTGTTAGATAACTGACAGATAACAGAAAAATGCTACTTACCTGCTTGTTTAGTAACAGATGCAAGTACTTGATCCAATTTGTCTCCTAAAGCATAAATATCAGTTAGAGTCCTCTTCCTAGTACTTATGTTATCCTGAAGTTCACCCTGAAAGAATCTCAAAAGCATGTTATCTAAGCCAATTAGCTTATTTGCGTGAACAAATTTCTTGTAAACATTCCAGCATTTGATCTTTGAGCACTCAAGAACAATTTCTTTTCCGTTTGCCACATAATATATGAACATTTTTGTCTCAATTTCAAGATGGTATAATACTTTTATCAACCTCTCATATCTGTAAAATATCAGCTCAATGTTCCTTAAAGTTGTCTCGAGGCGCTTGAGTAGAGTTCTAAATTTGGCGGTTCTTTTAGTTTCTGATACTACAGCTGCCAGTAACTCCACCATCACTGTTACTAAATCTACCTCATTAGCATTTGGTGCAATCATCTGTAAAAAGAACGATCAAAGTAAAATTATAAATTAAACATAGAAAAGTAAATCAAAACCCTAGCAATAAGCTTTTGACATAAACTTCAAATTCAATATTGTGAAGGTGACAATAACTTACGATCATGCGCGTGTTTGTAATTCCATTACATGGAGACACAATATTTGTAGATTGAACTACCAATTGACAAAATGAACATACCTCGACACTTCGAATTAATAAGTTAGAAAATCAATTTGCGCATTCAAATTAAGTAAGCGTGTGACGATTACTAGCTTGTCTCTAATAGTTGCTTACAATTTGAGAAAACGCTTCAGCAGCCCTTCAATTCGCCTTCACGAATTCGGACTTAGGAGTTCACTTTGCAGAAATCGTTCAAAAATTTGAGAAATTAGAATCGGAATTCGCCGCTTGCCTGCTTAGTCGCACGTTCTTGAGCACATGTCAATTGCCTTCTTTTCTGCTTAGTCGCACGTTCTTGGGCCAGCACCGATGGAACACCCCGACTCTTCCAATGTTGAATCGCATTCAACTAACTGAAGCTTGAATCGGGGCAGAAAGCGAGATTGAACCTTGAATCGGTGGAGAAGTTAGAAAACTACTTCGATTAAGTGCAAGGGGCAAAAAGCAAGAAGTGGAGAACTTCATCGAGCTCTTTGATAGAAGTTCAAAGCTATTTCATATTAGGGTTGCAGGGGATAAGGCAGCAAGACGATGAGGGTCGGAGGGGGAGTTTAAGCAAACACGCCGATAGCAGGAGGGAGAAACCGAGAAAGTGAGGGATGTAATATTAGGTATTAGGGTTTGATTTAGTATCTCATTGAAATTATAAACTAGACGATGTGAATTTTGGTGAAAGTACAAGGAAGACGAGGGAAATCGAAATATGAGCAGCAACAACAAGACATACAGTGGCACAAAAAAACTTGTGACACTAAAACACATAATACAGTGGCACAAAAAAATTATGCCACTAAAGAATTGTGCCACTAAATGTAATATTATTTGTAGTGCAAACACACTGAATGTCTAACCATTAACAGGCTTCCAAACAACGCTAAAACATTTTTCCCATTGTTGGTTTAGATCAACCAATGACCACTTTGAAAACTCACGTCCAAACACAAAGCAGATAATTATTTAAATTAGGGATAATGACTTAAAAGCGTAACGAAGTTTTAAAATGTACAAAAAGCACCATTAAATTTTCATTTGTGCACAAAACACCATCAAAGTATACATTTTGTACACATTACACTATCAAAGTACACATTTTGTACATATTACACCATCAAAGTTGACCCGACTAATGCCGATGGACCTAATGTCAAATGTGAACAAAAAAATAAATTTGATGGCGTAATATTTAAATTAGGGATAATGACTTAAAAAGGTAATGAAGTTTTAAAAATGTACAAAAAGCACCATTAAACTTTCATTTGTGCACAAAACACCATCAAAGTATACATTTTGTACATATTACACTATCAAAGTATACATTTTGTACATATTACACCATCAAAGTTGACCCGACTAATGCCGATGGGCCCAATGTCAAATGTGAACAAACAAATAACTTTGATGGCGTAATATGTACAAAATATATACTTTGATGGTATAATGTGTACAAAATGTATACTTTGATGGTGTTTTATGCACAAATGAAAGTTTAATAGTGTTTTTTGTACATTTTTAAAACTCCGTTACCCTTTTAAGTCATTATTCCTTTAAATTATTTAACGAAAGAATCAGACAATTAATTAAAGGCAAAATGTCACTGTAGCCCAACCAACTATTGGTTGTTGGTATAAAAGGTCCCTAAAGTTTTTTAGGCCTTTTATGAGAATAAAATCCATTTTTACCTGTTCATTAAGTCCTCTCAACAGGTTTCTAGGTTAAAAGTTAGGAAAATGACATTGTAGTCCTATCAATTTCCATATTCTGTTTTAAATAGTCCATAAACTTATTTTTTTTAGTTTACAATGGCAAAGATAGAGATTGATAATTGTCCAGGGGTGCCCAAAGGATACAGTGACGACTCTATATGACGATCCAGTGAACCGAGCTTTCAAGTTTGTGTCGATGACGATTGTTCAGTCCTCTGGAAAGACGTCCTGTTTGACCAAACAAACAACATTTACAATACTGATGGTTGTGGTTTCTATATCGATTCATGTACATGGTCCAACTGTCAGAACTACTATTTCAAATTGGCTCTAGCTTTACTAGATGTAATTGTAGCCCATATTTATCATGTATCCATTAAGAACCGACTTCCATTAACGGTAGAGGACGGGTTAACTTCCGTGAAGTGGCTCCAACCCCAGGGAGTGGCGGCTACACTTGACCCATGACTCGGTTTACTGGATCACTATATAGAGTCGTCACTATAAACTTTGAGCACCCCTCGACAATCATTAACCTCCATCTTCGCCATTGTAAATTAAAAAATAAGTTTAGGGACTATTTAAAATAGAATATGAAAGTTGATAGAGCTACAATGTCATTTTTCTTAATTTTTAACATGGAAACCTACTGAGGTGACTTAATAAACAGGTAAAAATGTACTTTATTCACCTAAAAGGCAAAAAAACTTTATGGAACTTTTAGACCAACAATCAATAGTTGGTTGGACTATAATGACATTTTGCCATGCATTTAAACGAAATTTCTCAATAAATGCTGCTGATTCTTGACACAATTTTATTTATTATTTGTTTTTTTCCTCTGCCAAGGTACACCAATTCTTAACACAGATAAAACATCGTTGGGGAAATCCCCCTAAATAAAAACCGAAGGTTCACCTATTTTTTTTTTCTTTTTTTTCATGTTTGTCTAGTCCTTTATTAATAGGGAGCTGATATATCCACTTGTTTATTTTATTCTTCCACTTGATAAAAAAGTGATTTTCCTTTTCTGCCCTCCTTTTAGTTAACAAAAATATGAAGAGAAAGAAACGAATGCTTGTTTCCTTAAGTTATCAATCATATTGCCGTATTAATTTGTTTCAATGGTTTCGATTTTGATTACAAACAGAATGGATTGTCTCTCCTCCGATCCCTCCTCCTAAATTCTTCTTAACCTTGCCGATCGGAATTATCTGCTCCGTCAATGAGATGCTGAAGAATTTATAGCGCATCCGTGAAATGAAATCTTCAGATTCAAGAAGTTCCTCTACTGTAGTTTAGATTTATGATACGATTTCATCTTTTAAGTTTCTTGACCTGTTGACGATTAAGGTAGTAATGTGTTTCAATCGTTTCTTTCCAATTTGATGAATCATGAATCCATTCCAATTTGCCGAACCAATTTTAACAATTAGTTTTAGCACTAAAAGTATGATATTATTCTAATGTGGCAAATGAAATCAGCAATCTGATGACAGTTTCCTTTGCAATCAGTTTATGAAACGATTGACACACATGAATACAACATTATGATCATCACATCATGAACCGATTAAAACAACAATATAATCAAGCCCTTATGAATTGATTGAATCAAACGAAATTAAAATATGAGACAAATGGAATCAGCAATGTAATTAGCACGTCCTTAAAATGACAAATCAGAAAACTGATTAACCAATTGAAACAAATGAAATCAGCAATATAAGCAAATCTGTGAAATGTTCGGATCTTTACACCGCTTAAGGACTAAACAAATGAAATCAGCAATAAGTAAAACAGTGATGGCAGCCGAAGAAACAGCAGCGACCGACGACCTGCAAAAAAGGAGCGGTGGCCGGCAAAAGTTTAACAAGATTGTTGACCGCCGATTAGGAAGATGAAAATGAGCGTAAAACACGTTTTAGATTCCTCTCTCGTCATATTTTTGTTATTAAAGGGAGGGGCATAAAAGGAAAACCACTTTTTTATTATGTGGATGGATAAAATAAGCAAGTGGATTTATCAGCTCCCTTATTAATAACCTCATTAATTCGTTAATTTTAGTATGTAATCTGAACGTAAACATAATCGGCGCCAAACTTATATGGGGCATTTGTTGTTTATGCATTAAACGAAGTACAATTTGCGTATAGAAGGGAATAGTGGTGTTAGGTGTTTAGCTTTTAGAAGCTACTTCTATTAAAAAAATTAAAATGCCATTCACGTGATGAAGTAGTAGTTTAATTGAAGATCACGTGGTAGCCTTGGTCTTTATTTAACCTCTACTTCCCGCCTCCATTTTTTTTCTCATCTATCCCAACTTCACTAATCACAAGGTGCTTCCAACTGTTCTTAAGATGGCTGCAATGAAGTTGATCGTGGCCCTATTCTTCGCCGCGGTGGTTGCCGGCGGTAAACTTGCCGGAGCTCAGTTGGTGCACCATGTGGTTTCCGGTGACCGTGACTCAGATACGACCACAGATGTCGGCTCTTGGTCTTCTGGCCGTATTTACCGGGTTGGAGACCATCTTTGTAAGCTTCATTTCTCACTTTTGTTATTCAATTTACCACGAAGTAATTAATTTTTCATTTTTTTTTTTACGAAGATGTGTCGAAACCCTTCACGTAGGATGAGGGCTTTTGAGCTTAATAATTTTAGATCACAAAATTGACCATAACAAATGTAAAGTTTTCTTTTGGTAACCAAAAATTTAAGTCGTTTTTAGAAATGACAAGCGTGTTTGAAATAGGTAAATCTAGACTTGTTTCACGTAATTTTATGTCACACTAAAATTATATTTTTAGATAAAAAAATATATATTATGGATGTTGAACTAAGCATTGTGAAGATATATGAAACTAAACATTCACTTGAAGATATATGAAACTAAACATTTTGGGTTTAAAATATAGTTTATTTTAAAGGTCTTTGGTGTTAAATAAGAATGACTGTATATACTATATCATCGAAATCATAACTGTCTTTTGTTAACAGATAAAAGTTGAGTCATTTAGCTAATATATCCCTTAATAATATGATTATTTTGGGTTTTCCCTTTAAAAGTTATGTTTCATTGTAAATTGTTTCGGTTTCATTGAATATGAATTAACTTATATTGCACTTTATTTTATATGTGATTTTATGAAAAAATAACTAATTATAACACTAATGACTAATATCTGTGATTTTTATATCAACATGTATCAACTGATATAAATTAATTAAATGACAAATTCTGAAATTTATTCCCTCAAATTCTGAAATTTCTATTCCCTCAAATTCTGAAATTTTAATTAAACCACAATCACACACTAAAACGTCATGAATTCTATTCCCTCAAATTCTGAAATTTGTATTGACAGTTACAGGTTCGCAATCAATATGTACAAATAAATATTCTACAATAAAATTGATAACTTCGTCATAAACTGTTAGTAAAACAACATAACAACCCATAATTTTATTCAAAGACAATTACTCGTGTCTACTGAAATTTTTACAAAGATTTAAATAGAGTAAATTGTGAAACAAACAGTATCTAATAGCCACTCTTGATGAAACAACATGATGATTGAAAATCGACATGCTTTAGGACAACGGAACATGACTACAAACCCGTACTATTTGATTCCCTGAAATAATTGCTTCGTGCATGTCTTTTTAAATTTATATAAGTTATATTTTTAATCTAATATTAACAAATTTATGTCTCTTTTGACACACGGTCAGAAAATAGCCACGCATAAGAAAGAGAACTCATGGTTTATGTTGAACTCTTACGAATTGTACATGGTAGTCCTTTATGTCAATCAGAAATAATGCATGCAAGATTCAAGGTACCTTGTTTAAACTTTACGTACACCTACCTTTTCAAAGGCTTTACAAGATGAAATGACATCAAAAGTTTATGAATGATTTAGAGATGGTGCTAAATAAACTTGTTTATTCTTGAATCTTAAATGAATTTCTAGCTGTCACACATATGCATGCCTCATCCAAACGGTTTATCTAAGATCCTCATTTTCTAAACCAACTAATTCAAGATAGAACCTTCTTCCAAAGTTTCGTTTAATACAAAGTTTTTTCAAATTCACAAGTTCAATGGTAGTTTTTTATATATTTTTTTAATACCTTTTTGTTCATTTTATTTTAATTTGATACAGATATGACATATAAGTCTTATTAATGAAATACTTCACTATTGTACATGTTTGTTAAACTTTTTGATGTGTTAATGTGACAACTGCATAACAAATAAAGCTTGTTGAAATATCTGTTTGTAAAAAATAAAAATAAAAATAAAATATTATTATTATTATTATTATTGTTATTAGTAATAGTAGTATATCTCATTATTTTGTTATATTAAAGGTATATATATTATTTAGTTTAGAAAACAAAATATTGCGAAATGTATATTAGTAGTTAACAATAATATATAATTTATTACGAAATGCATATTAGTAGTTTAACAATGATATATACTTTACAATTTAGCTTATAATTATAAACTATATATTCTTGTTTTTATTTTGAACGGCTGAAACTCAACGCTGAAGCATATAATTTCAACTTCCATCGATGCTATTCGTAGTGTTAATTAATTCTCAATTGGTTGTATAATTTTGTTTTTAATTTCTGAAAGATAACAATATTCTGCTATAAAATTTTGTTATTATTAAAGTGTAAATCATTTATACAAACGTATACGTTCTTTAACTAGGCATGCAAATAATGAAAAGTAAGGATGCAAGTTAATTAAAATATTTTTTAATGTTATAACTACTTACTGATTTATTTGTTTGAGTTAAATTGTATTAAATATCATATTATTAAAGAATTTAAGAATTCTTCTACTGTTCAATGATAAATATACTAAATTCAAGCATCGTATGACGTATATTCGTATACATGGCAGTGTTCAGGTACTTGTCACCACAAGACACAATCGTGGAGCTTGCAAGCATCGAAGAATACTATTCATGTGATCTAACTAACCCCATAAAGATGTACACTGATCACGTAAATAAAGTGCCCCTTGAAAAGGAAGGGATCCGCTACTTCGCAAGTTCATCGTACGAGAAATGCAAAAATGGTCTTAAGTTGCCCGTGCACGTGAACCCGCCACGTGACTTCCCTGCTGCTCCACCCACCCCATCATCTGCAACCCAATTATACGGGATTCCAGCCCTATTCGTTGTGTTTATGGGCTTATTTCTCTTTTAGTAAAGTACGCCATGAATTATAATTATCGGTGTATTGCTGAAGTTGTACTGTACAACTCAATGATGCTTTGTTTGCCTGTTTCCCATGTTGAATTTGAAACCTTTGTTTGTTTATCTTTGAGGCAGAAAATTCGTCCTCCGTTAGACCGTTACTACTTGCCAGTGAAATATTAAGGGCTTATCAATGTCACTGGCGTTATATTATTCTTATATTCGACTCAAATTAAAATTGACATATTAATATTGTCGAATATTCACGTCTATAGAGAAGATAAAATAAGTTATTCACAAAAATGACTATAAAAAAAGAACATATAAATAATTACATGACCCTCCTTTTATCTTCTATCAAATAAAAAGAACCAACCTCCCAAGTCCCAATTAGAAGCCCACGAACACGCAAGAATGGTTTCCCAAGTAAATTTGCCCAGTCATCATTTGTGATACTCATTAAATTAGCAATTCAGTTTTACACATTACTCCTAATTGCACTAGTGAATTCATGATTAACCTTAAGTTTAAGATTTTTTTATTCCAACCATACAACCAACTTTGGATAAAGTCATCATTTTTTTTGGTTTCTCAACAAGTATATCATTCGAAATAGTCTCACAATGAAGACGGTAATACTCCAGATTTGGGATGGACCCATTTGTTGGAATACGATAACATAAAACAAACGCAGCGGAAACTTAAAAACAAAATCGTATTCAACCAGTATCACAGAATCATGCACACTTTTGTAACTGTAAAATCAAGAGGGTTTAAGAAATACATTTTAGATCTCAGATCTGATCTTGTTAGGATGACGAGAGCCCAAAGTAGAACTTCTCTAATGTAATCGCACCCAAGACAACGATCCAGCACCCGTTGATGTAGTATATACATTTGCTTGAAGTTTTAGCATGTACTACTTAGGGTTTTGAAAGAAATCGGCCGTATACCGAGGGGTGGGAGGAGAGTGACGAAAATTAGGGTTTTGGCAGCTACTACAACTCAGATCTAGGGTTGTATTTATAGTGCTCATCATCCTTATCCCCGCCCTTGTGGATATTTCACTTTGGTCCTTTATCCTTATTAAGTTTCTAATTAATATACATTTACTTTGGTATATTAATAAACTTAACCCCTCAAGTTTATTTTCGATCTCTTTTAGCTAAATCGTCTCTTGCGTGTAACCCAAAAGGACCCTACTATTTATAATAATATTATCAACTTGTTATAACGATGGACATATAACCAACAGTCTCCCACTTGCACTTGTTATAACAACTGTATGGTCTAATATTCCTTAACCTAGTAAGGTGTATGTCATCCTAGACAAATGCCGTATTCATCTAATGAAACAGCCCTTAGGCAAGTGATCAAATATTCCTTTGTTCTACAAGATATCCATATGAATGTCTAACATGGAATTCTGTCAGTCTCAAACATTCAAGATTATGTTTCCTGATAGAGATTTTTGATGACCACATCAAACTGCACTTATTGATTCTATATCAATTCAGTTCGAGTACGGCCGTACATTTGCTGTCAACACCAAATCATCGAGGGGCCCACGGATATCGCTTCTCCTGTTAGGGCAGAAGGAACAAATAAACTTTGACTACACGGATCTCACCCACCCATCATGTCATATCTGGAAATTCCCTGTATGGCTGCCAGTTACGGACAACGTTGGAGAAAACCAAGACATAACAGACTGCAGGACTAAGAATCAATGCATCTCCGCTTGAAGAATATAAGATATTACCATCTTAGAATTACTCGTGAGATATCCCATGAAGTAATCTCTAAGTACAGGTTACTCCAATACTTAATCCCTATTAAGTACACATGAGAATTAGCGCATCTCTATGCTATGTCCATCTCTATGGACAATTTACCAATTCCTCATGTCAGCCTTGAATCAATACTTACTCCCAAAAGTATGACCGACTGTGGATGTTTTGAATAATAAAATAATTATTCAGGAAGTCAATACAACATGCAAAATTGGAACACAATGATAAACTAATGAAAAGACTGCCTTCATGCATATATTAAGTTCTCCACATAATAATCTTCAAAACAAATAGAGTTTTACATTGCTTAAGTTCCCAACACAAATCAAACTAAATTAAATACACTCAAACCAACTCATTTGCAAATCTAATGTCCATCGACCTAGTATGAGAATCATGCTTGGCCTGAGATAACGGTTTAGTGAATGGATCAGCAAGATTATCTTCTGATGTAACTCTACTAATCGTGATGTCTCCTTCTTCAACGAGCCTCCGGATATAATGGTACTTCCGGTGTATATGCCTTGTGCGCTTGTGAGCTCTAGGTTCTTTGGCCAAGGCGACTGCACCCTCATTGTCATAGAAGATCTCAACTGGACCATCAATGCTAGAAACAACACCGAGATCCCTGATGAACTTCTTCATCCACATGGCTTCCTTTGCAGCTTCATTAACTGCAATATACTCAGCCTCCGTTGTCGAATCAGCTACTGTTTCTTGCTTGGTACTCTTCCAAGTTACTGCCCCACCATTCAGTAAGAACACGAATCCTGACTGCGAACAGGAGTCGTCTCAATCGGTTTGGAAGCTAGCATCACTATAACCACTTACAGTGAGTTCTTCCATGCCGCCATAGACCAAGAACACTTCCTTCGTCCTTCGAAGATACTTAAGAATGTTCTTGACTGCGGTCCAATGATTTTCACCAGGATTGGCCTGATAACGACTCGTCATACTCAAGGCACAAGAGACGTCAGGCCTTGTACATAACATGGCATACATGATTGATCCCATTGCTGAAGCATATGGGATTCGACTCATTCTTTCTCGTTCATCACTAGAACTAGGACATTGGTCTCTACTCAATGTCATACCACGTTGCGTAGGCACGAATCCTTTCTTGGAATCTTGCATCTTGAATCTTTTCAAGATTTTGTCTATGTATGTACTCTGGCTTAAACCAATGAGTCGCCTAGATCTATCTCTATAGATCTTTATACCAAGTATGTATGCCGCTTCTCCCAAATCTTTCATAGTGAAACAATCCCCAAGCCAAGTTTTAACACTTTGCAACATTGGGACATTGGTTCCTATGAGTAGTATGTCATCAACATACAGAACAAGGAAGACAACAGCACTCCCACTAGCTCTGACATATACACATGGCTCATCTTCACTTCTCGAAAATCCAAACTCTTTGATTTTCTTATCGAAGCAGAGATTCTAGCTGCGAGATGCTTGTTTGAGTCCATAAATCGACTTCACAAGTTTACACACTCTATTGGGATATTTGGATTGTACAAAACCCTCTGGTTGTGTCATATACACATCTTCTGAAAGTTTTCCGTTAAGGAAAGCAGTTTTTACATCCATTTGCCATATTTCGTAGTCATAAAAGGCTGCGATGGCAAACAATATCCTGATAGATTTAATCATTGCCACTGGTGAAAAAGTTTCCTCATAATCAATCCCTTGGGTTTGAGTATAACCCTTTGCCACCAGTCTGGCTTTATATGTGTGTACTTTTCCATCCATGTCTGTCTTCTTCTTGAAGACCCATTTACACCCAACTATTTTAAGGCCAGGTGTTTGATCAACCAAGTTCCAAACTTGGTTATCATACATGGATTTCATCTCGCTCTCCATAGCCTCCTTCCATTTGGCAGCATCTGGGCCTGCCATTGCTTCCTGATAGCTGGTAGGTTCATCATCATCTACCATTGACTAATCACCTTCAGTAATATGTAAACCATAAAATTCAGGTGCATGACGTACTCTATCAGATCTCCGGACAGGAGGTGGAGGTATGTCAGATTCCCCAGCTGTACTTTGCTGAGGCTCAACAGGTTTTTCAACCTCTGATTGAGAGCTAGTGCCAACATCAGGTCCTTTATTGGTTGGTTCTTGAATCTCCTCAAGATCAATTTGGCTCCCACTGGCCCCTTGGTGTATCAGCTCCCTCTCTCGGAAGACTGCCCTTCGTGCAACAATCACATTGTTTTCAGAAGGTTTGTAAAACAAATACCCAAAAGAACTAGCAGGATAACCAATAAAGTAACACCTCTCTGATCTGGGTTCTAGTTTGTCGATGGCTTCACGACGGACGTAAGCCTCACAACCCCAGACTTTCAAATGTGCTAATCAGGGTTTAGTCCCATTCCATATTTCAGAGGGTGTCTTGCTTACCTTCTTAGTTGGTACAAGGTTCAGGACTTTTGCTGCAGTCTCCAAGGCATAGCCCCAGAAACTGATTGGAAGCGTAGCACGACTCATCATGGACCGAACCATATCAAGTAATGTTCGGTTTCTCCTCTCAGCTACACCATTATGTTGTGGTGTTCCGGGAGGAGTGAGCTGTGAAACAATTCCACAGTTCCTTAGATGATCGTAGAATTCTTGACTAAGATATTCTCCACCCCTGTCGGATCGGAGGATCTTAATCCTTTTGCCCCGTTGATTCTCTACTTCGTTCTGAAACCTTTTGAACACCTCGAAGGTCTCAGACTTATATTTAATCAAATAAAGATACCCATATCTACTGAAGTCATCAGTAAATGTGACGAAGTACCTTTCTCCATGTCTTGTGGCTGATCTGAACGGTCCACACACATCAGTGTGTATGAGGTCCAACAGATCCTTGCCTCTTTCAAAGTTCCCTGTGAATGGCTCTTTTCTCATCTTGCCTAATAAACAAGACTCACATACATCATCAGACTTGAGGTCGAATGATTCCAAAATCCCATCCTCTTGGAGTTTGGCGATGCGTTTCTTGTTTATATGGCCAAGTCGACAGTGCCATAGACATGATTTATCCAATACACTTTTGGATGTATCTGAATCAACATTTAAGATTAAGCTATTATTTCTTCTAATGCTCACGATAGTTTCATAAATACCATTTGTAGGACATGCTTTAAAGTAAAGACAATCATTTTTGAAAACTAAAATATTTCCATTATCAAAACCAAAATCAAAACCGTCTCGATACAAAGCACTAAAAGAAATAATGTTTCTAGCCATTTCTGGCGAATAGCAACAATCTAATAAATTAATAGAAAATCCAGTAGAAAGCACGAGCTCGTAATCCCCAATCCTCTTGACAGCAGCCGTATGTCTGTTGCCCATGATCAGGTCAAGCTCCCCATGCCTTAACTTCTTACTTCTTCTTAGTCCCTGCACATCAGAGCAAATGTGAGTACCACATCCTGTGTCTATGACCCATGAATTAGTAGTAGAAGTATTATGGAGTTCTATCATGTATATACCTGAGGTACCAGACACTTTGGGCTTGATCTTCTTGATCTCCTCTAGGTATTTAGGGCAGGTTCGCTTCCAGTGTCCCTTTTCTCCGCAGTGGAAACAAATGGCCTCATCAGGGTTTGGTGTCGGCACTATCATAGAACCAGCCTTGCCTTTGTTGCTAGGTTTGGAGTTGGGGTTACCAACTTGACCATTCCCTTTGCCTTTAGGCCTCTTGGCTTTCCTTTTCTTGATTGCCCCTTCCCTGATTGCCAATACCGGAGCCGTGGAGCTGGAGTTCTTAGATTTAGACATATTTGCCTCGGCAGTTTTTAGCATGCCGTGTAACTCCATTATGGTCTTTTCCAATCCATTCATATTAAAATTCAGTATGAACTGACTGAATGTACTGCTCAGCGAGTGAAGGATGATATCCGTAACCAATTACTGAGCGATCGGAAATCCAAGTCGTTCCAATCTGTCAACGTACGCTTTCATCTTAAGCACGTGTGCACTGACAGCGGTTCCCTTCTGCTGCTTGCAATCTAGTAGGGAGATCATAGTGTCATATCGTTCCTGTCTAGCCTGCTCTTGGAACATTTCCTTGAGCTGGTCGGCCATGTCGAATGTCCCAGCGGTCTCGAAACTCTTTTGGAGTTCCGGAACCATGGTCGCCAACATGAGACAAGAAACCTCATCCGACTGATCTTTATGCTTTTGCCAAGCATCCCTAACAGCTCTAGTTGCATCATCAGCTGGAGCCTCAGGAAGAGCTGTGTCCAGGACCCATTATTTCTTATCATACCGGAGGACGATCCGAAGGGAACGCATCCAGTCCAAGTAGTTGGATCCGGTCAGCTTATCCTTAGAGAGGAGTTGCATTAGTGAGATATTTGTAGCCGAATTCGAATTTGCATTTGTGTTTGGAGCCATCTATATGAAAAGTAGATTTAATTAGTTTGATTAATCCTTAAAAAAAATTAATTACCCAAAACAATAATTTTACTTAAGGCTAGAATCCATATTTCACTTCTGGTGGTGAAGAGGTATGTCGTAGTCACCCCCAAAAGTTATTTAGGTAGGCAATACTCTTTGCCAACTTCAATCTCTATGAAACTTCTAGATCTTTCGGGATTCATTGAATCTAATCAATGGCATGTTTAGTCCCATCATGCTCATCCTCTCTCCCGTGACGGGTATGCCGCGGATCACGGGTTTGGATGGTAAATCGACCACACCCGACCCATGATTCATGAGTTATCGCGAGTATCACATCATTTTGGCCGAGTCCAATCCGACGCGTTGGCTATAGCACTTCCCATGCCGGAAGGGCCCGATTAAATGTGTGGTTCTTTGTGGGTAGCATGAGATTCACATTTTCATAAAACGGGATTTCGTTTCGTTAAGTTAAAACATTTTAACTTTCTTTTTGGCAAAATGGTCTTCTAAACTTTTAAAATCCGTCTTATAATTGCCAATAATTTTTTAAAACATGTCAACAACTTTTAACAATCTAGTTTTG
Organism: Cichorium intybus; assembly: GCA_023525715.1. NCBI lineage: Eukaryota > Viridiplantae > Streptophyta > Magnoliopsida > Asterales > Asteraceae > Cichorium > Cichorium intybus. The sequence continues at coordinate 35,587,429 of CM042011.1, forward strand.
CATATATCATTCTTGTTAAAACACTTTAACATTTTAATTGGCAAAAATGGTCAATTTAAACATTTAAAACCAGTTTGAAATGCCAATTTACTTTTGAAAAATTCTATTAACTTTTAACAATTTTTACTTCTGTATTTTCAGTAATACTTTTATCTTGAAACATTGTCCTATCAAACCATTTCGGTAACTCCACTCAATAAAATGCGACAGGCGGTGAGGGTGGTAAGCAGTGAATGATGTTTAAAAACCGACCTCATTAGGAATCAAAAAGACCTCCTTAAACCTTCTACACATTTAGAGTAGGTGAGCCTAGTCACGGTCTGACCAATGTTTTTATTTTAAGTTATACATATAGATACAATTCTAATATATATATCATTTAAAATTTTAAGTATTCTTTGAAAATTATGTTTAACTATTAATTCTATTAAACACGCAAGGATGCAGTGTTAATAATTAATTTAAACAATCATCCATTAAATTTTGAAGCATTTTAAACTTTGTGTTTAGCTATTAATCCTATTGAGCATGCAAGCATTCAATGTCAATCATTAATCTAAACAATCATATAAAACTAAAATTCACTATTTAGTATATCAAGAAATCTTTTTCAGAGAAAAAAAACCGCCACGACCGTCGCGACACGGATCACAAGAAAACGCGACGAGGTAATCAAAAGAAACCGATCATGACAAGAACGACGCGGCGCGGAACACTAGGAAACGCGACGCGGCAAAACCTTAATGATCGTAACTTTAGAAAAACCCGCGACGCGATATTTCAAGTACCGCGGCGCGGACGTCGATCAGATTCGATAAATCAGAAAAAAAAACGATTTTTAACATATCTAATCGAATCTAAACAGTACAAAATCATGATAAAGTGGCTCTAATACCACTGTTGGAATACGATAACATAAAACAAACGCAGCGGAAACTTAAAAACAAAATCGTATTCAACCAGGATCACAGAATCATGCACACTTTTGTAACTGTAAAATCAAGAGGGTTCAAGAAATACCTTTTAGATCTCAGATCTGATCTTGTTAGGATGACGAGAGCCCAAAGTAGAACTCCTCTAATGTAATCGCATCCAAGACAACGATCCAGCACCCGTTGATGTAGTATATACCTTTGCTTGAAGTTTTAGCACGTACTACTTAGGGTTTTGAAAAAATCGGCCGTATACCGAGGGGTGGGAGGAGAGTGATGAAAATTAGGGTTTTGGCAGCTCCTACAACTCAAATCTAGGGTTGTATTTATAGTGCTCCTCATCCTTATCCCTCCCTTGTGGATATTTCACTTTGGTCCTTTATCCTTATTAAGTTTCTAATTAATATACATTTACTTTGGTATATTAATAAACTTAACCCCTCAAGTTTATTTTCGATCTCTTTTAGCTAAATCGTCTCTTGCGTGTAACCCAAAAGGACCCTACTATTTATAATAATATTACAAACTTGTTATAACGATGGACATATAACCAACACCATTATGTACCACAGATGGTGCGGCTCCTCAATTTTTCCCATCAAGTGTAAATTTAGTGTAAATTCATCAGTAAAACCCTTTAACGACAGATTTATAATAGAAACTATTGGCGAAAAAGGTGTTTTCCTAGTAGTGCAACCCTTGTTTTTTGCAGGATTCGCCGCTCCAGATATCATTGAGTATATGAAAATAAGTTGTTTGAAACCTCTAATCTGACATTCGTGTGTTGTTGTTTTACATCATTATACGTGATTGGATTCTTAACATGTTTGTTTTATATCATTCTTTTATTTAGTGGTCTAGAGAATGCAAACACATGATTTAAAAAACCCAAAAGGGGTTGCAAGAAGAACATGTAGATGAAGTGTTCGATTAATCCTTAATCTTGCATGAGATGTTGGACAGACGGTCAGGGGAGGAACACAAGCATTAGAATTTGGGGGGGGGGGGGGGGGGGGGTGGGGGGCGAAACTTGTACTAAAAAATAACCATATAAACAAGTTTAATTTGGTTCGAAGTTATTACACATAAAAAATCTTTAAAAAAAAAGTTAATTTCAAATATTCTAATAACGTTTATCGAAGTGTAATGAATCAATCTTTTGCATGTTTAAAGTCTTCCACTATTATCTTTAAATTAGTTTTTTATGCAAGCTCCTTTTCGAAGTACAATACTAATAAGTCATTAAAAAACTCATCATTTGCATGTTTAAAGTCTTTTAGTCTTTTCAAAAAGCTCCTTTTCGAAGTACAATACTAATAAGTCATTAAGAAACCCGGCTTCCATTTAATTTACGAAATTTAATATATTATCACTTATTTAAATATATCGTTTATGAAAAGTTATGATGTAACATGTCACTTAATATATATTATATATAACTAGTTGCAACTTCGTGCTACGCACGTGCGGCTTGGGACCTCCAAAAAGTAATTTTTTACAAATAATTTATAAAAACTCTTGTTAAATAATAAAATAAATACAAATACAGAGTATAATATTTTATAATACTCACCGGGTCTTATAAAATCAGACAAACCAAAATCCGTTTCGTTCAATTATGCATGCACCTTCAATTATCGTGAAGTCACATATACGGACCATAAGTAGAAATCTAACCACATCAACGGACCTACCAAATTGCTTTCATTCACATTTTTATCCCTTTCAAAGTACGATGCTATGAATGAACTATTTTGCAAACTTCAATACTAAAAAAGATATATATATTTTTTTTCAAAAGACAGTCCTATAAATGAGATTAGATGTAAAAAATGGAATTTTGTAGATCATCCTAAAAGAACTCGAAATTTCATTTTTTTTCAAAGTATAATGCTATTTATAAACTTTTTTTTGAAAATTTCATTGCTAAAATGAAATTTTTTTTCCATGAGCTTTTATGTCTTTTTCTATAATACTATCAATATTCCTTCCAGCTTTCCTCATTCATACCAAATTTGAAATAGTCTGATGCATAGATAGTAGATACCTTGAAGCGCCGATGGGTGTTCCTCAAACCTATCAGTGTCCACTTCAAATATAGTCATGTAGAAAAAACAAAAAGTTAAACTTATTCCAGAAGCATATGAGTATTATTACTCTAAAAGGTTAATACGATCATTTACCTATGTGAAGGAGGTGTGAAATCCTATTCACGTCCTGCTCCATTGTTCCTGAATCTTGCACCCCTTAACCTGGATGAAAATGTTTATGCATGGACCATCATTTTTTATTCAAGCTGAGTGCCAGTCTCCCCTCAATCAGCAAAAGGTAACATACTTGCAGCTGGACAAATTGTAATTTCGTAAATATAAAAAAAAATCCAAAAGCCAATAAGGTGATTATTCAACAAAATGCACCATTTGAATGAGTAAGCCTTGTAATACCTCCAATAGCTTCTTTGCCTTTGCGAGGAATAGAAACAGAATTAACATGATACTCTTTCATTACACTAACTCCCAATGCTGCAGGAATTGCCTAAATAATAAACAAAAAGATAATTTTTTATTTCACAAAACCTAATTTGCACTAATTGAGTGCCTAAAAAGATACTGTAGTAACTTACAGAAGGTGCGAAGCCATCAGATGGATTCTTTCCCGCCTTTGAATATGCTAAGAGTTCTCTGGCAGTGTTGATATACGATGCCAAACCACCAGGATAGCTCGAGTTTAGAAGAGCAAAGTTAAAGAACAAAGCATTTAGCAGTGAACATGATTCAATCAGGTAGTTAGATTTTCTATGAATAAATCAGCACAAAGTAGAAGTTTATAACTAATGGGATTCATTTTTTGAAATATACCTTACTCATTTTGTATGGGCTTTTAGTTTAATGTTTTTATTCAGTGGACGTGGTTATTGGCAAGAACTTATTGAATCCATCGTTTTGGCTCATAATAAATTAAAAGTTGCTTCTGCTGCCCAGCCAAGAGCCTTAAGCATTGTACAAGGACGTGCTGTAGGAGTAACCCATTACCTTCTGGGTGGAATTGTCACAACATGGGCGTTTGAATCCTTATAAATCTTTGATGACTAAAATGCAAAGAAAAATTATCTTGTTATTTGTAGACCAAGATTATATACAAAGTACATAAACTTTAAAAAAGTTTTTAGTAACCAAGTTTCAACCAACATGTATAACATGATTTTTTTAGCCTCCAAACTTTTAAAAGAATGTTTTTTAGCAACCAACTTTTAAAAAGCATACTTTTTTAGTAACCAAGTTTCTAAAGTAAACCAAGTCCTTACCTTAGTAACAGAGTTTGAACAAAAAGCCTTTAATACCAATGAAGTTTTCAAAATAAATATAATTTTAGCAACCTAGTTTTAAATTAATTAACTAACATATCATGCACAATTTAATTTAAAAAATAAATGTAACAGCTTACCTGGAAATGGCGGGAAAACAAACGGATGATGACGTAATCTCAACCTATCATCTCTCTGAAAGGCCTGCATAGCCTGCATATAATATTATAATCAAATAAAGAAATATATATAAATAAAAGAATCAATATGACTGCTTCAAAATCAGACATCTTTTACTGTTTTAAAATCTTTTTATATATTTTGTTTTATTCAACCTACTCTTGCATGATACTTTGAAACAATCATCATTGGTAATCGACGTATTTAAACCATGAGGATGAGCAAGTACATAAATATACTCCTGAAAATGTCGTAATAAAAACAAAAACTAAAAGTATAATGCTATAAATGGGTAGATTTCTCAGGAATATAATGGCTTAATAAGAGCAGAAACTGAAATTACAATGGTTTAAATGGGTTGATTTTTGAAATAAGTTTGATTGATAAAAAATGGAACTACAATGCCATAATGGAGAAAATGAAAGTAAGATGCTATAATGCAAAAATAAATAGAAAATCTTTGAAATATCATGACATGATAATAAAACGAAAGTTCAATGGTATAATGAAAAAATGAAAGTAAGATGCTATAACACCCATTAAGACGTTTTTCCCATTTTTCAAGTGCTTCTTTATATGCAAAAAGGACAGGGGTATAAGTGTCATTTATCTACAAAAAGACTGGGAGATAAGTAATATAGAGAAAAGAGAAAAAGGCATACCCTGACACCACGCAGCTTTCATTCCTTTACATGATCAACAAAATGTTTCTTCAAACCCCCGTCTGTTGTTCTAAAATTTAAATTCTTGATAAAAAGTGACCCAGACTGATACAGAGAGAGGTTGACAACAAATTAAAAAGGACTAAAAAGAAGAAATAGCAACGTACTTTCATTCAGTAGTGTAATATACCATTCCGCTTTAATTTCGTTCTATTACAATTTCTCTAATTTGAAATATATAACCAATTACAGCATTGTACGTTGTATACGGAAGAAATGAAAGTACGATGTTATTATAAACAAATCAAGGAAAGTACATTGTTATTTCTGACAACCAATATACATACCAATAAGAGGACAAAAATAAAATATGACAAATAAAAATAGTATAATTAGAAAAGAAAAAAAACTTGCCTCTTAAGTTTAAGGTAAGCAATTGCCCTATTTGCATAAGCTACTGCAGTTGGTGATAATGTTAGACTCTAGAATAACAATCAATTGCTTCGTTATAGTTTCTTTGCTTGAGAAACTCATTACCCTGTAAAATAAGAATAAGAGTAAATTACAGAAACCACACCTGCACTATTCTGCTAGTTGTAGTTTCAACCCACAATGATAATAGTTTATCAGTAATCATAAGGACGATTAACAATAAGGATAATGATTATAATCTCGAACCTCAAAGGCAACAGATTGAGCAGTTAGATGGTAACAAAATCACATCATAATCAAGATTGTGCTTGAGCAATCGCTGCAAATAGTTTATTACTACATCCCTTTTCCCTTCTGCAATAATAGTTGACTCAAACTTTAAAAGTATCCCTTCTGCAGCTTTCGCAGCTTTCTTCCACCCTAACATATGACCTAATTAACAAAAGAATATAAAGATGGGCTTTTAAACCAGCACAACCCACTGTTCCATTTCCGGTGAAAACAACAACACAATATAGATGAAGGGCAACCTAAATTTAGAGTAGAATAAGTCTTTAGTAAGCGATCAGATGGATTTTTGAAGTAGCAGAAAATTAAGAGGAAAGGGCAACTGGTTACTGACCTCAAGTGGTGGGTGAACATAAAATTGTCTTACCTTTGTTGGCTTGCACTATTAGCATATTTGGGACAATTCATCAAGAGCGCACCATCCCCTGTACTGGGCAATTCATCAAACACTTGTTGAGGATCAGCATAATAAAGAATTTAATTTAATGAAATTCAAGTATATTATTTAATCGTCTTCGAAAGCTGAATAAAGCGTAAACTTTAGAGAAACTAAAAAAAACAGAATACCCATTAACCCAATTGGGCACATGAATGAACCGATGGATAAAAGAAAAAGAGGTGTTTCATTAACCAAATGAACTTGAAAGAAAAACATGATAATAGGAGGGGAGACAAAGTTTACGCTGTAAAAAGGAGGGAGGATCACAGAGCTTACCTAATAAACCTCTCATCGCTGTTTTCTTCAGTGTTAGGGAATTAAATCGGCAAGAAAGTCATAAGAAAGAGGCAAAAATGAAACTGCCATTAGAAAAAGAGGAAGAATAAGGAGATAAGACGAAGCTTCCAATTTCAATCGGTGTAATGATGAAATGGAACCCCACATCAATTTCAAATTGAACTGACACATTTGATTAGGAAGCTGAGGAGCGGGCATGGAAATCAATTTCTTGAACAACGAAGCAGGAGAAGAAGGAACAACGAAGCAGCAAAAGAAGGATGGGGAAGAGACACCTGTGTAACAGATGGCGATAGGAGATCGGAAGAAAAGAGGCACCCCGCTAAAAATTCTCAAACCCCCCTCCCCCCAATCCTTTTAGAAGAATGTTGTGTTTTAATATATATAGTAATACGATCACTTACAAATATATGAAAACATACATGACTAATATTTTTAATATAATATAAATAATAAATCTATTAAATATCTAGATTTTAATAATTTAATACATCTATTATTTTTGAGTTTTGACAATTGACACTATCACATGCTTCTAAGTTTTACCCTACTCCCTACCCTTCGTACCTATAATCTTTTAGTATTAGCCATGTGACTCATCGTGTTCAAAGAAAGAGAGAGTGAAATTCACATAGAGAAAAAGTGAGACTTACAAAAAGTAAATATGCAGGAGATTAGGAGACCTTAAAAAAAGAGCACCGGAGAGGCGGAGATGTTATTGAGAAAACGGACGCCACCTGGCCGGAGACTTTGAGAGAAAGAAAAAAGGCAAGAGTCACCGATTAGAGGTTCCTAGTCGGAAATCGGAATAGCAGTCGTAGCTCATTTGATGAACGTAATAGTAATCGGCAGTCGAAAATCTGCAGTGGTGAGCCGTGGGAACTCCGGCGTCGGCGATATTTTCCGGTGAACAATTTTTTTTTTCCAAAAACGATCTTTTAGTTAGGGTTTGTAGCTTCTTAAAGATCATTTTGATAAATTGTATGAATAATTTTCTAATAGAAAGTTTTACTTTCCTAATATGTTGTTATCCTAATTCTGTTAGGATTGATTTTGATTTTATTCGGTAAATTTCATTTGATAAATGGTTCCTGATTCTTCCACTTAAGCTTTTTACTCTTTCCACTGAAAAAATAATAAAATGACACTTATACCCCTATTTTAATTTATTAATATTCAATAGAGAAAAAGGTAATAATTTTGTTCTATTCAATGCACTCCTGCGCATAAACCACTTCACTAGATGAGAGATAAAGGATGGAGTAGAAGCATCGTCGGAAGAATGGAAGCATCGTCGGAAACTTTGAGGCAGCCGGAGGACGGAAAGCTGGGTGAATACGAGTAAACAACAGCAAACGAAAAGGAAAAGAAACCAGAAGCAATCCTGTTGCAGGCGATGTTGGCAGTGGGGCTGCGGGTTTCTTTCCACTACCAATGACGTTTGAATAAGATCGGGGCATGGGAGATACATTCGCAGAATAACTTGTGTTCTGGCATGATCAAAAGGACAAAAGATTAACAGCACAAACAATGCTACATGTATGAATAAAGATCGAACTAGATACACCAACAATCAGTTAAGCCACAAAATACACTATAAAACCCCATTCCAACCAAAAAGATGAAGTGTTATGACTTTTTGTACTCCTATGTAGCATTTATTGAAGCGGCGAAGTATGGAAAAGCAGCTCCGATTGGAAAGCAAGAAGGAGGAAGGCGTAAATATTTATTGTCGAAAGAAGTTTGCAGATGAGAAACACATTAAACATCAAAGCTGTAGAATTTTTACTGTATGCTTTTCAAAGAATCCAGATCTAAAAAGAAAAATTGATGCTATATATATAAAAGTAGTCACTAAAATCGAATTTATAGAAACCGGTTCAAAAAATAAAAAACAAAGCTACAGGACCCAATTCTAATTATAAACATGAAGCTATATAACCTAGATATAAATATTAAAATTGAATATAAAAAATAAAAATTAATTAGAAAACTGTGAGTTATCAAGATTCAAGTAATAGTAAAGAGGTGCCAAAGACTAATCGATTTTAAATTCAAGTACATATGGTGTTTGCTTTTTGTTGCAAAGAAACGCAGTTTTTAGTTAAAGAAAGAAGAAGAAGAAGAAGAAGAAGGTGGTGGTAGAAGAGAGAAAGAGAGAGTTTTTTCTTTTATTAATATCTATAAATGTAAATGAGGGGTAAAAATGGAAATGTAAATAAACTTCAGTGGATGGATTAAAAGTCACCGTGGATAAATCAACTCCTTTGATAAATTGTTATCCTAATTCTGTTAGGATTCGTTTTGATTTCATGAGTCTATCAATCATTTTTTTTAGAAATACATATACACATAATATAAAGGAGGGGGCCGAAACTATAATAAATAAAATAAAATCAGACATATATATAGAGTATATGTATTAGGTAAAAAAATCAGGGGGCCATGGCCCTCCCTGGCCCTCTAGACGCTCCGCCCCTGCAGCCGGTTTAAAATTATCAATGTCTTTGTAGTCAAAACAGGATTTAACATCTATGAAATACAAGATGTGCTTAACGATGATTTTAGAGAATCTTCAATCACTAAAATCTTCTTCGTCCGATGGGATCATCTTTAGAGATAGCATTGCAATACTCATCTAGAATGTCAATAAGTATTTCAGGCATTATCAGTGTTTAAGATAACATATTAAAGGCCTCTGCTATATCTTCGTGGCTTGTAATTTTTAAAAATCCATATAGTAGTTCATGGGTGGTGGAGAAGCTTGTGCCTAGAACTTTCCTCCAAAGTGTTCTCATTGGCAATTAGATCAGCTAATCTGCCTAGATATGGTGCGAGGGGGGGGGGGGGTGCGTGTTTGAGGTTATAACATTATTTGACTATCTATTTGATTGGCTTGCTGTGTTGTCTTTGTAATGTAATGCAACAATGCATTCTACATTCTCCCATATGTGTTTTATGATGATTTAACTTTTATCAGTGTTTATTCTCGCACACACACACACACACACACACACACACACACACACACACACACACACATATATATATATATATATATATATATATATATATATATATATATATATATATATATATAGTGTTAGTATTAAATGAAATTCTTAAATATTGTGTTATTGTAAGACTCAATGTGGGCCATTAAATTAATATAATCAATGGTTGTAAAAAATCCCGTTTTTTTAATAAAACAATTGACAATACGCGTGTTTCAAATGACAAACCCCGCTTAAGGGTAAAAATGTAAAAATCCTCAAATCCATTTCAACTGACGCCGTTTCTTTTTAATTACGATGCGGTGGTTTTGCGGCTGCCGGAGGCAACAAAGATGGTCGCCGGCGACGTTGTTGGTCGGGATCGGGAATCTGGTCACCGATCTGGTGTGTGTGTGCGTTAATCGACTGATTGACAAAGAGAATCAGAGGGTTCGAGAGAGACATTGATGAGCGACTGAGAGGCGGATACACAGGGGCTTTTAGTATCATATTCTCTGAGAATGGATGTTAGGTTTTATGTTTAGGTAAGTCCATTCTCCGAGAATGGGTGCTAGTTTTCATTGGTTTGTGTTTTTTGTAAGTCCATTCTCTGAGAATGAACGATTACAAATATAAAGATGCATTCTCCGAGAAGTAAAGTTGAATTCTCAGAAGAAAAAAAAAGTTGCGTAAGAGTTTTCAAATTCTCAGAGAATATGTTTAAATATTATCTAGTAATACGTAAATCATTCTCTAAGAATGAAATGATTACAGAGGACTGAGAAGATAATGAAGCATTCTCAAATAATACCTTACACCTATTCTCTGAGAATGCCCCATTCTCAGAGAATGCCACGTTCTCAGAGAATGCCACATCCTTCTTCCTAATCTCGTCTCTTCTGGCCTTTCCTCATATCACGAAAGCCTCGATTTCCACAGATTCTCCCGTTCTGATGGCTGCAAATTGGATTGGCGATTTCAGCAAATTCTCCGTCATATTTGGATTCCATATCAGTTGAACGGAGTGAGCGGCAGCTGGAGGTTTGCAGATCGCGAGTGGGCGAAGGAGAGAGAAGGGGGTAGAGTAGCGGTGGTTTGGCTGGTGGCTGCGATGACGTCCGACGGTGGTTGCAACGGACGACCGGAGCATGGTCGGATAAGAAGATCGGACGGGAAGGGTGGAGATGGAGTCGTAGTTCACGTAAGGGAGAAAGGGGAAGAGAGAAGAGGATGAACCGGGTTAGGGTAGGATGAAGCTTCGAGTGATTGAACTCAAGAGCAATTGCTTCGCTTGGATGATTGCAGGGCAGGAGGTATAGAATGGGATCGAGTTTCTTGCTTCTGCAATCGATTTTATCTGGAAGGGGATGAGATCGGAGATTAGGTTGAAGACGATGATTGTGTGCGTGAGAGAATGAGGGAGAGAGGGAAAATACCGATCGTAACCTTCAACAATGAAAGAACGTGATTTGGATCTACGATCGCACAATACTTAGTATCCGCATTTGAACCTAGATATATATATATATATATATATATATATATATATATATATATATATATATATATATATATATATATATATATATATATATATATATATATATATATATATATATATATATATATATGTATATTAGAAACAACAATAATGTAAATTGAAACAAACAGATACATTAACCCATAAACAATTATATTAACTCAAAAGTGATTACATTGATTCAAAAATATAAATTCGTAACAACCACTTACTCTTTATTTAACCATGAATATATATGCCGAAAACAGAGATTAAAGTCGGCAAAAATAAAAATTAAATTGAAAGTATAATTGTCAGTGAAAAAGCGATGTACAACATTGCTATTAATCTAAATGATATACATTGAATCTGTAATCATAATATCATTGTCAACATATGGGATTAAGTAAGCAGTATCATGAAAATGATTAAAACCTCATTATATGGGTAACTATACTCATATGACAATGTCCACCATCGGAAAAAAAAAAAAAAATCAATCATTCCTCAAAAGGAATATTACCCCCATGAAAAACACTTTCATAACGTGTTCCAATTCTAAACACAAAACCATTAAATAAAGTTTAAAAGAAAGAAGATGACATGTGAAGGTTTTTGAAAAACGAAATAGCCTAAGCATTAGCTATAATGCAAACCTCTACGAGAAACATGTTAAAATTGTTTTACCAAGCTTTCAACATATAAACATCAATCCCCAACATATAAACCATCGATAGTCTTTTGATTGTGATCTCGTACGCTTCAAGGGCATAACTCTTCAGATTTTCTATGGTTGTTTATGTTGAATAGTTGTGTCTAATTACATCCGTCTCTGGAGTTAAAATTTAAATTTATGTATATTGGAATAAGTGTTTTCTTTAAAGGTTATATATTTGCCACTAGTGTGGTTCTACTAATCTCCATATCCAACGATACGCATGAGTCTCTAACACAAAGCTAATGGCGGTGCTCAACATCCTTTGGATCGAAAACGTACAAAAGACATGAACTCCATTGCCCGTCATCTAACTAGCATCCTAACCATCACCCTGATGGCATAGTGGATAAGGCTTTGGACTCTTTCTGTTCCCCATAAAGAGGTTCCAAGTTCTAATCCCACTCCCTCCTTTTCCCCATAGAGAGTGTTAGGTTTCAATCAGGGGATGGCCACTGGCCACCTCTCTACCCCCGTAGGTGATTGACCCGGACCACCCTGCTGCCAGGTGTGCGTGAGTCCCGAGGTTGCTTCATCAGGGTCATCCAAAGGATGGGTCGGGTGGAGTCCTCGGTTATCAAAAAAAAAAAAAAAAAAAAAAAAAAAAACTAGCATCCTAGATCTGCTTGCTCGATCTATTTTCGTCTAGAATGGATTCCATTTTACTCTTCGATCTGATTTGGTTATCAGAGTTTATTCTATGGTTCATTTGTCTTAAACAAATCTCATACATTCGTTACAACCATGTATCGACCCAGTTGAGGTCCGATTAGAAACCTCACCAGAAACTATGTGCTTCATCTCCATAACATGTCAGAAAACCTCCATATAGATACCACATAAAATTTTCTCTCTTTTTTCCTTAGCAAACTAACAAAATTATCATCATTATTCGGTTGATCTCCCATCTCAATCGTGCTTGTTATTATGCAAACCTCACCGAATATTCCATACTCATCTCCCCTTCCCCCGAATTGTTTCGCTTTCTACTTAATTCTTTCTCGTTTGTTTTTCTACCTACAAGGACGTATTTTCCAAATGTAAATAACAGATTTTTTAAATTCTTTTCTAAGAAAATTTCATAATTGGTTATAACAAATAACTACAATATACAAAAATGCCCTTATGCAATAGCATACTTTCATTTGGAGCCTCTTAATGTATTTCTTCTCTAGAAATCATAATGTTTAGTCATTTATTTTAATACCGTTAACCTATCAAAAATAAGTTACTTTTATGTTCTCGATTTCTTTCCATAGCATAATCTCCTTATAAAAGACCTATATCATATAGACCACCTATAAAGATTAGACAACCTATTTGTGTAAATCTTTCAAAAACCACCGTTCATTCAAGAAAAAAATTGTTTTACAAAAAAGTATACTTAGTTCAATTCTAACTGTCATCGATAACATTTTAACAATTAACCCCAAAGTGTTTTAGGAAAAAGAATATGAGACAGATCAGATGTTTTATTGTTGATGAAAAGATGAAGTTGGTGATTAAAAATCAATGTTTTATGTTTAGAAAGTATATTGTATTCTAAACAAATTGTTTTTTATTTGAAATATAATCTTTTTTGAATACATTTTTGGATACAAGTGCTTTCTAAAACTTTGTAAATATAAATGGCTTTCAACTTTTTAAATATAAATGACTTTTCTGAAATAAAAACAAAATCATTATTTTTCGGATAAATCGTTAAAAAATGTAATAAGCATTTCTAAATATTTCCCACTTTTTTTCTAAACTATGACCCCTTTTCCAAATATACTCACACGTTGGATGGATAGAGTAGCCACTAACCAGCTCTCACAAATTCCTCATCGGCTTCTCTTTAACCGACTGAGACAAAAATCATCCAACATATGAATCAGAATTCACAAACATACAAAATTTTAACACACATTTATGCTCAAGTGGATTCACATATACAGTACATGGATGTCATATCCATCACCAACATGGGTATTATATTAAACACAAAAAGAAAATCAAAAAATTGGACCCATACATATCATAAAAATTTGAGGGAATTTCCTTATGATCTTTCAAAGATTCCATGTCCAGTCTTTGATAACCATACTTTCTTCATACTTCACATGGGAAGCTCCTTTTAAGTTTTAAATCTTATATTTATTATTTTCCAGCGGCTTCTCAAAAGCAAATCCATATGGAAGCTTGTAGAATGTGCCCCAAAAAAGATGAAACTTGACATCTTCATTTTCACCAAAATGAAAAATAGCCATATATATCACATAATGTTATTGTTGAACATGTTTTTTAAAATTTCGCTAGTAAGATGAAGCATTGGAAATCACATGGTAATGACTTAAAATGAAACGACTATTAGGCTTGAGGGAGTGGCCTCGCCATCCCTCTCGCCTTCATCCTCGCCGTCTCTCGCTGAGCCACACCGAGAGGGCTCGCTCTCGCCCTCGCTGAAGACCTCTCGCCGAAACATCGACGAGGTCGCTAAGCCACAACGGCTACTTTTCAATTTCCATTTTCCATTTTCCATTTTCCAAACCAAAATCTTTTAAAACCTTTACAAAAACCTTTATAAAATTCAAAAATTTTTATAAAAAAAACTAGCCGTTTTTTTTTAAAAAAAACTAGCCGTTACATCTTCCCCTATATAAACACAACCCTTCTACTCTTTTATTCACACAATCATCCCCTCTTTTCTTCCAAAATCACTCTCAAAGTTCATTCAACATGTCCCCTATATAAACACAACCCTTCTACTCTTTTTATTTTAATGTAATGCATTTTAATTTTAATTTATGTTTTTAATTTATGTTTTTAATTTGTATTTTAATTTATGTTTTTAATTTATGTTTTTAATTTATGTTTTAATAATATATAAATAATTTAAAAAAAAGATTTAATAAAATAGTTTAGCATGAAGTTCAGCATGTGCTGACCACTACCACCATTTTTGGTCAGCATGTGCTAAACTCGCTGAATACTGACGTGACATAGTTTAGCACATGCTGAACATGCTAACCACTCCCTCCAGCCTTATTGATAATGAACAAAAATAATCTTTACTTTTATAAAAGTAAAAAATTATCTTATAATATGTGTGACGAAAGAGTGACCACCCTCGCTATATCGGTGGGACACGTAACCAACGGATAGTTTATCATCGCCGACCACTCGTCCGTTATATCAGTCACTTTCCACACTCCCCGTACCTATCCATCGCACGCTTTTCCGCCATGAAATCTTCACGAAGAATCCGATTGTACTATTCGTCTTCCTCCTCTGCCGACACCGCCACTTACGCCGTCGAAGATGATAATTTTAGCGCTAATCCCCAAACCACGTCCACCGAAATCCCCGTCACTTTCCACGTCTCCGATCGTCAATCCGCCGCAGCTGTTAAGATTCAATCAGCTTACCGATCTCATGCAATTCGCAACTTAACCAACAAGATCAAAGCGGTCAATTCGCAAGCCGATAAACTACAACGAGTGATCCAAATGCAGGAAACAGTTGATGCGGTACGAACGAACAATCGAGAGCGAATCAAGATCAATGAGGCGTTGATGAAGTTATTATTTACGCTTGATTCTGTTCCTGGCATTGACCCGACGGTGAGAGAATTCAGGAGGAACGTTAGTCGACGGATCGTCGGGTTGCAGGAGATCTTAGACTCCATATGCGAAGCAAGAGAGGAGAATTGGATTGGGTTTTTGAGGGACTGGGACGACGTAATTGTGGGAATCGAACAAGAGATATGTAGGGAAAAAGGCGGATCTGATTCACATGAATTTGAGAGATTTTGTGCAGAGCATCTAGGGTTTCAGTGCTTACAACGCTTTCTTCGACAATGAGGTAAAATCAAATTAATCTATGGTTTTGTCACCAAATTTTCTTCCAAATTTCGATGATCCCGAAGAGCTGATGTTTATTTTGATAGGGTTTTCTAAAATGAAACTAAAATCTGATTGATACAACAGAATTTTAGGGTTGCAGATAAATATTCAATCAAGACAACAGCTCCAATCTCCTTAATCTTGGTCATCAGTACCTCCAATGTTATGCTTGATTGAAGATTCACCACCCAGACTAACTTTCCATGCTGTTAACCTGCTATAGAATTTACATGTATAGTATCATCTTAATAGCAAAGGTACCGGAAGGAACATCCATATTATTTAAAAATCTGATTGCTTACAAATTTATTAAAATGTTAGGATCCAAATGCGGTAATATAAAATAAGTCAGGAGTTAGTTGATCGTCGATAAATTGATGGAATGTAGATTCTGGGGGTTTTGTCATTACTTGATGCTCGTCTCCTATCCATCCCCTTTATCTTGTTTATATTACTAGGGACTCTATATCTATCGCTATAAAATAAAAAGGGTTATTGTCGTAATAACCACACAAAGTGTTGGCAACAATTTTAAAAGGTCCTAACATAAATGTTTTGCATGTTAGATCCCTAAAGTGTTAAATGAGCTAGTAAAAAGGGTTAATTGGAAATGGCAACCGGTTTCCCGGTTACAAATTGATGAGTAGGATAAACCATGGGTACGTACACTGCTACGTAGACTAACCTAAAAATTCCAGCTGATGTGCATTAAGTCATTGCCAGCTTCTTTAAGAAGTGATATCGGTGGAAATAAGACATCAACCCCAAAATGTTCTTTTCCTTTTAGGTACTCACGCCTGTCCAACCCCCGCCCCTTGATAAATGATGTCGTCGTCTTTGCAATCCTTACAAATTGTGGGTGCTGCTCAACTCCTAGGGAACCTTGCATCCTATGTTGGTGTCCTAACCTAAGGGCAAAGCTTTGTGAATGCAACAAAGATAATCCGTACCGAAGGTTTTACAACGGCTCAAACTCATTGATAAGTGTATACTAGTTGCCATAACCGATTATCGGCAACTGAGAAGTGGGGGCGACGAGACTTTAGGTTTGGGTATTTTTGCCTCTTTGGAGGGAATAAGAATTCACGAATAGGAACATTCTCAAAATAATGTGTTACGATATTTTAATTTGCAATCCGTTATAATTATATGTATTTATATATTATATTTAATTTACTAAATAATTACAAATTTTAAAGTTAGAATTAATCAATAGTGTATAATAATAATGATGTAATTAAGTGAAAAATTGCATTACAAGTGTTGTGTTTGAAATAGGTGTTGAATTTCACATTGTAATTACAACACTTTTAAACAAGTGCTGCTGTTAAAATTTATAAAATGCGACACTTTTTAAAAATTGTTGCTGTTTTCCATAAAACCTGCAACACTTCAGAAACAGTGTTGCACTAGGTATGTTAACGCAACATTTATTTCAAAAGTGTGGCATTACAATCATAAGCAACTCTTTTTACAAGTGTTGCTTTAAAATTGTTGCATTAGCCTCATTTTGTAGTGGTATGGTCAGTAATCTTGCCTTCGATCAATGTTTGAACTCTTTTTCTGGCTCTGTTACATTGTCCTTTGCTGACAGTACAAAAGAACCTCTTCTCTATATCTTCTTTGAATTCTGTGATCTTCAAATCGGGCCTTGCAATAAACTCCTTCATGTAGTGTTTTGCAATCCTTTCCGGGTTCACAATTGACCCAAACTTCTAACTTCTAATACAAATGTGGTTCCCAACTATCTTCTTTATTTGGAAAGATCGCTCCCGTCCCATCCATGAGGCCCACAGAGAAAATGGACATGGTTTCCCATCTTTTGCTTTGCCGCATTTAACTTGTAACCTTTTGCTGTCACATCTTGTAAATCGAAGAGGATACCCGTTAGCCACTACGTAATTTGACAAAGCAAACCTCAGTTGTCCTGGATTCTCATAGATTTCTTTTTCAATTGGCTTCATAAAACTCTATTTAGTCATAAGATTGTGGACGGTAAACTCATCTCCAAGTCCTTCTTCATCCTCATCAGGATAGTCCATTTCCTCTTGATCTATACCTGGTGAACCAACTGATGGTTGTGCATGGTTAGGAGTTTCAGCACATGACCTAGCCAACTTGTCACTGTCACATAATAAGTTGAGAAACTGCTCTTCTTGAATGTAGTTCATACCCCAGCTAATTCATCTTCAAGTGTGATATCCAAACTGTCATTATCACCAATGTAATCATCACTAGCACTTTCAGAATTCAGATTTTGCATTTGTGAAGACGAGGCCATAACACACCTAGAAAGAATAGTTAAGGCAACCTTTAGTTCTATCTGGTATATAGTCTGCTAGCTAGTTACAAGTTACAAATCGAGTAAGAAAGTCGTTCTCATCAGTGAGTAAGAATTGCTAGCTAGTACATTGTCGATTTTGATGTGAGAAAGATGAATTTCATCGGTTAGTAACAAATTCCCAATTCAGTGAGTAAGAAAGTCGATTTTCATCGGTGAACATTACTGTGATATAACAAATTCCCAATTCAATGAGTAAGAAAGTCGATTTTCATCAGTGAACATTACTGTGATTCGATTTAGAAGTAAGAAAATCGATTTGAATTTCAACAGAAATCCTAATAAAGAAGTTCGATTGAAAGAAATAAGAAACAAGTGATGAACATTACCATGAATCGATTTTTAAGAAGTCGAAGTCGTTGTCACTGAAGGCTCGATCGCATGGAGAACATTGCTAAACCCTCGATCGCATGGAGAAAATCGCTAAGCTAAACCCTCGATTGGCATTTTGTTCCCGATAAAATACGGACGATTGGGGAGCAAGGATTAATGAACGTGTTATAATAAAGTCTAAATGCCACATAGCCATTAAAAAGCCACATCACCATTAAAAAGCCACGTCATAAAAAATTACCAGTGTAACCGGCTTTAACAGGTAAAAGTAGTCGGGATGAAACTTTTTCCAAAATTGGATGGTTTTTCTGAAATATTTGAAAAATGGGTGGTTAAACCGAATTTTTGAAAAAATACAGTGCTTTTTGTGTTATTAACGCCCCCCCCCCCCCACACACACACACACACACATATATATATATATATATATATATATATATATATATATATATATATATATATATATATATATATATATATATATATATATATATATATATATATATATAATAGAATATGTAAATTATTAGTATATTCCTTCACACAACTTATAACGGTCGATACATAGTCAATTGAACGTGATATATGACCAATAATTTAAAAATATGATTAATAAATATTTGTTATTGTTTATTTTTTTGTATATTAAATTAATAATAACAAAAATCATTTATATTACTTTAATTTATAAATCTAAATATCAAATTAGAAATATTAAACTAAATCAACATTGATGCCAAATAGTTATTTTTCTCATCTATTAAGGCATAATATTAATAAATATTGATAATAAATGTCATATATATCAGTTGAATCTATAATTTAATAAAGTTATTTGAGTTATAATAGTTTAATGATAAATAACTTATAATTAGAGTTTGAAGAGCTTTAATATCTATATCTATATATCTATTATATTATAGAATTTTTCCCTTCAACCATATTGTTGTGAAAGTCTAATGACTTTTCAAATCCCTTTTAATAATAATTCTAATTTTTTTTTTATTAATGTGAGATACTTATTTGAATTCAATACAAATGTTATCATCAGTTTGTAATCATAAATGTTATGATAAAGTTATATATTATAATGATATTATCATATTAATTTTGGTAATTCTGTTTTGTTAAACATTAGATTTTAGTTGTTTAAAATTGACGATAAAATATGTTTTAAATTTTATTGTATATGTAGCGTGTTAAATTTGTTGAACAGGTACGCGATGGTCTCTAGCCTGATTATAAATTAATATATGCAGACTCCATGTTAGGGCGACATCTAATTTCTTTGATATTCACCCCAAAAAAATATAGTTTCATCAATTAAAAAGCCTTTTAAGTTATGATATTTAATTTATCAATTGAAATGTTTTTAGTTATATTCAATACAAAAAATTAATATTTAAAATTAGTAGTTTTTCTATCAACCTTTTAGAACCAATATAGTTGAAGTTAAAAATATATGGTTTTTTATATTTATTGCTTTTGTATTTCATCATTTTAAGTATCATAAGTATTAATCAACTATCTTATGTTAAAAGACCATCTTGAATTGTAATGGTTTAAAGAGTTTTACATTAAAATAACTATTCAATGTAATCAATAAACTTTCATTAAATGCGTGGTTTCATATAAGTAGTTAACTTCAAAATAATTCATTTTTATTAGCAGTTTTACTATTATGATGATATATTCTAAGATAATTGAGCTTAATACATTGAAGAGTGATTGTATTCAAGTGAAGTTGTGTAAGATGTGGGAAACAATCAATACTAAGAATGAAAATGATAATGGGGTTTAAAACGGTATTTGTGGATGATATGATATATTTGTCTTTATGTTAATATTTTCTTTTTCGATACCACAAATAGATGCATAATTATGATGCAAAATAATCAAATAGTTATTTTGAAAGATATTAAATTGAATATTATTTTGTGAATTGCATTTTATTATTATAATTGATTTGAAAATTTTAATTTTCAAATTTCTTATAGATGTCTATTTTTTGTCGTATTGTTAAAGATAATGTGAATAATTTATATCGACATTTTATTTTAGTATAAGAGTAATTGTTTTATAGTTAACAACGATAAATTAATTATTATTGACAATATATATATATATATATATATATATATATATATATATATATATATATATATATATATATATATATATATATATATATATATATATATATATATACTTTGACTTATATAATTTTTTCACACTATGCTGATTTGGCATGATGACGTGTCAGTTTTTGCTGGCGTGACGCTGACGTGACATGATAGCTTGGCACAATGTCAAAATTGAAAAAATATAATATGTAATGACTTAAGTGAAAAAAAAATAGTGACAAAATTGCAAAAAAAAAATATAGTGACTTAATTGCAAAAAAAGAAATACAATGTTAAAATTGGATTTTAATGAAAACTTTGTGTATTTTGTAACTAATACACCGTGCATTAAAATTTGTATATACTAAGAAAATTATTAATTTCTGAAAATTTTACTAACAAAAGTATTTGTTACCAATTTTAATTGAATTTCTTTAATATAAAACATCATTAAGGCTTATAAGCTTATAACATTGAACATTTTGTATAGTAAAGTGTGTGGCCGTTAAAAAAAATAAAACTAACTAAGAAATGTTTAAATACAGACAACAAACAACAATAATGTATTTTAGGTTAATTATGATTTTAGGTAATTACTTTCGTCATTCAATGTAAAATGACAAAATACCTTTTTTTTGTCTATTAACAATTATTTCTGTATTTAGTGGTAGTATATTACAAATTGATGATAACTTTACTTTAAAAAATGAATTAACCTTTGATCAGACACAAAAATATGTTTCGGTTATTCGTACAAATAATTATATTAGTTAAAGAGAAGTCTCCAGTAAAGTCCTATTATTTTGGGTTGGTTTATGAAAAAATCTCAAAATTATTATTTTTTTTTTTACAAAAAAAAATATCAGGATACCGACTAACATATTCAATTTAACCATTTCTTCCGGTTTAACAGTTTTCCTAGACTGGAAATTTGCAGTAAAGTCTCATTATTTTAGATCGGTTAATGAAAAAATCTCACTATTTTGTGTAAAAAAAACTTAATTTTGGGACTTTTTCCTATATCTTCCTAAAATAATGAGATTTTTTTTGGAGATTTCTGTTGGATTAGGTGTCTAAATCATGACTATAATTGGTATATACTTAATTGATAGTAGCAAAGTCCTTTTAGGTTGCCCTCATAGCTGGCAATTTGACAAAATAACTTTTAGAGAGAGATTGATTTATTATGTAATTAATAAATCAATAAAAATAATTTGTTAATATATTATGAGGACAATATATTATTTAGAAATAATATTATATAATTAATAATTAATCAGAAATTAATTGGATTAATTAAAAATGCAGGGGCTGAATTGTAATTGTTCAATAGTTGGGCAATAGATAATTATAGTGTATATATATATATATATATATATATATATATATATATATATATATATATATATATATATATATATATATATATATATATATATATATATATATATATATATATATATATATATATATATATATATATATATATATATATATATATATATATATATATATATGGTGAACGAAATTTGAAGGATGTTTATCCTTATAATTTTTGAAATATATATTAGATAAATAAGGGTTGAATTTAAAGATAAAAGGTTTATCCGGTTTGAATTCAAATGTGGCTTATCAGTAAGACTTATCTGCTAAACCATTGAGGCTATAAATAGGGAGCCCCAGTACCCCTAAAGGCCACAAAATTTTAAGGGTTTCTCTCCCTCTCTCTGGTTTTTCTTGTTGCTAGCTTTGGGTGTGAACCATTAGAGGCACGACACTTGTGGTGCTCATTTCCAAAAGATCAACAAAGGTTAGTAATTTCCTAATTATCCTTTTAATAGAAATCGAAATGCCTATAGGGTTTTAGTTATAGATTCAAATGGAGAAAACATAGATCCTTTAGGTTGCATGTGAACTTAAGAGTTTAAGTTTATCTGTTTGCCTATTTCCCAGCAGTGGTATCAGAGCTATTTGACTTGTTTTCTTTTGAATTTTCTATAATTGTTAAACCTTTTTGGATTAGGATTTATAGAAATTAAACCCTAATGCCTTAATTTCAATTTTTGGGCTAGGTCAGAAACCCTAGCCTCTCCCCTTTATTTTCGATTTTCACTAGGCTTCATAGGGTTTTTCGATTTTTGGTAATTATGATTAATTAATAAATGGAAAACCCTATACGCTTTTGTGTTTTTCGAAATTAGTAGGTAAAGGATAAGATTAAATTAATTTGATTAATTTGTTGATCCTTATCTGATTTAATTTATTTAATTAATTGTTAATTAAAAGATAAACATTAAATCAATTCAGGTTTAAATTTAAATTTAAATTAAAATGTTTAATTCGAAAATTTAAATAGATAAACCAAAACATTTTAAAAAGTTTAAAATACATCTTATATATTATTATTAAAAGTTAATATTTATATGTATAAGAACTTGTCAGTCAAATCGCTAGTATGCCTCATTCACGAAGCTGATCTATAAGACGGTATAAGAAAATTGCCTACAAAATGGTGGTTAAATGGGTGTCCACTCCCACCCACCGCTCCCTTGATTAGTGGAGGGTCGTGTTAGCAGAAAGAATTTGATATGACAACTTAATCTCATTAAAAGTATAATGCTATTAAAGAAAGTACTAGAACCGTTTTATAAAATTTCCAAATCTAGTTACTTTAGGAAAAATGTGAAAGATATACTAATCTATGAAATTGCACATTACACTTTATGAGACATTGGTGGAGCATGTGTGGTTTATCGGCACACTAATAGGGGCTCATAAAGAGTGGTAATGGGTATCTCATACATTATCATTGTTGATGGAGCGTGTGTGGTTATCCGGCACATCAATTTGAGATGATAAACGATATTGAGGTTACCAAGCACATTTGCATGGTTATTCACATCTTGTTTGTGATCCTCGGCATCCCAGACACAAATGGAAGAGCATAATCCGAGATTAAACATGCCATTGAATAGTTTCAATAAATCTAACAGATCTAGGAATTTCATAAAAGCTAAAATTGATAAGAGTATATCTACCTTAATGACCATTATGTTGTGATTTTGACATCTCTCTTCACACCATAGTTGAGGTATTTTGGGTCCTAGCCTTATTAAATAATAATTGGGTAATTATTTAAAAGGATTAAAATTAAACTAATAAATTATGATTTTATAGATGTCTGAAACCAGTGTCAACTCTCCTACTCCTCCTCCAACACCCATTTCTGAGAGCTTCAGAAAGTATTTGTTAAATATGGAAAGGCTGACTGGCCTTAACTATGTGGAATGGCTTCGTAAATTTAGACTGGTTCTTGGTTTTCCTGGTAAGCCATATCTGATTGAGTATCTACTCCCCGTTCCACCGAAGCATGGCATCACACAGCAACTTGTGATGAACATGACTTCTTGATGAATCCGAAGAAGTCTGTAGCCTCATGCTAATTGACCATTGACCACGAGTTCCGCATGGATTTCGAATTTTTGGGGCCATATGAGTTAGCACGGCCGATTGAGGAAAGGTTTCGAGAACCGGTTGAAAAGGAACGAACTAGGATCTTCAAGGAGCTTAAAGTGTGCAAGCTAGTAGAAGAAGTAGTGTCAGTCCGCATGTTCTCATGATTGAGGGACACATAGGCGAACTGTATAAACTTGGTCACCCTATCAATCGGGAGTTGAGAATTAACTCGACTCGTTGACTAGTCAGTACGATCTGTTCATCCAGATGTATATGAAAGGGAACCAGGACAAGACTATCATGGAAATGCATTTGATGTTGACTCTGTACGAGTCGTTCATAGAGAAACATAGTTCCACTGATTTTGCTACTTCGGGATTGAGTCCAAAAATGAGATACATCTAGAAATGATCCAGATCGTCTGAACCGGTTCTGAGATGTCTCAAACTGGGAATCCACAGGGTGGGATACAATCACAGAAAGATTGGAAGATGCTCCAAAGCCAAATCGTTTGGCAACTCAGATATATCTAAAACTCAAAATTCTGATCCTTAATTCCCTGATACAGGATGTGATTGTCACATTTGCTTTGTATACGGGGACTCGGTAGGATGTAGGGCATTGGCGCATAGGAGCACATTCGGATTGGATCATGGGCTCGTGCAGTTTTGAAGTTTAGTAAGATATTTTAATCTTGTTGTTAGTTGCGTATGACACTGTTATCATATAGTACATTGTTTGAGGATAATTTTGATTTAATAAAATGTTGATTTTCTTTTTCAAACCATAGTTGTTTTAATTATCCTTAAAATGTTGTATGAGTGTGTTAATTGCATGAATGGTAATAACTTAAATGTTGGTGCATCCAAAATGTATTGGATTTATATATTGTGTTCTGTATGATTGTTAAAGTAAGCTTTCATAAGAATCGCTTCAACCAAATGTCCAGATGGACAGGACTTTGAAATCATTTGACTTGGAGTCACATGATGAAGTGAATTCTTAATAAAATTAATTGTTGCAAGAAATGTATCACCCAAAGATCAAATGCACATGATTTTGGAATCAGTTGACTTAGAGTCAAATGATGAATACGTATCTTGAACAAATTAACAAAGTCATAAATTTACATGGAGATGTAAAAGACGTTAAGATTATGAGCAATGGACACATTAGTGAATTGCTCGAATCTACAAATAAAACACAATTAGTTATACTTCATAATACTTGTCAATCAGTATGACAAATATGACTTCGCTTATTAGAATAAGTGTTTGATTGAAACCTTGAACTGTTCAAGGACTTCAAAGGAAGTATAAAGACCAACATAGTTTGAGTGAAAAACATAAACTGAGAAAAAGTTTCACAGTTCATCCTCCTCCAAGAACATTAATGGTTATAATGTGACCATTGGTCGAATCAGTTCGATCCTCGATGTATTAGATACACTTCCAATTAGTTTTCGATAAATTAGATATTCAACCAGTCAGACCTTGAAAGTATACTCCCACCACATCTTAGACTAAGTAGGTTATGCAGACACCGTCTGAAATGTAAAGCAGGGTTCATCCCACTTGTACATGGGGGTACAGGGTCATGTAGCGTTCGTCCGAACCTCATGACTGGCCTGAACCTGATCAACAGTGTCGTTTCATTGGCCATCCCGCAAGTACTTATGAAAGAAGAGCCCTTTTAGAAAGGATTCACATTTTAAGGAAATAGTGGGAGCAATGGTAATCCTGAAGAGTTCAAGGATTAGACAATTGAAAGAACATCTAATCATTACCGGGACTTGACCAGGGATTAGATTCATGTTAAACCTGACATACCCTTCTCTTTGCGAACCAGTAGTATTAGTCACCATCATAAGGTGTTATGATTTGGGTGACATATCGATTAGTGGTAAAACACTAAAGTTGGCGCGGATAAGCAATCCTACTACTTGGAAGCATTGTGAGCCCGGTTGCTGCCAAAATAAGAGAACCTAAGGGCGAAACTCAATTGATGTGATAATTTGTTTGATGTTCCACCTGGCCTAAGAACTAGTGGGAGTAATTGAATCATCAAAAGAAGACAACATAGATATAAATGTACCTGCATTCTAAGCAAGAATGGTTGAGTGAGGAGATACTCAAAGTCATGAGATTGATTTTGAGTGAAACGCTCTCAACACAACTGAAATAAATCTGAATGGATATCATCTGCTGTAACTGCACTTCGTGAGTCACAGCAAGATTGGATGATCTGAACTGCTTTCCTTAAATGGAAAACACAAAGGTTGTGTGTAAACGCAACAGAAGGGGTTTAGAACATGCATATATATATCCAAACAGAAAAATATACATGGCCCCGAGATTCATCTTACGAGGACCTCGCAAGGAAGGATATTCGAGTTCTCAAAATGTGCCAAATGTTTGGATTTTGTGAATAACCTGAAAGAATCCTATGAGTATGTCAAAAGGTTTTGATTTTGGAATCTCAAAATATGCTAAATGGTTTGGATTTTTTGATAGTCTAAAAGAGTCCAATAACCGTGTCAAATCCAGTGGGAGTGTCATTGTGATCTATCTATCAATGTATGCCAGTTACATACCATTTCTAGGAAACGTCTCTTATCATTGCAAAGTGTGATGAGTTGGCATTAAGAGATGATTCGCTGTGAAAAGTCTAGAACATATACAACATACTCAGGTGGTCATAAGCATCTATCAGATAGATGGCATCATCAGTATAGACCCTGCCAATGTAAGTGTGATCTTGATGAGATTCAAGACGCATGACTTCAAGAAAGGAGTTTCTTGTCGTTACAGAGTGTAATGAATTGGCATGATCTAAAAGAAATACGACATAATCACGTTGTTGCCAACATCTATCAGATAGATGAAATCGTCAGTATAGACCTAGCCATTATGAGTATGATCTTGATAAGACTCAAGATGCATGAAAGAAAGAGTCTTCAAAAGGAAATAGTTTTTGAAAGTCATGACACAAGGATAATGAGTAATCCATAGGTTCTGAAAAGATTCAGAATGGAACAGATCGGATTCCATGAGCTTTTGCAAATTGGATCGATCATAGGTGTCATGGACTTATCTTGATGACTTGATGCTTGGAGCATAGTAAGTTGGATTCAGGATACAACCTGACTAAGAATACTGGACGGATTATTTGAGCACACGTGAGAAAATCATTGAGAAATGATTGGGGTGAATGTAATAATAATTTGAAAGGAGTTTCAAATCTGTAATTATTAACATCAGAATATGGTGCTAAAGGGCTTCATGGTTAAAGAGTTTCGTTGGTATTCTGATGGAGCGCGTGTGGTTCATCGGCACATCATAACATCTCAAAATAGTAGGGTGCAGTCATCTGGACGAAAGACCCCGAGAACCATGAGAAGTCGCAGTACACATCACCATTTCCGGAATGGAGTTGGGAGAGAGAAAGACAGAATGACATATTGAAATATCATCAGAAGAATATCTGATTGGATTGTCTACAATGAAGTGTATCAATGTAAGACATATTTGGATACATAGAAAGAGTGAAAGGTCATTTTGGGTATATAGGCATAGATATAAAACTTGAATTGAAAGTTTAAAAGAAACCAAGAAACACATAACAGTATTATGACAGATCCGACTAGGTGACTACCTTGTGGAGACTTGGTAATAAGCAGGAGTAGCTACCAGTCAGATTTTTATGTTTCGCTTTTATATGTTTTACTTCCCGAATAATTTGATTATCCAAAAGTCCACAGTCGCTCATACTTTCGGAAGTAAGTAGTGAATTAAGACTGTCATGAATTGAATTGTAGATTGTCTAAGGAGTTAGACATAGCAATAGAGTTGTTGCAATGTTCATGAGTGCTTAGAAATAGAGATTTGAGTATTGGACAAACCCACGCTCAGAGAATTACTTCATGGATTATATCACGAGTAATTCTGAGACGATAAAATCTTATGGTCTTAAAACGGAGACATATGAGTTGAAATTTACAAGTCGGTTGTACATTGACAATGTGTAAACGCATCGGTAACTCGATGTCATAAAACGTATTGTTGTGTGCGATTTGATGAGTAAAAGATACAAGCATATGAGTCAAAGTTTATTCGTTCTTTTTATCCTAACAGGAAAAGCAATATCTGTGGGCCCCTCGGTGATTTGGTGATGCCTTACAGTGCTGGTCAGCTAAGACGAATTGATGTGTTCATTTAGAAGTCCTATGTCATCACAAATCGGAAATCGGGAAACATAGTATCAGACAGATATTGATTATCCAAGTGGGAGACTATTGGATTAGGTGTCTAAGCGATAACTATAATTTGTATATACTTGATTGATAGTAGCAAAGTCCTTTTGGGTTGCCATCATAGCTGGCAATTTGACAGAATAACTTTTAGAGAGAGATTGATTTATTATGTGATTAATAAATTAATATAAATAATTTGTTAATATATTATGAGGATAATATATTAATCAGAAATAGTATTATTTAATTAATAATTAATCATAAATTAATTGGAATTAATTTTGAGATTAATTGTATTAATTAAAAGTGCAGGGGCTGAATTGTAATTGTTCAATAATTGGGCAATAGATAATTATAGTATATATATATATATATATATATATATATATATATATATATATATATATATATATATATATATATATATATATATATATATATATATATATATATATATATATATATATATATATATATATATATATATATATAAGGATGTTTATCCTTATAATTTTCGAAATATATAATAGATAAGTAAGGGTTTGAATTTAAAGATAAAAGGTTTATCCGGTTTGAATTCAAATAAGGTTTATCTGTAAGGCTTATCTACTAAAGCCTTGAGGCTATAAATAGGGAGCCCAAGTACCCCCTAAAGGCCACAGAATTTTAAGGGCTTCTCTCCCCTCTCTCTGGTTTTTCTTGTTGTTAGCTTTGGGTGTAAATCATTAGTGGCACGACGCTTGTGGTGCTCGCTTTCAAAATATCAACAAATGTTAGTAATTTCTTAATTATCCTTTTAATAGAAATCGAAATGCCTATAGGATTTTAGTTATAGATTCAAATAGAGAAACATAGATCCTTTAGGTTGCATGTGAACTTAAGAGTTTAAGTTTATCTGTTTGCCTATTTCCCATCAATTTCTCAGCTAAGAAACCTGGTAAGTCGGAAGAAATGGCCGAGTTGAATATTTTAGCCGGTATCCTGTCAGTTTTTGTGAAAAAAAGAGGATAATCTCCAGATATTTTCATAAACTTGCCCAAAATAATTTGGCTTTCCTAGAGATTTTCATTTATTTAAATTAAAAGTTGTCTTTGAAAAAAAAATCAAAATTGGTTTATAAATATTAAATAGTCCGCACAATTAAAATAAAAATTGACTTAATTTTATGAAATAAGGTAACAAATTATTGAATTAAAATTAGACGGTGTACTAAATTTATGAAATAAGGTAACAAATATTTTTTTAGTAAACCATTTAGAAAGTAATAATATTCATAGTACATACAAATTTTGATGTACAGTGTACAAGTTACAAAAGACACAAAGTTTTAATAAGAATTCGATTTCGACATTGTCTTTTTTTTTTTTTTTTGCAATTAAGTAACTACATGTTTTTTTTTTTTTTTTTTTTGCAATTTTGAGACTATATTTTTATTTTGGCAATTAAATCACCACATTTTATATTTTTTTCGACATCGATATTGTGTCAAGTCATCATGTCATGTCAGTGTCACGTCAGCAAAAATTGATATGTCATCATGTCACGTCAACAAACAAGCTGGTTGACCGGTCAAATGGTCAACATTACAACATATTGTAAAACTTAGTAACTTTTTGTGTAAACTTAGTGTTTTTTTTTTTTTTTTTTTTTTTTTGGTTGCAATTTACCCTTGTTAAAATTATGAAATCTTTACGAAAAGAAAACAACCATAGAAAGATAACACTATTCCCTGTCCGACGTATTGCTCGGGATACAATTAATTAAAAATATCAGTATAACATAATATTAGTAATACAATTAATTAAAAAGATCTTAATCAATTACTTATACGATTTTGATAGTGGGCCGTAGGAGACTTGGTTCATTATATCCATCAAAATAATGTTTTCAAAGTTATAAAAGTCGGGCCATGCTGTAGCAGCAAAGTTGGCCGCTGCTTGCATGAGTGCATCTTCTCAAATCTCGGACAAACTTACTGGTATTTCACAAAATATTCCGGCGACTTTACACTTTAATGATTATTTTGGTTTATTCCGTTTCTCCAGCATTTGTACATGATTTTAACTTCGAGAGAAACAGTAACAGATTCAAAAGCGGGACTCAAGAAAAAACATCAGAGATAGCATTTTTTTTCTTCTGAATACATACTAAGAAAAAACAAAGAAAAGAAATGACAATTCGTTAAATATAATATAACACAAAGCAGTCTAGACAAGTAAACATTACATTTTAAAGTTGACATTTTTGTTCTTTCATTTTTCTAAAGCGATTCTATCACATTTTCAATATTAACTTTCCATAAGAGCTATTTTTCTACACTATAAAGAGGGTGTTTGAGATTGTTTTTGGAACTCAAAAAAAATGTTTTTTTGGCAAAAATGTTTATTGACATATGGTGGTGTCAAAATAAGTTAAAAAAAATATATTTGAATTAACTTTTGTGGGGACAAAAATTATAAGTTGATAAGTCATTTACTTAAAAATTGTATGGGTTGGCTTATACATATAAAATGACCAAAAAAGTGTCAAAAGAGGATTAAGTTTATTAAATGAGGGTATCCTATGCTTTTCAAAAACTCATTTTTGAAGGTGTTAAAAATAGTTTTAAAAAGACTTTTGAGTTTGCAAACACACTTTTTTGACTTACTATAACTTTTTGAAAAGCCAATAAGCTAATAAGTTGTTTCCAAACACAACCCCAAAACACCATCAAACTAAAGCATCATGCATAATTTCGTCATTTATTCTATTACGCAAGTCGGTCTTTAAGAGTTCCATTGCAGAAAAAACATCTTTCAACGGTTGCTATTACTACAGGAAGAATCAAAACTAGCTTTAATAACCGATAGACCAAAGAAAATGAATGACGTTTCCCTATTTCCACAATCAAACGAGAAAGATCTACAATTCCTTCAAGTTAACAAATTTGTCATCATGTACCAAAGAGTGATAATAGATATCAGTTTGACTATCAAGATACACTTTTTTCGAAACATTAAAATCATTTTGATACATCTCATTTAACTTTAACAACTTTGAACCTAGAAAACTAAGCACAAGGACTCAAAGCCACCATATTTTCAAACAATTCGGTGCTTACTTCACTAAATCGATCACCAAATTCTTGAATTTCCATATCCAAAACCGAAGCTGATGACCATCAGAGTCGGAGGACGAAGGCAGGGGCGGTGTGATAACTGAAATTTTTTGTATATATGTGAACTTAATCTATGAATGGTTGTATTGAAAAACTCATGTTTTGAATGATGAAAAACTTGACTATAAGGGCATTTTGGCCATTATAAATAATTTGATTGAATTTCAGTATTTTGATGATTGACTATGTTATAATATATGTTTTTAACCATGCTGTTAGAGTTTTGTATCTTAAATTGTTGTGGTTGAGGAGATATAAAAATTGAGCAAGACTCATTTTGGCCATTATAAATAATTTGATTGAATTTCACTATTTCACTATTTTATTATTGTGTTCTATTTGCATGTTACTTCCAAAATGTTAGTGTATTCGAACTCACCACAGTCGGTCATTCTTCATGGAAAGAACTAGTGAATTAAGACTCATGTAAGGTGCTAGTTGATTATTCATAGAGATGGATATTACATTGAGATGTGACTACACTCACATGTACTTGATAGCGATCAAGTATTGAATAACCCACACTTAGAAGTAGAAGATTACTTCATGGATTTTGTCACAAGTGATTCTAAGATGGTAATATATTATGTTCTTAAAATAGAGATACACAGGGAATGATCAAGTATGATGATGTATATGCAGTCAAAGTTTATTTGTTCCTTCCGCCTAAAATAGGAAAGTGATATTTAGGGACCCCTCGATGAATCGATGCTGACACTAAAAGTATGGCCATCATCAGTCTGGATTGCTATTTGATCAATTTTGTAGTCTACTTTGAGGTCACCATGTATATTGTAACGCCAAGACACTCTTTTTATGTAAATATAATAAAAAGGGTAAATTGGTCATTTTACCTTAGAAGGGTAATTTGGTCTTTTGGACAGAAAAGAATTTGGTTTGAAATAATATTTTGAGTTTTGGCCTTAAAATGTTATAAAAACTGAAATTGGTCGTTTTACCACAAAAGGGTATTTTGGTCATTTGACCATGTGAGGAACCAATTGGGTAAAAATATTATTGCTTGTGACAAAAATATAAGAAATGAAAGTTTTATTGTCATAAAACTTGATTGTTGTGGTCAAAGTTCAAGAAAATGAACTTTAGGACTAAAAATGTAAAAATTGGTTGTATAAATAAGAGAGTTGACTCTCTCTTTGACTAGCCATTTGTGCAGCAACGGGAGGAGCAAGGAAGATGTGATTTCTGCAGGAAATCATGAAGATTGAAGCATGGAATTGGAATCATAGCTTGGAATTGGTGATTCCTAAGCTAAACAAGGTTAGTATTCCAAGTTCTTGAAGTGTTCTTGGTGGGTTTTGTGGGTAAACTGAAATCTGCAATTTCAGTGAAATCCATGAAGTTCTCACATGATTTCTGGGCTTAAACATGTTCATATGATAAGAACATGCCATTGAAACAATTGGTTTTGATGAATTTGAAGTTTTGGGGTTTTTGGAACTAAGAACCCTAATTCTTCCTTTTGATTGATTGAGTTTGTTTCATTGGATTAAAACCTTGTATTATTGGAGGGTTTTAGTCTGGAAATAAACCCTATATGATTAAGAACTGGATTAAGGACTTAATATGCAAAAACAGGGTGCTACAGTGAAAAATCGCGACTGATCTGGACTGCCCAGCAAGAGCACGGGTCGTGCTCTATTTGCACGAGTCGTGCTCCTCATTTTAATGAAGGATTTATGCCTTACAGGCAATGCACGAGTTGTGCTCCCCAAAGGCAAAATTATGCACGAGTCGTGCTTGCCTGGCAGGGGGTCCAAAAACGCTAATTTTTGCTAGGCTTGTCCGATTTACCTCAAACTTGAACCATAAGTCCATGATGGTATGAAAAGTCCTAGAAAAATACTAAATTGAGTTTTCGACTCCTCGGGGGCACTGTAGATCGATTCGAATGCCTCGGTGAATAGTAAAATTCATAAAAATTTAGTAAACGGGAAGTTTATTAACTAGACATTGTTTATAATGATATTGTATTGAACTCTATTGCATTAGAGTTAATTGGAATGGTTATTAACCTATAATCATTTGATAATAAATGGAATTATAGGTACGGGACAAAATCCTACGGATTTCATTTCAAGGCAAGGAACAACAAACGCTAGTTGTAGCAAACCTTCAGGTGAGTAATCTCACTGATATCATATGTGATATATGATGATTGAATTGTTACAGGTTGAAACAGCTTCGGGGGACGAAAACGACAAGTGTAAAAATATATGTAAAAGACAAGACCAGATAAGCCGTGAGTCATTGCGATGACAAGAACGGAGCTGTGAGTCAATACATATATATATATATATATATATATATATATATATATATATATATATATATACACTTTGATATGACAAGACCAGATAAGCCGTGAGTCTTTAATAGACAAAAACGGAGCTGTGAGTCAAACTTATATAGACAAGACCGGATAAGCCGTGAGTCTAGGCAACAGCGGGCTAACCCGTGAGCCAAGGCAACAGCGGGCTAACCCGTGAGCCATAAATGATTATAAAATGAAATGAAATTAACTGGTGCGGCCTATAAGGCTATGATATTGTTACAGGTACATGATGCGGCCTTTTGGCTATGATATCGGGTTATCAAACCCAGCTGGTGCGGCCTGCGGGCTATGATTTATATATTGATAATGTTTTGGTGCAGCTTATATAGTTATGACACAGGGTGCGGCTGAAATAGCCATGAAATACGATGCGGTCAATTATGACCAAGAAAAATGGGACAGAAATGTATGCAAATAACAACCCGTAAGACTATGCAATAGGATGGGCAATCCTAAGACATATGGTTAGCCAGAACGGCTAGGCGTTTGGGACCGATATCCGGACAGAGATATATGGTTGATAGATCGATCATATATAGGAAATTATATATGAATGTATTTTTATACGTGTTATTTGTAGATACGATTACTCACTGAGCTTTGTAGCTCATACCGTTTGTTAAATGTCCCTGCAGGTTAGCATAACCCTGGTAAGGGTAAGGATAAAGTCCGTGACTCAAGAAGTGGACTTGTAGATGCTGTCAGTAGCAGCCCCCTGCCTTCGTCCTCCGACTCTGATGGTCATCAGCTTCGGTTTTGGATATGGAAATTCAAGAATTTGGTGATCGATTTATAGATATCAGTTTGACTATCAAGATACACTTTTTTCGAAACATTAAAATCATTTTGATACGTCTCACTTAACTTTAACAACTTTGATCTATCAAACCTAGAAAACTAAGCACAAGGACTCAAAGCCACCATATTTTCAAACAATTCGGTGCTTACTTCACTAAATCGATCACCAAATTCTTGAATTTCCATATCCAAAACCGAAGCTGATGACCATCAGAGTCGGAGGACGAAGGCAGGGGGCGGTGTGCTAACTGAAATTTTTTGTATATATGTGAACTTAATCTATGAATGGTTGTATTGAAAAACTCATGTTTTGAATGATGAAAAACTTGACTATAAGGGCATTTTGGCCATTATAAATAATTTGATTGAATTTCACTATTTTGATGATTGGCTATGTTATAATATATGTTTTTAACCATGGTGTTAGAGTTTTGTATCTTAAATTGTTGTGGTTGAGGAGATATAAAAATTGAGCAAGACTCATTTTGGCCATTATAAATAATTTGATTGAATTTCACTATTTCACAATTTTATTATTGTGTTCTATTTGCATGTTACTTCCAGAATGTTAATGTATTCGAACTCACCACAGTCGGTCATTCTTCATGGAAAGAACTAGTGAATTAAGACTCATGTAAGGTGCTAGTTGATTATTCATAGAGATGGATATTACATTGAGATGTGACTACACTCACATGTACTTGATAGCGATCAAGTATTGAATAACCCACACTTAGAAGTAGAAGATTACTTCATGGATTTTGTCACAAGTGATTCTAAGATGGTAATATATTATGTTCTTAAAATAGAGATACACAGGGAATGATCAAGTATGATGATGTATATGCAGTCAAAGTTTATTTGTTCCTTCCGACTAAAATAGGGAAGTGATATTTAGGGACCCCTCGATGAATCGATGCTGACACTAAAAGTATGGCCATCATCAGTCTGGATTGCTATTTGATCAATTTTGTAGTCTACTTTGAGGTCACCATGTATATGTATCGAGAAACAGAATATTGAATGTTTGAGATTGATGACGTTTTATGTCTATCGTTTAAGAACATATTTAGAACAAAGTGATATTTGATCATTTACCTACACGGTTGTTTCATATCGTTAGGTTTTGAGTTTTAGGCTTGTCATGGATGACATACCTTATGCAGACTTTGGAGCAATGGTGTATTGCTAGATACTACCAATGGTAAATGTTATAATATAATTGTTGTGTCATATGCAAGTGAGAGTTTAATGGAAAATTTCCCACCGGTAAAACAAGATGCTACCATTACTAATGATGCATGGGTCTAGTGGGTTTCACATAAAGTATAATTTAAGTTTCAAAAGACCTAGGACAATTCTAAGATGATTGATTTATTAATTCAGTGCTTACATAGTGACTTAATTAGAGTTGAAAAAAGTTGAGACCTAATGTGTGTGTGTGTGTGTGTGTGTGTGTGTGTGTGTGTGTGTGTATATATATATATATATATATATATATATATATATATATATATATATATATATATATATATATATATATATATATCATTATTATTATATATAATCATGGGTATACTTGGATTTTTAGCAGATGGACTTAAGAAATTGGAGAGGTACGCTCTTAGGAAAGCGTGTGATCTTTTCTTTAAGCGCGTGCTGAACGTGTTTACAAAGAAATTCCGTATTCAGTAAGAGAATTAAATGCCACGTTTTGGACACGCGTGTTCAACCGCTACCACCGTCAACCTGATGTCTCTCTCTCTCTTTCTCGTTTTCGCCATGACTGCATCGATTACATCTTCACTCCTTCCCACCACAACTCCATTTTTCTCTCTTTCATCTTTGTCTACCACCATTGCTCCATTACTCTTTCCACTTTCATACTCTATTTACGCCCGAATGACATCGAAAGCTTCTGCCACCTCTCTCCATCTTCATCTGTTTCAAGTACTGCCCTTCCCAAGCTTTCTTCTCCACCGCTTCATAAATAACGAAGGTGGATCTGCTGGTTGTTTCAATGTGATCGAAGGAGAAGAATCTACTAAGGATTTTTCAAACCTTAATCGGTCAAGTCATGCTTATTCTTCCTTGCGGTTCAGCATAGATGGTTGCAGAGGAAGGAAGACCCGATAATGGTCATCGATTACAGTTTTGATTTTTAAATTGCTCACGATATTCTGTCGCTTGAAGTAACTAGAGACCAGAGATTTGGTAATCGACATTCTATCATTTAACCATGTACGCAAAGGTATTCTACTCTTTATTTGGGTAACCTAAATACAAGTCATGGGTGTTTTTGATTAACTGAGTGTAAGTTTCGCATTGATTTTGGAGGCCATTATCCAGGTTAGGAGACAAAGGACCGGAGAGAGAATGAAATTTGCTTCAAGAAAATGGGATTACGGCACCGCTCCACTATCTTCTCTTATACACTTCTCTGTCTTTTGTCTTCCACAAGACGTTCCTTCAACCACAGGACTTTTATCACCTGGTTTTTCTCTTCCTCTTGCTTCTCCAAAACGATTACACCCTCTCAAGAAACTCAACCAAAAAATGATTTTTGATAAAGAATAAATGAGGATTTTTGAGAGTACGAAATAATGGTGGATATGGTTTAATTTTTTGCAAATCTTAAAAGCTCAAATTTCTACACTTCTGTTCTGGGATTTTGGAAAATTAAACCCTCTTCGGCTCTTTGAGTTTGTGATTTGGCAGTTTTTACTCGATTGCCTGTCTACTTCTATATGATGTTCTAATGCTCATCAAGATGATGTGGGATACAAGTGTGTAACGAATCTGGATAAAAAGCAAGGGAAATTAATCGCTAGCTTCTTTTACCCTGCTTCGATTATTTGGTTTTCTGCGATTTTAGCGTGAATAACATAAAAATAGAGATTGTTAGCAATTTCAATTTTGCGGTTTCTCATTTTAGTCCTTGGTATGGTCGATTTAATTAGTGATTTTTGTAATAACTAATCGATTTTGATTATCTGATGTTTGCTGGAGTTTACAGAAATAGAATTCGAGTGTATTATCAATTGAATCGTATCTTATTTCAGTCATGGTTGATTTTATAGGTGATTTTTTAATAACTATTCAATTTTGATTCTATAACGTTGTGTGGTTGGATCTCAAGGATATTATTTACCAACGAATTTCTCTTTTTGGTCTCCAGGTATTATCCTTTCCATCACCACCAGAAAAGCTCTATGACAGATCTAATTCAAGGTCCATATCCGCCTCAAGGATTCGGTGACTGCCTCTTCAAACCAAATTGGTAAAAAGCACAAAGAATTTTGGTCAAATTAGGTAAGATATACAATGATCTTTTTTATTTCGTTTTCTAAGTAAATTCTTTTTTAAACTACGCTAATCTTGGAACATGTTGTTTTCTTTTACATTCAGTATCATTTTTGATAACTTTCTT
Organism: Cichorium intybus; assembly: GCA_023525715.1. Taxonomy (NCBI): domain Eukaryota; kingdom Viridiplantae; phylum Streptophyta; class Magnoliopsida; order Asterales; family Asteraceae; genus Cichorium; species Cichorium intybus. Next base: position 35,625,317 of record CM042011.1, read on the forward strand.
TGGAATTGCCCTGTGGCATCACATTTAGCTCATTAAAGATAGTGGCATCTCCTAAAGTTGGAGTGCGAACAAGAAGTGAAGTTGATCCATTGGATGAATGGGCTCAATTACCACAAATATGAACAGAAAGTGGTCAAAGGGAATACTAATGATCTAAGGTGATCTTTATATGTCAAGATACTTTGATTCTTTAATATTGATGGTTACAACAGGGGAGATTGCAACAGATAACTTATGTTGGTGGTTATGGCCGTTAACGTGCTATTATTTTTTTGGTTAAAAAACAATCATATAAATGATATGATATCCATAAATTTGATAACAAGTATAAATATGTCATGATGCAACTCTTTTTTCTAGATTTAAATAGTCAATATGAAGAATTTTGTTTATTTATAGATTACTTTATTAATTGCTTTTTAAGTAATTTCCATTTATTATAGATTTTGTATAATATTAGAACATGATCCAGGTTATAGTGTTGTTTTCATCTTTTTATGTTTTGTTTTTGGGGCTCGTTTAACTCGGTCTCGAGTCAAGTTTAGTTTAGGAAGTCGATCCTAAGTAGCTTATGAACCCGATGAGACTAGGACATTTAACTACAAAATTCTATTCAAGTATTGTTTTACATGAACACAGAACTAGATTTGGTTGCAATTCATATCGGTTACCACTCAGTTTGGGCCTCCCCGTCCTTTTTATAAAAAATCAGTTTTTCTCAAATTGTCCAAATGCAGTATATCAAGAATCCACCATTACTCTACCTCCTGACCTCCATCCGTTCACCACTCCCTATCCTTCTCTCACTTATATGTTTACACCATATATTGTTAAAATTCATTGTATCTACGAACATTTGATCTTGTATTGAATGCCCATAATGTGAAATTTAAGTCGGGGGTATTTGCGTCATTATATTTTCAGCCCGCAGGAGGTGTGTGGAAGTTCGATTGAGATTCTAGATGTTTATACTTATATTTCTCCATCCATTGGATTCATTGACAATATTATCATCCAAATGTGGATGAAATGTAAGTGTTTGGTCTTAAACTCGTTAGTTTGATGACTGAACAACTTGGTCTTAAACTCGTTAGTTTGATGACTGAACAACTTAGGCACCAACACTGAAAACACTTCTTTTATCTTTAGATTTGGAACCTTTTAAATATTTAAAATGTTTTATTTTTTATTTGTAATGTTGGAACTTTGAGGAGTTGTGTTAGTGGTGATTACAATTTCTTGATGCTGAAACTCATATTATTTCTTATATTTTATGGTTTTATTCGTAGATTATATGAATATAGAACAAAATTACGATCTTGACATTTTTGCCTTATACAAAAAGGCATTGTTCGTGCTAGCTGATGTTCACTATGGGGGATAAGTATAACATCAAATAAAGTTGAGACGTGTATTAAACCATTGTACTTCCATTTCTTTCTTCTTATTAAGGCATTGCATATTGAAAATATACCCAATTATAGCATTCTACTTTCAGTTTTGTGTTATTTAAACAATATACTTTACGTAACACTAGAAGAAATACCTAACTACCCTTCACGGGCCGTGATCATCACGGCCCCAAGACATACCTAGTATATATTATAAGTAAGGGCTTTAACTTTTTAGAGGGATACCTGGCTTATTTATAAGGATTTTTTAAGATTTAAAGGAATTTTCTAGGATTTTCTCGAATTTTAAACGAAATTTCTGAATTTATATCTATTTTAATATTTAATTTTAAATAAGACCGACTTGAGGTGGATGAACCATCTGCTCTTCACGACACATTTTAAAGACAGTGACACATGTCAAGTATCTCTCCTTCCTTTCCCAATAAACCACTACCTCCTGTATCTCTATATCCAAATGGGTGTTTAAGGTTGCCATTGGAGCCATTCAGCCATATACGCTTCATCTTTTTCTTTTTAATTGCCTATACGTTTTCAGAAATTCGTTCTCCCCATCGCCTTAGCTTTTTCTATGTTCAGCCGCGGCAGTGATGAGCAAGGTAAACTTTCGAGATTTGTCTACCGAAGTGATAGCTCTGATTTTGTTTGATTAAATGTATCAGTTTTATTTAATCTATCTGTAGTCTCCTTCATCTTTCCTTTTCCCTCCCCTTAATTCTCTCTCAGTCTCTTGAAACAGGTAGAAATTCTACCTACAAGACAACTGGGTGTTACAACATGTTTGTGTTTTGTTAGTGTGTGTATATTTCTTATGGAAAAAGACAATGTAGGTTGTGGGCTCTTTCTCAGGTGCGATTTTTGTTATGTTTTATGCAAGGATTCAATAAGAGATTACTTTTTCCTCTTTTTATAACACACAAATGTACACACGAATTTGAGATCATGTGCACTATTTCAGATGTAAAAAAAGAACTGAAATCTCACTGCAGACGCAGACCTAAAGGGGGTGACGAGGGTACTGTATATCCCTAAATTTCACAAGAAAAAACTCATTTCCCAAATAAGAAGAACAAGAAGAATCAGAAGAGTGAAACTAAAACTCAGAAATCAGAATGCGTATCCATTATTGAGATTTGAAGAATCCTCAGAGCTCACTGGCTTTTAAAACAAGCCACTTTCAATTTATTCCATTGGCTTAATGAAACCCTAAACGTATGGACGTAAGTATCATCTTTCTCAGAATTAATCATTTTGTGTTTTTTAATGATTCTCTTATGTTGTGAGCTTAAATCTTTACTAGAATAGTGTTTCTGAATATTTTTTTGTTGAATCGTATTACATAATGCTTGGTGTGATGTTTAAAACATTCAATTTCGTAAATTACAAATAAATTCAATTGTTTGATGTTTTCTTTCCAATATCGAGTAATCAAAAAATTTATTTGACCAGCCTTGGACTTTTCTCTTTGTTCCATTGTGATTTGGTTATGGAAAAAATAATTACAAATGTTCGTTAACTATTATTATTTCGATTTGGAAAGCTGTGGGTTATAAATTAAATTATAATCACTGGCCAAATCTGAAGGATTAATACTTCATTAGTGATTAATCATACCATCTTACCATCTTACCATCTTAAGATGGTATGATTAATCTGGAGTAGGAGTAGGATAGATTTGTCGTTAAAAAAAATAAAAAAATAATAATAATCATACCATCTTACCATTCAAAATGCGAATTATTAATATGACTAAAGAGTAAAGAGACACTGTAATTTTAAATCATCTTGGGCTACCCCACTCAGCAACGCATGCGACCCAATTAGGTATTTTTTTCCTTAGTTTTGTTGAAAGTTTGTTTGGAACTCTATTATGTGCAAAGATATGGGTCTGATTTCTAATATTTTGTAATTTGATATTGTAAGAGGAACATGCTTATTATTAAACTTATAATATTCTTTACTTGGGTTACGTATGACATAAATCTGAAAACGAATGACGCTTTATAAGGCTAAAAGGAGTGGATGCCTATGAAATGGTCGTCATCGGCTGCCAAGTAGGATCCATGTAGGATGCCTACGAAATGGATTTTCTATACATCTAATGTGGAATGGATGCCTATGAGATTGTTTTTTTGTTTTTTATTTTTTTAAATTCAAACCATAAATTAAAATAAAATTAAAAACATTAAATTAAAATAAAAAACGCTACATTAAAATTAAAAATGTTACATTAAAATTAAAAACGTTACATAAAATTAAAAACGTTACATTAAAATTTAAAAAACGACTAACCATAAAATTAAAAAAACAACGTCCTCAATCGGAAAAATCCTCCGTATCGTCCATCAGAGGCACGTTAAGATCTACATGATTAACGCGGTATAGATGTTCCACCAAATCGGCACGTAGCTCGTGGTGTTTGCCAACATCTCGTAGCTCCCGTCTTATTGCGACGTACTCCGGAGAACCATGAATTATTGGCGGATGACTGGTGGATGCTGCGACGTGCTCGTTTTCCACAAACTTGGATATTGCCCGTCCCTCGTCCTCTAAAATCATATTGTGTAAAATAATACACGTATATATAATAGATGCGAGTTTGTCTTTATCACGGGGTCGTGCCGGCTTTGCTAGTATGTGTCACCGCTTCTTGAGCGCTCCAAATGCTCTCTCGATATCCTTCCTAGCCCTTTCTTGTGCGGCTTTATATTTTACGCGTTTTGGATCAACGAGACATGACAAAGGCTTGACAAGAACGACATGCTCGAGGTATATACCATCAACTAGGTAATACCCGTACTTGTATGTGGTTCCGTTGACTTGAAACGGACAATAAGGAGCCGATCCGTTGCAAACATTGTCGAATAACGGTGACATTTGATAAACGTTGATATCATTGTTGGAACCCGGGCGACCAAAGTACGCATGCCAAAACCAAATATTCTGTGACGCGGCAGATTCGAGTATGACGGTTGGGTGGCATTTATCACCCCGCGTATTGCCCGTGTCATGCAGTAGGGCAACCACCCCATTCCCAATGCATACGATCCAAACTCCCAAGCATGCCGGTAAAGCCATGAAGATGTGCGTGATGAGCGTAAATGGTCCGCACGTCGCTGAATGTAGGCTTGCGCAAGTACCGTGGACCGTATATATCAATGACACACCTACAAAACTCCTCGAGGCTTTCACGTGCGGTCCTTTTGGACATTTGGAAATATTCATCCCATGTGTCCGACACACCACCGTAAGCAAGTTGACATACGGCAACTACAGCTTTTTGTATAGCTGTAAAACCTTCCGAACCGGCAGCATCGGTTCGTTGTTGGAAATAGACAGACATATTGTGGACATCGGTCAGAATACGTAGAAATAAATGCCGCTCCATCCGAAACCGTCGGCGAAAATTGTACCGTGGGTAAACACAATCTTCGTCAAAATAATGACGCATGAGAAGGGTGTGGGCTGCGGCTCGGTCTCTAAATATTCTAACTCGCGTATGCGGATTTGCACTTTGAACGGCATCGTCCTCCTCTTGTTGTTCTTCTAGTATGTCGATAACCCTTTCCATCCCGTGCAGTACCGCCATACCAACGCTAACGATCCAATCATCCGACATGATTTTGAGAGTATAAAACTGAAATTTTTTTGATGTTTTTGATATGGGTTTGATGTATGTTTTGTTGTGGGTTGTGTGTGTATTTATAGTGTGAAAATATATTTTTTATTTTTTTAAGCTACTAGCCGTTTGTAGGTTGTGGGTGATTTGAAATTTTTTCTAAATTTTGGGCATATAGCCGTTGAAATTGATAATGGAGTATATAAATTTTTTTTATTCACCTATGCCGCCAACGCTTCAGCTGCATCACCACACCGATGAGACCATACCGATGACCCATGCCGCCATCATGGTATGGTGTATGCCGGCGGCATGGCCATCCACCTCGGATGCCGGCGGCATCAAAGCCCTCATTCCGTTTAGTCTTAGGATGGGGGATTTGCAAAAAAAGGTAAATTTCTACCTTTCGGTGAGAACTCCACTTTTGGTTTTATATTTATTGAACTTTTTCTGACTATTTGGAATTTCATCGAGACGAAATAAATGAAATTGTACTTCAAAAATAGGTATTCAAATATAAGATCATACTTCTATTTTTTCCTTGGTATGATACTATACTAAAAAATATGTATCTATTTACGACAGTGAAAAACGTTGATTTGAAGACAACGTCATCGAATAGATATACAACATCTTTCTATACAAGTAATGTTGTGTTTTGTATCTTTTTAATGTTTAAAGATTAAGGTGAGTTGATGGTTGTTATGGCAGACACCGAGTGATCATGGAATTATATGCATAGAAGATATTCTAAACAAGATTGCAAATGTGGGTCCATATTTTCATATAAGAATCGCAAGAAATAGCAATAAACTTTATTCTTTATACCAACAGAGGCAATGTTTGTTAGTTTTGTCCTGTACAAGTAATGTTATTTAATTGCTTACTTTTATCATGTAATGGCAATGTTATTTTAGTTCCTTACTTCCATTTCTTACTAATCCATCAACATATTTGGTTGTTTACCTATAATAGCACCATACTTTGAATTCTTTACTCATAATAGCAATGTACTCAAATTTCATTAAAGATTTAGACAATCATGAAAAAGATTCTTTGGTTATCCTTATCCTTCGTGGGTCGTGCTTAGCACGACCCTTGAAGATACCAATTATATATACACATGAAAAAGGTGTCGTATAGAATTTTTGGTGGGGTGTTTTTGTGTGATGCAATTTTGACAGAAAAATTGTTTTAACAAAGTACTCTTATTTTTTAATGGTTTTTGTTTCGACTCTTTTTTCTCATGGTGTAATTGACAGCTAAAGCAACTACAAGAATAGAAAATCTCGCAAATTTTATGTTTGGGTGTTAATTCTGTGGTTGTCAAGGAGAAGTCTTAAGTTTTGTTTAGTGAACTAGTATTTACAAGAAAAAAGGTTGCTACTTTGGAGTGTGAGGCGATAGGGGAATCATCGTTTGAGTTATAAATGTCATCTATAATAAAGGTATCTCTTTAATTCCATTCTGTTGTTGTCGTAGTTTTTTGTAATGCTAGATCTATGATCCTTGAGTTCAATCTTGGTGACCAAACTTATTATTTTCAGCCACGTTTGTTGTTTATAATGGTCACCAAGATCTAACAATAACAACTTCAGTCTAACTTTTTTCTTGCACCACTCATCCTTTAGGTTTATTTTTCTTACACACTTAGTCCTTTTGACAAACAACAAAAGGACACCCTTATGACTCACCACGTGCCCTGCATACAAGAGTAATTCGCCCATATTTTCACACTTGAACTTTTGAATGTATTTATATTTGTAAATACAAAATCCTATGTCATCTCTCCATACACTTTCTTATACTTCTTTCGTCAACATTATGCAACAATTTCATAAACTTCAAAACAAAACTAATGGCATTTTGTACTTGTAGCCAAGCTATGATGGTATTACTTCATGGATGAGCACCAATACATGTCTTAAATTATGAGCTTGCTCAAAAACCAACTCGAGGTGTCCTTTGGTTGGATTGACCCACCATGTCTCGTAGATCCATAGATATCATATCAGGTTTGTTGAAGGAAATAAATGTGTTTGAAAACACTATTCATGAAGGTACAATAGATTCAAACAACTATTAGATGATGTTGGTTGGAAGTGTAACACCTCCATGTTCATATCAAAGTCATGTAAAACAGGGTTACTACACACGGATCCCATATCGGTTGGGGAGAGGAATGAAACATGCCTTATAAAGGATGTGGATACCTCCTCTACGAGACGCGTTTTAAATCCGTGAAGGCAGCAGATGCCATAAGAACTTTGTAGTTAAGCGTGCCTGGGCAAGAGCAATTCCATGATAGGTGACCCCCTTGGAAGGTTTCATCTGGGAAGTCCAAAGCGGACAATATTTGGTACGTGTAGACTTGGGCTGTTACAATGGTATCAGAGCACAGGGCACAGATCGATGGTGTTCGAAGGGGACGTCGAATCCCTAATGAGGTAGGAGAAGGGTTAGCGCACCCGGATCCCACATCTTTGGGGAGGGGAATGGAACATGCCTTATAAAGGATGTAGATACCTCCTCTACTAGACGTGTTTTAATGTCGTGAATGCGGTAGATCCCATAAGAACTCTACAATTAAGCGTGCCCAGACGAGAGCAATTCCATGATGGATAAGCCCCTAGGAAGTTTTCATCCGAGAAGCCCAAAGCAGATAATATCCGGTATGTACGAACTTGGGATATTACAGGCAGTTGGTGTTTTTTATCTGGTTTTATTCTATATCAATTTTTCCTTCATATTAGGTGTTTTAGTTGACAATCTAAGAAACTCATTTGTATTTTTTGTTAATTAATGGTTTAGAATTGAAGAAACAATTGATTTGCCTATTGTAATGTTATCGGAAGAATATGTATGTACAAATGTAATTGCTATGTATTATGTGCAATCTATTGCTATAGTTTATGGCCATGATAATGTTTTATGATTATTTGATCACATGATCTTACCAAATATGGGAATAACCTTTACATAACAAAAGGGCCATCTGTAAGGTTAGTAATAAGATTAAACATCACTTGGAATTTTACCAAATATGGAAATACGCTTACCTACCAAAAAGATGTTCTTAACTACCAATATACTTATAGACAATAATAGAACATAAATTCCACATAAGATATACTTGTATAAAAGTCAATGTAACAAGTAGTGGGATATTTTCAAAGCAATGACAACTTAGATTGCCTTTATATATAAGTTGTTATTTCATCCAAAAAAAAGATATTCAAAAAGTTGAAGAAAAGTGCTACAACATCATTTCCAAAGCTTATATTCTCAACCAGAAACCTTCCCCATCTAAGTTAACAATGTTAAAAGGTGTTGATCCAATTGTATCTTTGAGAATTATATGTTCCTTCGGCTTTTGATTAATGATCCCCTTAAAAGGCCTTTTTCTTAGATTTGGCCAAATGAGTAAAATCATTATCCTCATCATCAACAACATGTCCAAGCCCATCTCCACCATCAATTCCTTCATCCTTGCCATCAATAACCTCTTCCAAAGCACCTTCTTCTTTATTTGGATGTTCAGGAATTCCATCCTCCTCACTTCCCCCATGAAAAACATGCTTACCAACAATGGAGTAATCAATTTCTCATTCCATAACAAGCTTAAGAACCCTACCATCATCTTCCACAAATACCTCACACAAAACACCATCATAAACCAACTAAATCAAACCATCATTACTTTCCACAACCTCAGCTACTAATAAAGCATCATGTTCCTCTATAATTGCATTAAAATCAAAATTTGTGATATCGCCCAAATTAGGAAAAAGATCAACTATATGTAAAGTGGTATCATCATGACAACATGATCTTCATTTTCATCAATTTTTTTATCCTTACCTTCAACAACCGTGTCATTAGAAGCATGAGTACTCCTAACAAAAGGAGTATAGGTACAAGTGTAATCCAGTGAAACCCCATCATTAATGTTAGCTACAACTTCCTTTGATTTGGCATTTTCCTTACAAGTATAATCCGTTAAAAGCCCATCATTTATGTCCTTAATTACTACATTAAATGGTGATTTAAAGTAAGTACGCAAATTTGTCTTATCTTGTAAGTATAAACACGAATTTCTTTATTTTAGCTATGTTCCTTGGCAATTGAATAACATCTAATGCATTCTCTAATAATATTGTGCTGTTCAAAAAAAATCTAATGCATTCCATAGTGGTAGACCATATTATAAATGTGAACCTATATATTACAAAATAGTATAAAATCATTTCATTATTCTGTAATGCAAAATATATACCTAAGTTGACCTAAGTATAATAACATAGTGTCCAAATCATGAGTTGAAGTCTTGTTGATTTGAACAAAGTCAACGAACTTGACTATATCGTCTACTTATCTACAACCACGAGATTTTGATAATAATCCACTATTTCACAAGCGGATAGAGAATGGTACTAAAACCTTGTGTAAAATCAATCAAAAATAATATGGTACACATATGGGGGAGATGAATAGTCTCAAAAACCATAAGCTATATTAAAGTATTGATATGTATTAAATACCATAAGCAGTGTCAATGTCCAAATGCACATTTCTTCCACGAATGGACCACCTCATTTAACCCAACTAAAATATGTGTGCTAAAAAACAAGCTAAATAGATGAATAGATGGAGATAATGAAGAAGCTGAAGCCTATAAAGAAGATGGAGAAGATAAAGATGATGAAACGGATCTCTTGAAACATGTAACTGACAATCAGGGATTTGATTTGATATAATAGGCCATAATTATAACTTCTCATCATGACAATACATCGACATAGGCTAGGTATGAAAATGTATACGCATTTGTCCTAGCATACGGGACATGTGAAGAGGGATAACTGTGTCATTTTCACATCGTCTATCAAATGGACTAAATAACGAATGATGCAAGAAATAAAAATTGAATGAAGTTTCTATATCCACCACATCACAATGACCATTTATGTTATTTTGTCTAGTAATAATAATTTGTAAATGACAATGAATTATTATAAAATAGATAAAAAAACTTGACGACTTTACCAAAAGATAGAAATAAAATTTAATAGCTTTAATGAAAAATGTACCGTTTGGTGTTTAATGAGACCTGCTAATGACTATAGCTGGTCATTAATGGTTTTACCAAAACATATATAAATGTTAGTGGTTGTTCGAAAATAAAACATAACTCTGTAGATAATTTAATATATTTGTTTTTATTTGCTTTAATTTTGGTTTTGATTGGCAGTTGCACCAAAATGGCCCATAAACTTGTAGCAAAAGACGATTATAAATATTTACTTTATTACTTTAAATTTTAAACAAATAAGTTATTTTATTTATTTTATTGAACGATAAATCTAGTCTATTCTTAAACTACACATATTTTAGCTATGTTCTTTCCAAAACAAAAAATTTTGAACAACATTTGATACCGCTAGGTTAGAAACCTTTTGATGATAAATAAGTTTATACACTTTTTTTTTTTGTCTTTTTTTCTCGAGCAATAAATTTTTGCTATTTTTATAAGTAAATATCTTTCATCACTTCTCTATTCCACCCAACATCTACTGATGCTGTCCATTCTTTTTGTCGTTAAATACGTCCACCTTTGCTCATGTGGTCCTGCACCCACTTTTGTCAGCACCATGTTGCTACATGACTACATGTATCTATCGCCTCCCTCAACGTAGACATGTGCACAACCACACCACATGTAATTTGGCCAACCCACACCCACAAGTCACCGTCATCCACCATCTCCCCGTATCGACAACAATCCTCATCTAATTAATGAACATAAAACTAAAGAACAAACACACAAATGGAGAAGTATGGAGCTTCTTCCAAGATTGTATTGTTAGAGAGGCAGCGTCAGAGGTGCACAAAGGTGGAAGATGGTTTCTACTTAACTTGTGGATTCTAAAAGAGTTTAGGAGTTACTTACGAAATGTTGAAAGATGACGATTTTTTTGAACAACTCAAAATGTCATAAAATTATAACATGTGCCAACATGTATGTATAAAAGGCAATAGTGGTACAAGTCACTACTAGAAAATGACCCTATAGAGACGAATCCTATAGGGACGACAGAAATGGTCCCAATAGACACCTCTATAGCGACGACATGTCGTGTTCATAGGAAACAAAGTCAAACTTTGACGTTTTAGTATATATCAACGACATGTTGTCACTATAGAGGTAGGCGGGAAACAAAAATTGTTTGACAGTTTTCTGAAAAGCTATAGCGACAACAAGTCAGTGTCCAAAATTAAAAAAAAATATTATATATATATATATATATATATATATATATATATATATATATATATATATATATATATATATATATATATATATATATAGGGTTAGGATCCGATAGAAATTCACAATCCGGTAGGAACCGCGAGAACTCTTCTCGTCCAATCATTCTCCTAAAGGCAATAACGTCAAACATCTTCATTCGTCCAACGTGATTTAAGTGGGTTTTTTTCTCTTTTTTTTTTCTTTTTTCGTTTTTTTTCGTTTTTTTTATTTTTTTATTTTTTATTTTTTATTTATTTTTTTCAAAAAAATTATTTTTAAATTTTTTTTTATTTTCGATTATACTCGGTTTTTAGATTTTTATCTTTTTATTATTTTTTTTGAATGCTACAGTACTCGATTTTTAATTTATTTTGTTTTTTTTTTCATTTTTGATGTATATTTTTTAATTTTTAATTTTTTTTAATCTTAATTTTAACGTTTTTTTTTTCGTATTTTTAATCTAATCATTTTGGATCATGATATTTTTAATCATAACGTTTTGGATCATAACATTTTGAATCATAGTTTTTTTGCATCTTGGATCATAAGTTTTGAATCATTTTGTCGTTGTATGTTTTTTTAACTCGTTTTGGATCATAACGACTTTTGGATCTTGAATCATAACGAATATTGCATCTTGGATCATAAGTTTTGAATCATAAAACATATATTAGTTTTAATATTTTTGGATCATATGTATTTTTTTGCTATCTTGTTGAGTTTTTTACTTAAAATATAAAAATGAACACGGAAAAAACCTTTTTTCAAATTTTTTTTTGCAAACTTACTAATATAATATCTACAATGATCCATTAAATTTTCATAATTTTTGGATTTTTTTTAATTTTTGATTTTTTATAATAATAAAAAATAAAAAAATATTTTTTTTTCAAATTTTCATGATTGTGCTTGTTTTGTAGAGAATTAAATTTTAAGAACTTTGGTTTTTTTAGAACTTTTTTTACAAAGAAAAAAAGTTATGGTCCAAAAACTAAGCGGTGGAATAAAAAAACCTAGCAAACCATACAGCGACAAGTGTCGCAATCTGGTGGGGGGTCTCGTTGCAATTACCATATTATCCTTATTAATTTGTATTATCCACCATATAGTTTTGATTTTTATACAAGTAGCTCCGCAAGCTTTTAAGATGTGATATTTTATTCACATTGAATCTTATCCACCAATTTTTGATGATTAAAGATCCAGATTTGTCCTTACGGTTCTTATCGGATTTTGGGTTCCTACACAATCCTCCTTCCATATATATATATATATATATATATATATATATATATATATATATATATATATATATATATATATATATATATATATATATATATATATATATATATATAAAGTTATTTCAGTCATTAAAAGAAACGTCGTCGCTTGGCTTAGGGCTATTATGGGTGAGCAAAAACCGAACAGCAACAAAAAAGAAAATCGAAAAAACTGCATTAACCGAAACAAAAACCGAACATGCGGTTTTTATTTTGCAAAAACTAAAAATTTTCGGTGCAGTGCGGTTTTTAATTTATAAAAACCGTAAAAAGCCGAACCACACCGCTTGTAGGAATCAAACCATACATCGCAAAATAAACCGAGCCGCACCGCGTAATTTATATTAAAATAATAATTAATTATATATAAATAACTATTATTTATTATTATTATATTAAAAGTTAATAAAAAATTGGGAAGCAGGAATACAAATATACGATTACGAGTAGGGTTCCAAAAAAATCATCTTTCAATCGATCACCACTTCATGCTTCAGTCATCACTCTCGTCTCTTTTGTGGTGTTTAAAATATACTGAACTCTTTAAAGTAGGTTATTGTAATTTGCTATTTATGATGCAATTTGTTAAGTACTTACTTTAATGGTTAGGTAGGTTTACCACTTCTCTTAAAACCGCAAAAAAGGTTCAATGTTCAAAAAAGTAATGTGTAAACTAAAATTTTAATTGCGGATAAAAATCGTAAAAAACCGCAAAACCGCACCACATTAAAAATCGCACCGTTCAGTTATTTGGAAGAGAAAATTGCATTTGCGGTTTGCGGTGCGGTTATTGCCAAACACCACACAGAACCGAACTGTGATCGCCCCTAAAGGATATAGCGCTGAGATTCAGAGAAACCTAAAACTATTGCAAACCTCATTTCAGCCGTATTCTCCCACTGCTTTTTATCTCTGTCTTCAGAGGCAAATTCTGGAAACAGTGCTCCTTCTCCAACGTCGCAATACAGTTTCTCCGACCAAGCAAGGTAAGACTTCGTCCAATTTTACATCCCCAACCCTTGAATGTTACGATTTCCAGAAAAATCAGAAGGAATTGGGCGATTTTTTTGCAGGTTCGTTGTTGTGGCAGCTCCGATGGCCGTCTCCGGCAACGCAGGGTTGCAGAATTCCAAAGGTGAGGTTCCTGTTTCAACATTTGGTTTTCGGTTTCTACAAACATCATTTCCGATTAGTTTTTGTTCGATTTTTAATTGTTTGAAGCTTTAGAAGTGTCTAATTCTTGGTTAGGAGTTGATTAATTGCTTTAACTGTTTATTAAGGACCGATATTTGTAGGAATTTAGCTAATAACGAGAAATAGGACCTTAATGTAAGATTTTTTTAAATCTACATAACTTTCAAATTTGCCTGTGCGTTTTATAACTTGTTGAATATTCCCTAAAACAGTTTTTTATTAGTTTTGCAGGTCATGTTATGCTTGAACATGGATTAGGTTGGATTTTGTACGAATCAAGCTCCTTAAAGTATCCATTAAGTGCTATTATGAGGTTGAATAGGACTACATTGTAAAGAACTTTAATATATGTCAAAGTTTCAAAATAACCCTCGAAGTTTGCTAACTTGCTGCACTTTTTCCAACGCATATATATATATATATATATATATATATATATATATATATATATATATATATATATATATATATATATCATGTGAGTTTGTGTTTCAAACGCATTTTTGAGGAGTTAAAAGGGGAAATGTTGTAAATTTTTTCTTAAATACCAAATCTGATAATATTCATTCATATATGAGACAAGTATTTAAAAAGTGGGTTAGGTGACCACCTTTAGACAAAAATGCAGGGTTCATTCCATGCATTCATCCAATCAACATCAAGTTACACTAGTCCTAAAAAAGTCTAACTTTTTATAACTAAATACAAACTAATCAGTATGCATACAATCCAAGTCTTAATAATGAAACCGTAACGACAATTGATAAGAGTTGGATTATAGTGCGAAATCGGAGATCTACAGAATTCATGGAAGGTATTAAGAACTTCATAGAGATTTCCTAGAACTATGTAGACAAAGAAGGCAAAGCGTCTTACCTAGGGGTGGCAATTCTCGACACGACCAGCGACACGACACGAAAATAAACGGGTTTGGGTTGAGATTTTTGACCCGCCAACCCGTTAACCCGTTAACCCGCCAACCCGTTTATTATGTGGGTCGTGTTCGGGTCAGTAGTTGGGTTCTCGGATTGACCCGTCAACCCGTATATATATATATATATATATATATATATATATATATATATATATATATATATATATATATATATATATATATATATACTAGTTGTAAGGCCCGTGTATTACACGTGATGATACAAAAAAATTATTAATTAAAAATAACTAAACATTAATAATTTTACATAAATATAATTGATTATGAGAATGTCACCGGTACTAAAATCAAATTCACTATTATGATTGGAATCGTTTTTCAAAATATTATGACGCCAATTTTCTCTCTATTGTCTCCTAAATCATTCTACACATTAAAAAATAATATGATATTAAATGACAATTAATTTTGAAATTGAATGATAACAATTAATTTTGATATTGAATAATAATTAAACTGATCATTAATGAGTTAGAAACGTTTCAAACCAATTAGTTTTTTTTTAAGAAATCTAAAATTATGAAAAAATGACATGTGGCAAATTCAATGAGAAGATGACATGTGGCTTTGAGTTACTTATTTATTAGGATAAGATATATATATATATATATATATATATATATATATATATATATATATATATATATATATATATAAATATATATATATATATATATATATATATATATATATATATATATATATATATATATATATACACATATATTTTAATATTTTTATTTTCAATAAAAATAAAAAATGAAGCTGAAAATGACCCGCCAACCCGCATATGACCCGCCACCCCGCCAACCCACCAATTTGCCAACCCTTTTATGACCCGCCAACCCGTATATAACCCACCAACCTGAAACTGACCCGTCAACCCGTATAATTAAACGGGTTATGCGGTTCGTGTCCGGGTTACCTGCCAACCCGTGACCCGCCAACCCGTGACCCGTCAACCCGAATATTTATATGGGTCGTGTTTGGGTTGGCCTTTCTGACTCGCCATCCCGTCAACCCGCGACCGCCAACCCGAACCCGACCCAATTGCCACCCTAGTCTTACCCATGTAGATATTGTGTGAATTTGAACCGGTACATTGTGTCTACGATTTACGCCTACATACATGATCGTGGGTTTCAACAATCGTATATGACAGCCATATTTCACAATGAGGAATATCTAGCTTCAGATTTTGACATACTTTGGGCTTTAAGAAGACGTACGACAACGCATGAAATGTTTGATGTAATAGGCGATGTTATGGCAGAGCAATATACATTTGAAGAAAATAAAAACGTAGAGGGAAGTAGTTTAGACCCGGAATTTGATGCATTGTTTGAAGAGCTCGATATTGAGTTATACCCTGGGTGTACCTGGATGTGTTCCCTGAACTTACTAGAAAAATGATGCACATTAAAGTCATCAACAAATGGATAGACAATTATTTAACCAACTTTTAGAGTTTCTAAAAATTGTGTTCCTGAAAGAAAATAAGATTCCAGCTTCACACTATGAAACTAAGAAGAAGCTAAGAAAGATTGGGTTATGATATCAATCTATACATGCTTGTATTAATGATTGTGCTCTGTATTGGAAGGAGAATGTCTCATTGCAGAATTGTCCCATATTTAAAGAGAGTATATGGGTTGAAAAAACATAAAAGTGGAGAAAGTGCCAGAAAAGGTGTTACATTACTTTCCTTTAACTTTCAGGCTTCGTGGAAGGTATAGTTCCAGATTCACTACAAAAGATATGACTTGGCATAGTACAGGGCATTAAATAATAAGTGGTTTTATAATTAATACATTTAGTGGTATTAAAACTTTCTACATAGATAATATTTTATAACTTTTTAATAATAATAAATGATCTTAAAATAAATTATTAGTAATAACTAATAGTAAAATAAATTTATAAATTACAAAACGTTACATTGCAAATAATGGTTGATTTTAGATAATCATCATGATTGAACTTTAGAAAAGTTGGTTAAATAAGTAAGTTTTAAATTAATTAAGATACATTAAATCGGGAATCATATATTTTTTATTCACTACTAAATCGAGAGTAAAGGTCATTGAGTGATGTGACACACACACACCTACACACACATATAGTGATATTGTTCAAAATAATTATACTTTTATATCAGTTTATTGTAACAATATTTTGTACTTAATAAATGCGAATTTTCAAAAACATATATTTATATAAAAGAGCGTTTTACTCTATCCATATTTATTTAAAGCCTCCAACTTTTTAACTTTTTTTCAATTAATACATTAAATATTTTATTACTCTAATTTCAATATTAACTCTTCGCTAATCTAATTTAAATATGAACTCTTTAGTTCTCAACATAATATAATTAATTTTTTAATTTAAATATGTTGATAAATCAGTAACATAAATGAAATATTATTCATTTGAAACGCTCAATTTATAATTATTAATTTAATATACTTACTGTAATCAATGACTTTTACTTTTCAACTAGAAGTACAATACCTTTATCAAATAAATTCACATATATATGTTTATATTGTTCGTGAATTTAAAATTATCATATTAAACAAATGATTTGCCATGTTAATTAAATGTATCTAGAGGAGATAAATACTTTTTTTTTGCTAACCAAACAACCCAATTTTAAATACTATACGTTTTACTTGTTTATTCATAGATATGCTAGATTAAGTTAATTATTACAACAATTTAAAAGAGTAAAATAAAAATTTATAACTAATATAATTAAATAAATCATTTATAATTATTATCTATAATTATTTACAATTATTACGTAGTTCTTGTTGAGTGTCGTGAGACCAACAAAATAAAAGAGTTGAAATATGGTTTAAAATGATTTGTTAATTACCAATATTTCGTGATTGCACTACTTGTTATAAATACTAACTATGTAGTATAAATGGCAAGCAGGGTCGATCCACAGGGAGCGATGGTCTAATGGATTACACCTTGATTTCACGGGATTTAAACTTGTAAAGAAAGTAACAAAAAGGGGGGGTTTTGATGTTTAAATGGAACACGATTGTATAATTGACTTGGAACAAAATGTAGAAAAATTGCTTTTGTATTTTATAATTTGGGGACAAATTCTGGTTTTGTATTTGTAGTCATATGATTGGAAATAACAATAAGAATGATGTTTATAACTTTAATCTTTCTAAGTTGGTACTTTATGTATGTCGAAAGCTCGCACATACACCATTCACCTAATGTACCTTAGTCAAGAGAAGCTCGTTAACTAAGACTAATCTTACTAATCAAATCTAGATAAGATCATAGAGTTTGAATGAAAGATTGCATTATGTTTTATGTGAATGTTCCCAACAATGTTCAATACTCCTAAACAAGCGTTGAAGCGTTAAAACATGAGATATGATTTTCACTAATTAAAGATGATTGTCACAAATAACATTTTATGAAACAATTACGGATTTCATAATTTGTATGACTAGATTGATTTATATTTAAGATCAAATGGCCAATATGAAATAAATAAAAACCAAACATTTGTTAAGTCTCAAAATCATATCACTAGAAAGATATAAAATCAAACATCAAACTTTATATTAGATCATAATCATAATCCTTAATACAAAACCAGAATAATAAGGTTACTAGCCACTCACGACTAGTAGAAGAGAAATAAACTTAGAAAATGAAGATAATCCACACTTGAAGTTGCACACAAACACAAACACAATGTAACTAGAGAGTTTTGCAGGAGAGAATGGAATAAGAGATATATGAGATGGTTCTAAGGCTAACCAAACACATCTATTTATACTAACACACCAAGGGTAAAATGGTAAATTGAACAATGGCAAACATCATCATTCCAAGACCCATATCCTTCATCACATGGCCTCAAAATCAGGTTGGATCTGCATCTGTTCGTGTAGCATGAGGATGACAGCACAAGAAGGAGTAAACAACTCATAGTGGGCCAAAAAGTAGATCTGGACAGCAGGAAAAGTTACACGGCCGTGTAACTTTTTGGGCCAAGATTACACGGTCCTGTAATCCTGCATTTTTCCTGGACATCCCTTGAGCTGACGTGGCATCAAACGTGGCATGATCAAGTTACACGGCCGTGTAACTTCAAGGCATAAAGTTACACGGCCCGTGTACCATACTGTCTTGGGGACGACATTTTTGTAACTTCTTCGTTTGAGCTCCGTTTCTTCTGAAATTTCTTGTGTAGCCTCCCATTGTCATCCAATACAAGATTCATCCTTCAAAAGCACCTGAAAACAACCACAAAGTGTGAAAGTAGATTGTTATTCTTGAAATCCCGAAAAACATGAAAATATACAATAAAGAGAATCAAATGCAAGATAAAACAAGGATAAAAAGGTATGAAAACATGCCTAAAAATACACTTAACAAATATCCCCAAGCTTAGACTTTTCTTGTCCTCAAGGAAAACAAGGATCTAAACAATGCGGATAACAAACTACAAAGTAGAAAAAGAATAGACACCTTAGGTAGCAACCAAGACAACATCAATCATAACTATAAATCATGTCAATTTGGACCCTATGCACATATAAGTTAGACCATCTATTCAAAACAAAAGACCATTAAAAGGAACAAATTTTTATCAATTACTTAGCGTACGCACGTTAGGCCAAAATATAAACTCATACATGAAACCTTCACTTAATATTCAAAGCGTCTCGCAAGCAAAGGACGTGCTCACAATTGTTCACTCCTCTCGTGTTTATTCACTCATGTCACAAGATGTGTGACCTCGCAAGCTCCATTTTCAATATTTGGCTATAAACACTCATTTTTATAGGAGGGGTGCTCGGATATCGAATCTAGGAAGCTATACTAAGTTGACTTTGCTCAAGTCCTCCAACCGACCTCATTTGCATATTTATTTATTAAACACATGATTTTCCAAAACAGAGGGACAAAAATTTACAACTCGATTCCTATTTACAAAGGATAGATACCTAGACGACCGAGACAATAAAATCTTTTAAACTTCAAATTGATCCAAGATGTATGAAGAATTTTAAAACATGGTCAATGTATGAAGTTTTAACTAGATCAAAATTAGATTTAGTTGTTGAAAGCAATGAGGCTTTCAAAACAAGTAACCGATTTTATTGTATTTTTGTAGAAAATTTTCACTTTAATGACTCGATCACTTGGTTCGGTCTTTTATTTATTTATTTATTTATTTTTTATTTTATTTTATTTTATTTTATTTTTTATTTTTTTATTTTTTTATTTTTTTATTTGACCAATCTTTTAGAACCAAGTGAAACAATTTCTGGATTTTCACCATAAAAACAATTTCACAAAATTTTGCTAAAATGATTAGACAAAATAGTTTTATGATATTTTTGTAAACATAAACTTAAACACACTAATGACCAAAATAATATAAACAAGGTCATACGACATCTATAAACACCTAGTACCACACAAAACCAATAAATGTAGAAAATAAGATTTTTGTCCAAGACTTTGGAAAATCGCGATTTTGAGATAAACCTTATGTTCAATAGACAATATGCAAATGTATGGTCATGAGGGGGGACTAGTGCAACTTCCATAGTACTTCTTCTAGTCGATTACACACATTGATGAACTCACGGGTGGATAAAGCGTCCTTTGCTAGAATAGTTTTGATTCACTTTCATGTGTGTATTATAATTCACCCAAACATATTTATGCTAGAAAATGAATAAAAAGAAGTTCCTAATGAAGATCTAAGGTTTCAAAAGATGGTGATGGTGCATGTAGATAGGAGACAAAAATACAAGAAGTTTAACTATGAGATGTATTATGGTTGCAATTTAAAGGTGTCACATAGGTGAGAAGCAAGAGATAACAAAAATACATGCAAAAGTTTAAAAATAATGCAAGAAATAAAATATTTTTGAATTTTGTTGTTTTAAAATTTTTTTTTTTTTTTTATAAAAAGGGATTTATTCCCCCATCCCCAAGCTTAAAATAAAAGCAGTGTCCACAATGCATTAGGGAAGGAGATAGAAACAACCTACCGAGGGTCGGGGAAGGGTCCCCGTGGCGGAAATGGAGGGTAAGGGTATGGTGGGTAATATGGGTAAGGTGGGAATTGAGGGGGCTGGAGTGGTTGGCTTCCAGGCTGCGGCTGCTGCTGCGGTGGCTGCTGTGGGTGCTGCTGTTGCCATGGGTTAAAGGCAACGGATCTTTGTATGTCAGAGAGGATAGATATAACATCTTGGTTATGTTTATACCGGGTCTCTCTAAACTGCTCAAAGTCTTGTCGCAGCTCCATTTGATTTGTGTCGATTTCACCAAGATTATCATAGATGTTTTGATAATCAAGGCGAAGATCCGCAAGCTGTGAGTTGATGTTAGCAAATTTCCCCATGTAAAGATTGTGTTTGGGAGGAAATGAGCTACCAGAACTGGAAGGGCCAGGCTCTTGAGGTTGTCTCTGGGGCTCTCTCGCTGGTGGGTTAGGAGGGGGTGCGCGTAGGCCCATGTTGGAAGGAGGCTTCCAATTTGTGCTAGAGACTGGGTTGGCTAATCGAAGTATTCGGGCGTTTTGGCTGTTTACCCGCAGATAATCGCGTCCATCGGCTTGCCAAATTTCATCGGATTCGGGGCGTCTAAGTAACCTCATACCTTCAAGAACATCCGAGGTGAGGTATCGCTCACCTTTGACGATCTCAAGGTTATCAGGAAATCTAATGCCCAGGGATGGATGTTTGGCTATTAATGTGATAATTCCACCGCAATGTACCTGGCCAGATGAACTTCTACTTAATTTAAGTAGTTTATACATGATCCAGGATCCAAAATTTAGGGTTTTAGGCCCTGGATTGATCATGCAATAGAGAAGCTCAAGCTCATTTAGGCCGGCCTTGATTATCTCTTCTTGTGGGAAGAAGATAGAAGCAATGATGCGGTGGGTGACTTTGAGGACGGGGTGGATGATGCTGGAGGCTTTGGTGGTACTGGGACGGTAGAAGTTTTCCGTGGAGATCTTGGTCCAGAAAGTGCCAACTTCTCGGTGGAATAGTTTGTTTAGTTTGCCTCGTTGGTTGTATGTGTTGGCGACCGGCGCGCCAATAAGCTCACACAATTGGTTTTGTGTGATTTGGTATGACCTGTTAAACATTCTAAAAGACAAAACTGCAGTATGAACGTTAAACTCGACAGACGACAAAAGTTCAATAGTGGGGTTGGAATAGCTCTTTTCGCTTATATTCATCAACCCTTCCCAACCAACATTGGACATGAGTTTGCGTACTCCTGCCTCTATTCGTAGGTCTCGCAAAGTTGGGATATCTACAAATTTTTGGGCTTGCCCAATTCGTTCAAAGAAGTTATAAAAATGGGCCTCTTGGGCATCAGTCATAAATGTGATACCCGCATCGCCCATTTCATAATCCTGCTGTTCGGGCTCCTCATCGGAAGAGCCACTAGAGGCCGAATACACAATTTGCCTTCTACTACCCCTAGAGTAGGTGTGGGACGATGATGCCATATATATTTTTTTAGTTTTTATCAAAGGGATTTGAACAAAAACAACACACAAACAAATAAAACACACAAATTTAAAAACAAAGGCTTCCTAAATCAAACTCAAGAACCAATTATCTAACCAAAAATAAAAAAAATTAAGAAAATTTCGAGTTTGGAAAGAATATACCAAATTGAAGCTTGGACAATGGTGATTTGGCCTTGATTCCTCCTATTCTTGCCTTCCCCAAGCTTGAACCTAATCAATTTTAACAATTTCATCAAAAATCAAAACCCTCATTTTCTAGGGTTTCAAGAAATCTGAAAATAACCTATGGATTTTGATGTTTCTTATGGTCAAAATGAAGGAAAAGATGAGAAATAGTGAAACTAACCTTTGGATTTTAACAAAACTTGAAGAAATTGGAAGAAAAAAATGTGAAAATCGAAATGTTCTTGGTGGTTTTCGGACTCGGCAGAGGCTTTGGAGTAAAATCGCGACTGGTATGTGAAGAAAATGAAGTGTTTGGCTTATATAATGTGCAAAAATGTCCAAAATACCCCTGGCTTAAGTTACACGGCCGTGAAATTTAAGCCTTACAATTTACACGGTCGTGTAATTTTTCCTAGTGACCGATTGAGATTTTGACCATTATTTCAAGTTACACGGCCGTGTAACTTCAAGGGTAAAAGTTACACGGTCGTGTAACACTCTGTGTCGTTTTTTTCGTTTTTCGTATCTTGAGCCTCGGTAGTCCGTTTTCAGTTCCGATCGTTTCCACATGTTGGTAATTGAAAGTTACACACAGAAAAATTATAAAAACACAAAAAATCACACTTTTAAAAATTGACAAAAATACCCCCGGGTTGCCTCCCGGTTAGCACGCTTGTTTAACGTCGTTGGCTCGACGCATGGCTCCCAAAATTTGACTATTGGGAGCGGGCCGGCTCGTCTAGTTTTTCGTCTTCAACGTTTTGCTCGACGAAATTTTCGTAGAAAGGTTTTAGCCGGTGGCCATTTACTTTGAAAATTTTTCCAGTCTTGTCGCTTCTTATTTCTACTACACCATAAGTAGAAATATCAGTTACAATGAATGGTCCCACCCATCGGGACTGAAGTTTTCCTGGAAAAAGTTTTAGACGGGATTGAAAAAGTAACACTTTTTGGCCAATCCCAAAGCTATTTCGTGTATTGACCTTGTTATGGAAGGCTTTGGTCTTTTCTTTGTATATTTTAGAATTTTCATAGGATTCGTTTCTTATTTCTTCCAATTCTTGGATTTGAAGTTTCCTATGAATTCCATTTTCTACAAAGTTTTGATTTAAGCGTTTGATGGCCCAATACGCTTTGTGTTCAATTTCTACCGGTAAATGGCATGCTTTTCCAAATACAAGACGGTAAGGAGACATACCTATTGGTGTTTTATATGCGGTGCGGTATGCCCAAAAATCATCGTCTAAACGGATACTCCAATCCTTACGACTCATACTTACCGTCTTTTCCAAAATGGACTTGATTTCTCGATTGGAGATCTCGGCTTGTCCATTTGTTTGCGGATGGTAAGCGGTGGAAACTCGATGTAGGACCCCGTATTTCTTGAAGAGCGCCTCTATCGTTCGGTTGCAGAAATGTGATCCTCGATCACTTATAAAAGCCCTCGGCATTCCAAATCGACTGAAAATGTTAGCTTTTATAAAATCTGCAACCACTTTGGAATCGTTAGTCCGTGTTGTTTTTGCCTCTACCCATTTAGAGATATAATCCACTGCTAGAATTATGTACATATTTCCAAAGGATGACGGAAACGGGCCCATGAAATCTATACCCCATACATCAAATATTTCGCAGAAGAGTATGGAGGTTAGTGGCATTTGGTCCTTTGGTCTTAGGTTTCCAACTTTTTGACATTGCTCGCAAGATTTGCAAAACTTGTAAGCATCGGCAAAAATAGTGGGCCAATAAAATCCAGATTCAATGACCTTATGGGCCGTTCTTTTAGGACCAAAATGCCCTCCACAGGCTTCGGCATGACAGAAGTTTAGAATAGAGTGTACCTCACGGAGATCTACGCATCTCCTTATGATTTGGTCTGGACAAAATTTCCATAAGTAAGGCTCATCCCACACATACTGTTTTGAATCTTTCTTTAGTTTGTCTTTTTGAGCTCGAGTGTAGTCTGATGGGAAATTTTTCGTAACCAAATAGTTTACCATGTCAGCATACCATGGTGTGATTGTCTGGTTGGTAAGCAGCTGTTCATCTGGGAATGAATCATTTAGCGGGGTTGGATCTTCATTGTTGATGATCCTACTTAGATGGTCTGCAACTAAGTTTTGCTTTCCGCTTTTATCTCGGATCTCCAGATCGAACTCTTGAAGCAGTAGGACCCAACGAATGAGCCTAGGCTTCGCATCTTTCTTTGTCATCAAGTACTGTAACGCTGCATGGTCAGAAAAAACAATGACTTTAGTTCCCAACAAATATTGTCGGGATTTTTCCAAAGCAAATATGATGGCAAGAAGCTCTTTCTCTGTTGTTGAATAGTTGCTTTGGGCGGGGTCCAATGTTTTCGAAGCGTAGTATATGACATGGGGGACCTTGTCCTTCTTTTGACCCAACACCGCCCCTACCGCGTGATTACTTGCATCGCACATAATCTCGAACGGTAGACTCCAATCTGGTGGTTGAATGATGGGTGTGCTTATCAACAGGTTCTTCAAAGTTTCAAAGGATTGTTTGCATGCGTCTGAAAATTCAAACTCTATGTCTTTTTGTAGAAGTTCGCACATCGGTCTTGATAGCTTTGAAAAATCTTTGATGAACCTCCTATAAAAACCTGCATGACCAAGAAAAGAACGGACCTCTCGGACACATTTTGGGTAGGGTAGAGTTTTAATAACATCAATTTTTGCTTTGTCAACCTCTAAACCTTTTGCTGAAACAACGTGTCCTAGTATGAGTCCTTGGTCAACCATAAAATGCCATTTTTCGTAATTTAAAACCAAATTGGTTTCAATGCATCTTTTCAAAATTTTTGTCAAATTATTTAAGCACTCTTTAAATGAATTTCCATACACAGTAAAATCATCCATAAACACCTCTATAATCTCTTCAACATACTCGAAGAAGATACTCATCATGCACCTTTGGAATGTGGCGGGGCATTGCAAAGCCCAAAAGGCATCCGCCGGTACGCAAACGTGCCAAAGGGGCATGTGAACGTTGTTTCTCTTGATCTTCCGGTGCAATGGGTATTTGGTGAAAAACTGAATATCCATCTAGACAACAATAATGAGTTTTTCCCGCTAACCTTTCCAACATTTGGTCGATAAAGGGTAGTGGGAAATGATCTTTACGAGTAGAGGTGTTTAACTTTCGGTAATCAATACAAACACGCCACCCGTTTTGCACACGGGTGGGTACCAACTCACCTTGCTTGTTTTCTGTCACCGTGATTCTCGTCTTCTTTGGGACAACCAGGATTAGACTTACCCACTTGCTGTCTGATATTGGGTAAATCATTCCTGCGTCCAATAGCTTAAGAATCTCCTTTTTCACCACCTCCATCATGGGTGGATTGAGTCTTCTCTGGGCTTCTCTTGACGGTTTGTACTCATCTTCCATGAAAATCTTGTGCATGCACATCGATGGGCTAAGTCCTTTGATGTCGGCTATTGTCCAGCCGAAGGCTTCTTTGTAGTTCTTTAGCAAACCCATCAATTCTTTTTCTTCTTCTTCAGACAGTTTGTTGGAAATGACGATTGGTAAGGTATCCTTCTCTCCTAAGTACATGTACTTTAAATGGTTGGGGAGATCTTTTAATTCCAACTTTGGTGCCTGTAAAATGGAGGGAAGAAGTTTTTCGTTAGAAATTTGCAATGGCACTTTTGGCAAATCATACCTTGCTTTCTTTTGGTGGTCTAGGTATGATGCGATTTCCAAGATTTCTTGACTCAGATCGTACTTCTCAATAAGTTCCTTTGTCTTCTCTTTGTTTAAATTTTTGCTTAAGACTAGAGCTAGTAAATCAGTGTTAGACAATTCGAAACATTCTTCAACTAATGGGTTGATTACATCAAGAAAATTTAAAGACGAAACAGTTTGTGGATAACGCATAGCATCAAAAATATTAAAATTTATGATTTCTCCATCAAATTCCATGGAAAGTGTTCCATTGAAAACGTCAATTTTTGTCCTTGCCGTGCTCATGAAAGGTCTTCCCAAGAGTATAGAACAAGAATTTGGTGTTTCGTCTCCACCCATATCTAAGACATAAAAGTCAGCGGGAAATACTAGTTCATTAACTTGCACCAAAACGTCCTCTAATACACCTTTTGGGTGTACTATAGAGCGATCGGCTAGTTGAATTATCACCCCGGTGCTTATTAATGGTCCTATTTTTAGTGATTTAAAAATAGAGTAAGGTAGGACATTAATTGAAGCACCGAGATCTAGCATGGCTTTTGGAATGTAAAGATTTCCCATTTTACATGGAACAGTGAAAACACCCGGATCTTTACATTTTTTCGGTAGTCGTTTTTGCAAAACGGCCGAGATGTTTTCACCGACTGTAACAGTTCCACTTTCTTTTAGTTTTTTTTAGAGGTACAAAGTTCTTTAAGAAATTTGGCATATCTAGGAATTTGTTTGATTGCATCAAGTAAAAGAATATTTACCTCAACTTTCCGAAACATGTCCATAATTTCTTGATATTCCTTTTCCTTCTTTGTGTTTTTAAGTCTAGATGGAAAAGGAGGAGGGGTGATTTTTACCTCAACTTTGGATGGTTCCTTGGGAGCTTCGCTTCTTGAATCAGTATCGTCTTCGATCTCTATTTCTCTTTGTATCTCTTTTGACAAGCTTGGTCCTTCATAGCTTTTCCCACTTCTTCAAGTAACAGCATTTACATTATGTTTGGGATTTTCTTGAGATTGAGAAGGTAACTTACCTTGAGATTCCATCTTGTTGACAGAAGTGGCTAGCTGAGCCATTTGTTGCTCCAGGTTCTTGATGCTAGCTCTTGTTTCTTGCTGAAATGATTGCGTACTTGTGGCTAGACTTTTCACAATGTCTTCTAAGGACATGCTCGTGCTTGCTGTATTTTGTGGTGGAGGATTTTGGTAGTATTGTTTATGTCTCTCCTGGTATTGGTTACGGTTTTGCTGTGGGTAGTTTTGATTGGACTGGTAGTTCCAATTTTGGTTGTTCCGGGGTTGATCAAACTGTCGCTGATTTTGCCCGGTAAATCCTCCCATGGCTTTTGCTTGTTCTTGATCTTCTTGTAACTCGGGACACATGTCAGTTGGGTGTCCATATTGCAAGCAAATTCCACATGCTCTAACCGTTGGTTCAACTCCTTTTTCTTTTGTTAGTTGCATCACAGCTTTGGTTAGTTCAGAAATTTGATTTTCGAGATAAGGAGTGTTTACCTCTTTTACTCCTCGTGGTGGATCTACATACCATTCGTCTTCTCCTTAGGTATGCTTGGATTCTTCCACCATTTTCTCGATCAATGCATGTATTTGGGTCGGTGTTTGATCGATCAACGAGCCTCCACTTGAGGCATTTATTAAACGTCTCTCCATTGGTGTTAAACCTTCACAAAAATATCGGAACAATTGGTAATCGGAAATACCATGTTGCGGGCATCGGGCACACAACTTTTTGAATCGTTCCCAATACGTATGTAAAGCTTCTTTCTTTCCCTGCTTGATTCCAATGATTTCCCTTCTTAGACTTGAAGCTTTCGTCTCTGGAAAATACTTGTCAAGGAATAACCGTGCAAGACCATTCCATGTTGTGACCGACCCCGGTGGTAGGTCATATAACCATTCTTTGGCTGAGTCTAGCAACGAAAAGGGGAGTGCCCTTAACTTAATTTGGTCTTCCGAGACATCATGTGGTTTCATTCCCACACACACGACATGAAATTCTTTTAAAAAATTATGTGGGTCTTCATTTTCTACGCCCCGAAATTGAGGTAGTAAATGAATAAGCCCGGATTTTAGTTCAAAGTTTGTCATGTGTGGGTAGGTTTTGCAGAGAGGTTGTTGGGTGACATCTTGGGTTGCCCATTGGCGAAGTGTTCGCTCAAGAGGTGGATTTTCGGCCATTGGAGTGTGGTTTATTTGAGAGGGGGGTGTATGAGGGATATCGTTATCTGATTCGGATTCTGTTTCTGTTTCTGATGAGGAAAGGTCTTGCCAAATGTCTATGATAGGAGGGTTTGATGAAGAAGCAGTTTGGGAAGCTTGCTGCTTCTTGCAAAGTTTAGCTTGTTTCCTTAGCCTTTTTGCGGTTTTCTCAATCTCCGAATCAAGTTCAAGAGGCGTACCTGTTCGTGAAGAGCTTGGCATAAAATATTAGTAATACCGTGCTCCCCGGCAACGGCGCCAATTTGTTGAGTGTCGTGAGACCAACAAAATAAAAGAGTTGAAATATGGTTTAAAATGATTTGTTAATTACCAATATTTCGTGATTGCACTACTTGTTATAAATACTATGTAGTATAAATGGCAAGCACGGTCGATCCACAGGGAGCGATGGTCTAATGGATTACACCTTGATTTCACGGGATTTAAACTTGTAAAGAAAGTAACAAAAAGGGGGGTTTTGATGTTTAATTGGAACACGATTGTATAATTGACTTGGAACAAAATGTAGAAAAATTACTTTTGTATTTTATAATTTGGGGACAAATTCTGGTTTTGTATTTGTAGTCATATGATTGGAAATAACAATAAGAATGATGTTTATAACTTTAATCTTTCTAAGTTGGTACTTTGTGTATGCCGAAAGCTCGCACATACACCATTCACCTAATGTACCTTAGTCAAGAGAAGCTCGTTAACTAAGACTAATCTTACTAATCAAATCTAGATAAGATCATAAAGTTTGAATGAAAGATTGCATTATGTTTTATGTGAATGTTCCCAACAATGTTCAATACTCCTAAACAAGCGTTGAAGCGTTAAAACATGAGATATGATTTTCACTAATTAAAGATGATTGTCACAAATAACATTTTATGAAACAATTACGGATTTCATAATTTGTATGACTAGATTGATTTATATTTAAGATCAAATGGCCAATATGAAATAAATAAAAACCAAACATTTGTTAAGTCTCAAAATCATATCACTAGAAAGATATAAAATCAAACATCAAACTTTATATTAGATCACAATCATAATCCTTAATACAAAACCAGAATAATAAGGTTACTAGCCACTCATGACTAGTAGAAGAGAAATAAACTTACAAAATGAAGATAATCCACACTTGAAGTTGCACACAAACACAAACACAATGTAACTAGAGAGTTTTGCAGGAGAGAATGGAATAAGAGATATATGAGATGGTTCTAAGGCTAACCAAACACATCTATTTATACTAACACACCAAGGGTAAAATGGTAAATTGAACAATGGCAAACATCATCATTCCAAGACCCATATCCTTCATCACATGGCCTCAAAATCAGGTTGGATCTGCATCTGGTCGTGTAGCATGAGGATGACAACACAAGAAGGAGTAAACAACTCATAGTGGGCCAAAAAGTAGATCTGGACAGCAGGAAAAGTTACACGGCCGTGTAACTTTTTGGGCCAAGATTACACGGTCGTATAATCCTGCATTTTTCCTGGACATCCCTTGAGCTGACGTGGCATCAAACGTGGCATGATCAAGTTACACGGCCGTGTAACTTCAAGGCATAAAGTTACACGGCCCGTGTACCATACTGTCTTCGGGACGACATTTCTGTAACTTCTTCGTTTGAGCTCCGTTTCTTCTAAAATTTCTTGTGTAGCCTCCCATTGTCATCCAATACAAGATTCATCATTCAAAAGCACCTGAAAACAACCACAAAGTGTGAAAGTAGATTGTTATTCTTGAAATCCCGAAAAAGATGAAAATATGCAATAAAGAGAATCAAATGCAAGATAAAACAAGGATAAAAAGGTATGAAAACATGCCTAAAAATACACTTAACAGTTCTTTTATTTGAATATCCCATAATTTTTTCAAATGCTTTAGCACCAATAACATTTTATTAATAAGTAGTAGTTTTTAAATGTCTTCTTGAACTTTTTAATAATAATAAGTGGTTCTTAACAAATAATAACAATTTTTGATATTTTAAATAACCATCATGATAAAAAATAAAATATTGTCAAATAAGTAATTTTGAAATCAAGAATAATGCTTAATTTAATTAATACACAAGCCAAGATTAAAACTTATTGAGTAGTATTAATCAAAATGGTTGCAATTTTATATATCAACTTAGTGTTATAATTATTATTTCATAGTTGATGTCAATTACATATTATCATTTTCAACAACATATTTGTTCAAAAATTTAAGTACATAACTTTCATTTGCGTAATGCGCGAGCATTCTTCTAGTATCTATTCAAATCGAAACAAATTTACTTGCACCACATTAGTTTGAAACTCTCAAGACTTTTCAATTTCTTTCTAATAATATTTCAAATTTGATTAATTAATGTTAGTTAAATACAAATAAACTAGAATTTTCTATGTAGACATAAAATTATAGCTTTTAAAATTAGTTACCAATAAAAGTAAATAATAATTGGTTTATAATGAATAATAACATGTGGTATTGAACCTTTCTACATTAATAGTTTTATATACCTTATTTTTTTAATAATAATAAGTGGTTTAAAATTAAATAAAAATATATATAACATCAACATAAAATTAAAAATTCTATTACATTTTCTTACAATCATTGGTTGATACGTTAAATAGTAATCGCGTTTGAAATTAAAGAATGGTAAAATAAATAATTTTAAATCAATTAATCAAAACAATAGCTAAATTGTAACACTTAATTGAGAATGATATTTAGTTTGATTACGCACAACCCAGGGGTAGATAACATTGACTCATTGAGGGATATGATTATATATATATATATATATATATATATATATATATATATATATATATATATATATATATATATATATATATATATATATATATATATATATATATATATATATATATATATATATATATATATATATATATATATATATATATATATATATATATATATATATATATATATATATATATATATATATATATATATATATATATTTAAGGTCTCGTTCCGGTGAGGACTCGTAAGGACACCTTAAAAAATTAAAAAAATATAAAAAAACACAAATCATAAAATCGAGAATAGTACTATATCATTATAAAAAAAATTGGAAAAAAATTTTGATCATTGAGAAACAGTAATGATCCACAAAAAATTTTATTTTGTGGATCATTGTTTCATTATAAAAAAAATAATGATCCAAAAGTTTTTTTTCGAATTTTTTTCTCCGATATAGTACTATGATCCATTTTATTATTTATATTTATATTTTATTTTTTTTAATTTTTTAAGGTGTCCTCACGAGTCTTCACTTTAAGAAGTGTCCTCACCCGATCGGTTATATATATATATATATATATATATATATATATATATATATATATATATATATATATATATATATATATATATATATATATATATATATATATATATATATTTTTTTTTTGCAAGTTAGGGATGAATCTACTACATGAATCGTAATATACTACAGGCTACACTAGGTACATTGGTTATTCTACAGTATGTCGCAGACATCGCCTTCTCCAAGGAACCCGCACAGAGACTAGACCCAATAGCGCAGCAGCAAACCCTGGTGCATAGCACACGCCGACCCCGTAACGACGCCCTGCAGGCAACTGGCTGGGGGGAAACCAACCCCGGGTACACACGTACATAGCTAGCACAGAGGCTACACTGGGGCGTTAATATCTTTTGCACCCAATGCACGCAGCAAGGTTCGAACCCGCGACCTCGCCTAAGCGAGGCACGTGCCTTACCCGCCACGACCACCATATATATATATATATATATATATATATATATATATATATATATATATATATATTAGACGATGAAAATTTTGTGAGACGTGCAGGTGCAATCTTAGCCACTCATGTTGGAGGTCAATAAATAAAAAAATTAAAATAGGCAAAAATAATGAGAAATTAAAAAATAATTTCAAATAATTTTCGCTACATTTTGTATCAGTTTTTTTAAAATAAAATAAATCAAAAAAATTTGAAAAATTAAAACTTAATCCTGTCAAAATGTTAGACATGTTAATAGAATATTACACATATAATGTAATATTCTATTAGAATGTGACAAAAACGCTAATTATAATTATTTTTTGAATAAAAAATTTACGAAAATAATAAACAAACGTACTTTTTTCAAAATTTTTCATTTATTTTGCATTTTTTGTCTATATATATATATATATATATATATATATATATATATATATATATATATATATATATATATATATATATATATATATATATATCTTATAATAGAGGCCATTCATGAATGTGGATCAAGATAACTCAAATAATTGCACCATATTCATTTGAAACCCCAAAGACTTTTCAACTTTTTGTTAATTGATATCTTGTGCCTATATAAGAAAACTATTTACACATTTGGTTGCTTAAACCTTCTTTTATTCTCTTTCAAGCATGTTAGATCCATGACTATAATTTGCTGAAGCTATCAACTTCTTATTGTTGCCCACATGTTCATGTGGAAGATCCCATTATAGATCTCGCAAAGAATCAAACTCGATGACAATCATTTGATTTTGTATTAAACATGCATAAAGATTCATTGGTTGGGTTGCATGTTCATGTGGAGGATCTCAAAGCTATCAACTTCTTATTGTTGCCCACATGTTCATGTGGAGGATCTCATTATAGATCTCTCAAAGAATCAAACTCGATGACAATCATCTGATTTTGTATTAAACATGCATAACAATTCATCGGTTAGGTTGCATGGCATTTGGAAGGAAATTGGAGAAAGAAATCAAACGAGCTCTAGGAGGATTTCGCGTGTATATCTATGATAAAATTGAAGCGAGTGGTTTAACTTCATTCTTTGTACATATTTATTCTTTTTTTACTTTCTTTAATTTCAAGAAAATGTGTATGCTTTGGAGCATATATATTTATGTTTTAAATATTGATAAGTCTCACTTCATGTTTTTATTATACAAGAATAACTTAGTAGGATTTTGTATTTTGTATTTTTTTAAACAAACATATTACAATACACTCCACATTTTTATTTTATGGAGTATAAACAAAAACAAAATATTCATGTTGAAAACGTTGTATTGTGCAATAAATAGTAATTACATAACAAATTAATAACCAT
Source organism: Cichorium intybus (assembly GCA_023525715.1). Classification (NCBI taxonomy): domain Eukaryota; kingdom Viridiplantae; phylum Streptophyta; class Magnoliopsida; order Asterales; family Asteraceae; genus Cichorium; species Cichorium intybus. Next base: position 35,658,892 of record CM042011.1, read on the forward strand.
TTGTTTATTTTATTTTTATATATATTTTCATTGAAAATTTGTAGTTTCATTTTGATGTGAATAGTATATAGTAATTACAAGACAAAATAATAAGTTGAAGCAATGCTAAAAGAAATGAATGATAAAAACAGTTGAAAAAATGTATAAAAGGTTGTTGATTTATTAAAACAATAAGTTGTGTTGCAAATTCCAAAAATTAAAGATATCATATTATTTATTTTATTGTCATATGAAATTCTAATGTAATATAATGTTAGAATTAGATTATCATTTTATTTATATAGTTGACTAATTACAAGTTGAACATTTTAATCATACTTAATTAAGTCATAAATATCCATTAACTATCATAAGTAAGAATGCCTATTGAGTTGCATTATTTAATTATAAATAATCATTAGTTAGAATTTGAAAAGTTTTAGTAATCTTACCAATACAAACATAAATAATCAAATTTGATATAATAATACATAGTCGTGTATAATTGATTTTATGTAAATAATATAAACAATATTAGATTATAATAATTAAGTTTTTAACAGTGAGTTTTGAGGTTATGACCTAATATTTTAACAATATGCTTATTATAAAAAAATATTATATTTATAAAATGGTCGATTTATTAGAAATAAATTCTAATACAAAATTCAAAGAGAAAAAATATCATATTATTACTTTTATTTAATTAAGAAACAATCACACGCACACACACACACACACACACACACACACACACACACATATATATATATATATATATATATATATATATATATATATATATATATATATATATATATATATATATATATATATATATATATATATATAATAAAACAAATCATTTTCCTTCAACCATATTATTTGAATCTTACATAACTTTTCAAATAATTTTTAAAAATGAGTACTAAATGGTCTATTTATGTGAGATACGTTTAAATAAAATGAAACATCTACCTACACATTAGTTTCTATAACTTTTGACGGATATATGTGGATTCAAAAACATTTATTTTAATTTGACATTTCTTAATGATTGGGGTTTTCTCGAAATTGTTGGATGCTTAAAACACTTCATTTTTTGTGCCTGTCATTATCATCTTTTAATGTTTAGACTATTGAATGTGTTGTTTTCTTCAAAAATGTTAGATTCAATAAAAAGTTGCATATTTTCAATTAATATTATTTTACAAAATATAAATGCAAATACACCTGCAAACCCAATAAAATCACTATAATATATAGAAAACCATTAAATGTCTCATTTCCTATTTAATTTCTATAAGCTAAAAATATAAATATGTTTCACTTAAAACGTTATAGTCAATGCAAAACTTCATATTTTCAATTAAACACTTTTATACAACTTAATACAAATACACGAAAATACAGAATAGAAATTTGCAAAAATATGTAAAAGAATTCATAAAACTACTAAAATGAGTTTGTGTATTATTTATTCTTTATAAATTATAAAAAAAATAGAATACGAGTAACACTTAGAATTTCAAATTCAACCCTCATACTTATATTTATAATAACAATAATATAATACATAATTGCTTTTAAAACAAGAAACTAAAATCACCGTATTTTACAAACGTCTTATTAAACTAAAGAAATTTATATATATATATATATATATATATATATATATATATATATATATATATATATATATATATATATATATTAGAGTTTAAACAATTTTGTTGTTCATGTTTTAACATGAATAATCATGTTCGATTTCTGGGAGGAGATAAATACGAGTCATGCCTACCTTTTGAAGAAGAAAAATAATATTTTGTTTATAAGTGTAAACGAAGTATCATAACTTAAAACCTCTTGAGTTGTAGTGGTTTTAAAGTAAATAACATTGGTTGGAAGTTAGAGAGTTTTGATGCTAAAGTGAACTTTTAATGTAACTAACCGAATTTTATTAAATATGTTGTTTAGTACCATTAATCATTTTTCACTAATTAAATTGATTAAACTAGTGATTTTTTCATCAGAAAACATTAGAAGATCATTTTATAAGTTATTTAATACTAAATATATGTACCATAATAAATGTCATTTTAGTTAGGTTCAACGCAAATTGCATATTTTAAATTAAAACTATAAAATATTGTAAATATACAAAAGGTTTTTTTAAGCTTCCATTTTAGTAATAGTCGATATGTTAAACTTTTAGTTAAATAATAATTTTATCAAATGGTATATAATTACGTCTATATAAAAATATAAATAATGGTTAACAATTATATTAATTGATAGCTAACATTCAACAACAAGATACAAAAACTTAAAAAATATATGATATTTTTATTTTTTTATTTTTGTATTTCATCAAATTAAGTTTCAGTAAGCAGTTCAATATTAAAGTGAAAAAATAACATAATTTATTCCTGCGCAACCCGCGGGCACTCGCCTAGTAAATTTTATAATAGAGGCCATTCAAATCAATATGGTTCAAGATAACTCATATTCATTTGAAACTCCATACAACTCAAGAGTTTTCTAATTTATGTATAACTAATACTTAGAACTCAAGAGTTTTTAAGTTATGATTATTAATTGACAACAACTTTATATTTTCCTCATTTATACATATTGTAAATTATATTAGTAGTATATAAATAAGCTTTGCTTACAAAAAATACATGTATTTGAAGAGATTTGTAATTCAAATATGAAGAGTTGAAAAAGTTAGTTTGTGACATCAATGGTTATTGCAATACATAGTGTTTCTATATATGAAGTTTATGTTGAATACTATATATTCTCTTTATACGATTTGTAAGTATTTAATATGTTTTTAAATACAAATGTTAAATACTTAGTATTTAAACTAATATTATATAATTCAACTTTACTTATTAAAAGTAATTGTTGTATGCATAAATTTCATTGTTAAATAAATGTAATAAGAAAAGAAGTTGTTGATGAACGTGCGACGAAATTTCATTAGTGAAAACTATTCATGAGGGTATTTAAAAATTATCTTATTTTAGTCATGTTGAAAATTTTGTTTTTCATAGTTTTTACTTTTAAATTTGTTAATGTATATGCTTAGTCATTGACTTAATGTAAAATAACAAACATATTTTAGTTTTATTATTTTCATCTTCAAAACTTAAAGTCTTAAACTTGTGATAAATCAATGATATAATTGACTTTATTGATTGATTAATTAATAGGATTGACATATATAAGAACATTAAAATATTAAAATAATACTTTCTTCACTTCTCTTTTTAGTTACTCGCACATTCATTTCACATTTTTTATTTTTTAGATTTTGTCATCTAGAGTGTGTGAAAAATGACTTAAATATTGAATGTATAGTTTTTACTTTTAAGTTGATTAATCTATAAGCTTATTTTATTTATATTATTTTCATCTTAAAAAATTTAAATCTTAATTGCATGACCAAATCCAAATATAACTCCTAAAAAGTTAAAATTAAACTAGAATAAAACCAAAAAATTAGTCACATAAAAACTCCGTGATTACCTAAATTATTTTCAATTAAATTTTATATTTGCAATTTGAAGTGACGATCAACTAGTAATTACTAAACAATTTAATCACAATTATGTGAAGAGAGAGATAAGAATAAAATAAATGAAAACCCATAAAATATTAAATACCCTTATCATGATAAATAAATCTTATATAAAACTTATAGTCGTATACAAATAGTTTTTTATATATAACGCACACAAAATAGTATATGCCTATAATTAAGTCTTTAAAAGTATGTTTGTAGGTTTTTGATGTATGACTATCTATATATATAATTTAGTTCAAAAAGGTTATTGTGTAACTTTTTCAAATTTTGGATGTAAATATTACTATTAATACATGATATCTATATTATGATAACCGTTTATATTTAGTATTACATGTTTAGATTGAATATAAAGTTTTAAAGTTCGTGTGACAGACCAAAATTTTTACTATATAATTTTACTCCTGCACAACGCACGGGTATATGCCTAGTATATATGTATATATATATATATATATATATATATATATATATATATATATATATATATATATATATATATATATAGACTAAATATCAAATGGGAACCAATATTTTCCTAGGAACCGTAGGAACTTTTTTACTGAAATTTTTTTTTCAAAAAAAATGACATAATACACCTAATCGCATATATTTAAGACATTTTGTAAAAAAAAATTGAAAAAATAATATATATACACGAAATGTGCACATATGCACGATACGTGATCATATACACATGTGCGAAAAAAATGCATATATGCACATTTCCTGTATACATATTATTTTTCTAATTTTTTTTGACAAAATGTCTTAAATATAAGCGACTAGATGTATTATGTCATTTTTTTTGAAAAAAAAATTTCAGTCAAAAAGTTCCTACGGTTCCTAGGAAAATATTGGTTCTTCCTTGAAACGGACTCTATATATATATATATATATATATATATATATATATATATATATATATATATATATATATATATATATATATATATATATATATATATATATATATATATATATATATATATATATATATATATATACTATACTATAAAACATATATAAATTACAACCCATTTCAGCATAAGAGTCTTAAAATTAAGACATGTACAAGAAATTAATGCAGTAAGATGAGCTACAAACACCGGAGGCTTCTTATAGCCGTCGATTTCATCCCAAGCTAATCTAACCGTTCATTGATTTAAGGATCCACCCCATTACATTTCAACCAATCACAACACATCTCACATCCCACCTCCAGCATAACGTCCTTTGGGCGGAAGAATTTTCAATTTCAAAACTGAAAACCCTTTCCATCTTTCATATAATCCTAATTCATTAAGGCTATTCGTTCTAAAACCCTAAATTACGCACCGTCTGCATCACTTCACTTAATCTTCTCTTTGAATCGAAATCCTAGCCCTGCTACTTCATTTGCTGTCGGTCTCTTCTGAATTTCGTTATCGTTTTCGCTACTCACCACCATCGCCATCGTCATCCGCTTTTGTCACCACAATCCACCACACCACCGCCACTCCCCCCATTACGAGTGAAGATGAGTTACCACAAACCCCAAATCATTTTCGTAGTCTCTCCAACCGCCTCTACCTAAAGATCGGCTTTGGTTTGGATCTCGATCCGTCACCTGATGAATCTCGATCAGCCACCTGATGAATCTCGATCGGTTTTGGTTTGGATCTCCACCGGATTTGGTACATGATGAATCTCGATCGGATTTGGTATGCACTCCACCGGATTTGCTCGTATATTGCGTTTTCCTTTTTGTTAATTTTAGCCCTAATACGTTCGATCTTCTTAGAGTTAACATTTCTTATTTTCACGACCTTCAGATCTGTCAATCATTACCGCCTTCTATTTTATATCTGAATGAACTAAACTCTCCCACCCTTTCTGTTTATGATTTTGCAGGTGCTTGGAAAATATTTCCAGAGAAACTAACGGTTCATCTATTTCAACAAAGCATGGCACAGTGGAAGAATCCGGTGAAATAGTTGGTGTTTTGGTCAATACAAACCAAGTATGAAACAAGTCTCACCCTTTCTTTTCTTACAATATGTTTCCATTTAAGACTTAATGGAATACTCATTGACCCTGATACAGTTTTACAAGTGGTTTACAGATCTTGAAGCAGCCATGAAATCACAGGTTAGTAAACAACATGTTGTCATATAGTTGAAGGGGAAGTACTAATTTTGGTTAAGGAGATACAATACAACAAAAAAATCTCTAGCTAAAGGTAACATTTTTACCCTAATTTTTTTTGCTTGACAATGTACAAAACATCAGGTTACTTGGACCATTTGCTTGATAATTCTAGGGAAAACAGAGCATATGCATTGGTAATTGCAGAGTTCTTCATGTAAATGAGTGCTCTAATCCTATGTTCATCAATTGGATCACACTGCTTCAACTTTAACTCTACACCACTGCTTCATTTGTCTTTTCGTTTTCTTTCTTTTTTCTTCTGGACAGAGCACAAACATAAGAACACAGAGATCAACGACCTAGGGCTTGAACGTGATGATTCAGCATATGTATTGGGAAAGAATGTTCTACCAATTTAAATTACTTAGCCCTAAATTGATTTGTTATTGTATTCATATTCTGATAAATTGTTTTCATGTAAGTTTGAAAGTTCTAATTAGGAAGGCTGTAGAAAAAAATGATACCTTGATTTGGCTCTAAAGGCTGCAGATTTCTCTTGTGGTGGTGTAACAGCTGTGTGGTTTACCTCCAGTAACTGAATCTGTTGCTCCATAAGGTTATAATAACTTTAAAGTTAAAGAGTATTTATTTTTAATAAATAAGATACATGGATTTATTATACATTTCATGAAATTACTCCAGGGTATATGCCTTGTGATATCTACAACTTGGAATCAACTTATGAGACCCAAGAGGAGCTCAAGTATCACATAGAAGACGTGCATATTTCATGCAGCACCAAAAGTTGATCATTCACAGGATTTTGTAATAAACAATGTAAAACAATTGCTGAACTGGCTCGGGAATGATATATGATTATATGTTATGATGGGTTAGCGTCTTGACTTTGTGATCTGTCAACTCTATTTTGGTCATTCTAAATATCAGTGTTATTTTTATTTCCTGTCATTATCTCTAATTTTATTTGTTTTATGTTCCTCACATGGGAGTTTCAGGTGGATATGTGAAAGAATACGTTGAAGCTTCAAATCCCACATTTGCCATTGGTGAATATTGGGATAGTATGGCTTATGATGGTGGTAATCTATGTTACAACCAAGGTAACTTCAAATTTAAAACTTAAAATATCATGTGGAAAGTCGAACTTAATGTACATTTTTTTGTGTGTTTTAGTTATAGGGCTGACATGGACGGGGAAGTTGGGAATCAGGACGTAATCTATGTTATAACCAAGGTAACTTCAAATTTAAAACTTAAAATATCATGTGGAATGTCAAACTTAATGTACATTTTTTTTGTGTGTTTTGGTTATAGGGCTGACATGGACGGATAAAGTAAAAACTAGGGCAAAATTGTAAAAATTTAGGAACACTTGGAAGAGAGGTGTTGGAAATCAGAAATAAAGATTTTGATATATGCAAAATGAGAATGTGATTTCTTAATGCAAACAATTTCTATTTGAGAATCTTTTTGATCATGTGGATGCTAATTATGTTTTTTTGTAAGAAAAATGTATAAAGTTGTGCATAGAGATGGTGCTAGAGAAATAGAACAAGCTGAAAGTTTTGGTTTGACAATACATTCATGGGATGAGTTCTTGTTGTTGGTATGTATGCTCTTACAATTCTTAAATTGAAATATTAATTTTGGGGTAACTAACATTACCATAGATGGCATACAATCAGGAGGCTTTCTATAATGTGAATTACAGGTTTTGAATTCCAACATAGACATAAAAGTACATGTCGGCTTGCAATCTGGTCACTGTTCTGTTCCAAATAAATTGATTATTTTGGGTCGTTGGGTATAGCTGATTTTTGCAACTTTGTTCCCTAAAATATATGATCTCAAATTTGAACCTATGCTACTTTTCATTCTGTTTCTGGTGGTTGTTCTTTCAGATCTGCACTACCATGGCTCATCCTACACTTATCAAAGAGAATCAGAGGTGGAGAATCCATGGTCTCCATATTTGGTATAACATCGTACTTCCAATTTTTTGTTGTACTAGCATCCTACTTAAAAAAAATTCACAACCTTGCTCTATCTTTATTACTAATGAAGTCATTGTCTTTGAAGACAATATGTTCTTATTACTAATGCACTCTAAAATTGTTGTTTAATATGGCATCGTACTTTCATTTATATTACTTAATTTATTTTGAGAATTTGGTTACATTTTAAGTTTGATCTCTTCATCGGTACCCCCCATTTTATTGTCAGAAAGATTACTTAATATTACTTAATTTTATTTTGAGATTTTCAATAAGTTGTTAACATAAAGATTATAAAACGGACAATAAACTAAAAGTTTGAAAATAATGAAAGTTTGAAAATTCTGAAATTTTGAATAATTTGAAAATTTTGAATAATTTGAAAAGTTTAAAATTTTGAAAATTTGAATAATTTGAAACTTAGAAATTTTGAAATTTTCAGAAATTTCAATAATTTGAAAAGTCTGATAATTTGAATGATTTTGAAAATTTTTAATCATTTGAAAATTTTCGTAATTTTCGAAATTTGAAAATTTGAAAATTTCGGAATTTTGAAATTTTTTAAAATTGATCTATCTTAAAAGTTTGAAAATTTTGAATAATTTGAAAAGTCAAAAGTTTGAAAAGTCTGAAAATTTGAACGATTTTGAAAAGTTTCGAAATGTGAAAATTTTGAAACTTAGCTCCCGCCTAAACTTTTCGGATTTTCAAAATTTGAAAATTTTGAAAATTTTGAAACTTAGCTCCTGCCCAAGTTTTTCGGATTTTCAAAACCTGAAATTTTTGAAACTTAACTCCCACCAAGTTTTTTGGATTTTCAAAATTTGACACTTAACTGTGTTTCTTTGTTTTTTTTTATATTTTGCACTTGAGTGTGTTTCTTTGTATATATATATATATATACACACTAGCTGCGTACCCGCGCAATGCGGCGGCGGCAAATCGTTTCGTTTTGGCAATTACTTTTTAGGTTTTAGGTTGCAGATGGGAGGGGGAGTCGGCAAATATGAGTGTGATTAATTTATTTTCGGGCAATTAATTTCTGTTAGCCTAAAAAACATGGGATTCACATGTAATTAACTCCACCAGCCTCAAGGGTAGGCTCGTCATTTTAAATGAACATCTATAATCTTTGTCTGATTGTAAGTCCATTAAACACATCCCACAGCAAACGATTGAACTTGCATCATACCAAAAATAAATACTATAATTACTAAAACATATGATCCACCAAATCAGCTCCTTCGGCTCTAGCACAACTAACACTAAAGTAGAAATTATACATGCTTGTACCACACATGCACAACTAAGAAATCGCAAAATATAAAAAAATACAAAGAAACACACTCAAGTGCAAAATATAAAAAAAAAACAAAGAAATACAGTCAAGTGTCAAATTTTGAAAATCCAAAAAACTTGGTGGGAGTTAAGTTTCAAAAATTTCAGATTTTGAAAATTTTGAAAATCCGAAAAACTTGGGCAGGAGCTAAGTTTCAAAATTTTCAAAATTTTCAAATTTTGAAAATCCGAAAAGTTTAGGAGGGAGCTAAGTTTCAAAATTTTCAAATTTCGAAACTTTTCAAAATCGTTCAAATTTTCAGACTTTTCAAACTTTTGACTTTTCAAATTATTTAAAAATTTCAAACTTTTAAGATAGATCAATTTTAAAAAATTTCAAAATTCCGAAATTTTCAAATTTTCAAATTTCGAAAATTACGAAAATTTTCAAATGATTAAAAATTTTCAAAATCATTCAAATTATCAGACTTTTCAAATTATTGAAATTTCCGAAAATTTCAAAATTTCTAAGTTTCAAATTATTCAAATTTTCAAAATTTTAAACTTTTCAAATTATTCAAAATGTTCAAATTATTCAAAATTTCAGAATTTTCAAACTTTCATTATTTTCAAACTTTTAGTTTATTGTCTGTTTTATAATCTTTATGTTAACAACATATTGCAAATCTCAAAATAAAATTAAGTAATATTAAGTAATCTTTCTGTCAATAAAATGGGGGGTACCGATGAAGAGATCAAACTTAAAATGTAACCAAATTCTCAAAATAAAATTAAGTAATATAAATGAAAGTACGATGCCATATTAAACAACAATTTTAGAGTGCATTAGTAATAAGAACATGTTGTCTTCAAAGACAATGACTTCATTAGTAATAAAGATAGAGCAAGGTTGTGAATTTTTTTTAAGTAGGATGCCAGTACAACAAAAAACTGGAAGTACGATGTTATACCAGATATGGAGACCATGAATTCTCCACCTCTGATTCTCTTTGATAAGTGTAGGACGAGCCATGGTAGTGCGGATCTGAAAGAACAACCACTAGAAACAGAATGAAAAGTAGCATAGGTTCAAATTTGAGATCATATATTTTAGGGAACAAAGTTTCAAAAATCAGTTATACCCAACGACCCAAAATAATCAATTTATTTGGAACAGAACAGTGACCAGATTGCAAGCCGACATGTACTTTTATGTCTATGTTGGAATTCAAAACCTGTAATTCACATTATAGAAAGCCTCCTGATTGTATGCCATCTATGGTAATGTTAGTTACCCCAAAATTAATATTTCAATTTAAGAATTGTAAGAGCATACATACCAACAACAAGAACTCATCCCATGAATGTATTGTCAAACCAAAACTTTCAGCTTGTTCTATTTCTCTAGCACCATCTCTATGCACAACTTTATACATTTTTCTTACAAAAAAACATAATTAGCATCCACATGATCAAAAAGATTCTCAAATAGAAATTGTTTGCATTAAGAAATCACATTCTCATTTTGCATATATCAAAATCTTTATTTCTGATTTCCAACACCTCTCTTCCAAGTGTTCCTAAATTTTTACAATTTTGCCCTAGTTTTTATTTTATCTGTCCATGTCAGCCCTATAACCAAAACACACAAAAAAAATGTACATTAAGTTTGACATTCCACATGATATTTTAAGTTTTAAATTTGAAGTTACCTTGGTTATAACATAGATTACGTCCTGATTCCCAACTTCCCCGTCCATGTCAGCCCTATAACTAAAACATACAAAAAAATGTACATTAAGTTCGACTTTCCACATGATATTTTAAGTTTTAAATTTGAAGTTACCTTGGTTGTAACATAGATTACCACCATCATAAGCCATACTATCCCAATATTCACCAATGGCAAATGTGGGATTTGAAGCTTCAATGTATTCTTTCACATATCCACCTGAAACTCCCATGTGAGGAACATAAAACAAATAAAATTAGAGATAATGACAGGAAATAAAAATAACACTGATATTTAGAATGACCAAAATAGAGTTGACAGATCACAAAGTCAAGACGCTAACCCATCATAACATATAATCATATATCATTCCCGAGCCAGTTCAGCAATTGTTTTACATTGTTTATTACAAAATCCTGGGAATGATCAATTTTTGGTGCTGTATGAAATATGCACGTCTTCTATGTGATACTTGAGCTCCTCTTGGGTCCCATAAGTTGATTCCAAGTTGTAGATATCACAAGGCATATACCCTGGAGTAATTTCATGAAATGTATAATAAATCCATGTATCTTATTTATTAAAAATAAATACTCTTTAACTTTAAAGTTATTATAACCTTATGGAGCAACAAATTCAGTTACTGGAGGTAAACCACACAGCTGTTACACCACCACAAGAGAAATCTGCAGCCTTTAGTGTAAGAACCCGCGAAAAAGTCAAAAAGGGTAAAACCGTCTTTTGTCATATTGTACGACTATTATGTGTAATAATATGTATTTGTAAAATAATAAAGTGAGAAATAAAAGTTTATATGAAATTTGAAGTTTTACCGCGTGAATAGTAAAATTTGGCCAAAAAGGGCAAATTGGTCATTTGACATAAAAATGACCAAAATGTCAAGGAAAATGTTAAGTTGGAAGTTAATGGTGAAGTTGTGACTCTTGGATCATTTTTGAAGAGAAGCTTGAAAGTTAGGGACCAAAATGTAAAGTTTTAATAAAAATTAAATATCTATTATATATTATAATTATCTCTATTATTTGAGGAAGTCAGTAGAACATTTCCAGAGAGAACAAGAGCAGGTACGGGAGAAGAAGAAGTTCTTGAGGGTTTGCCAAGAAATCAAAGGAATCAAGGGTTGGAATTAGTGATTCCAAGGTAAGATTTCATCTTCTTTAACCTAGATTTTTAGGTATATGCTTGAATTGGTCTTTGGAAGAAATTGAAACTGAAATTGCAGTTATAAATCATGTGGGTTAAGTAGCTAATGCTTCCAATAAGCCATTAGTTAGGAACTTAACTCAAAAACATGAAAGTAGAATGCTATTCTTGAGAATTTTCAAGTTTAGCCAAGAACTTTAATTTCTGCAATTGATCTATTAAAGTGTTTTTAATGGCTTAAAATGTGTTATTAGTCAAGGGTTTTAGTCCTAGAACAAACCCCAGGTGATTAAGACCTGGAATAAGAGCTTAAAGCCTGAAAACTACATGCTACAGTGCCAAATCGCGACTGATCAGGACACTGCCCAGGCGCCAGGCGCAGTGCGCCCAGGACCAGGGAGGGGTGCGCCCAGGCGCAGTGCGCCCCTAGCCAGGCGCAGTGCGCCTTCAGTCAGGGGCCAGACAGGGACCAAAAATGTTAAAAATTCAAATGCTAGAAACCATAGCTAGACATGTCCGATTGACCTGAAATTTTAGCCATAACCTTGAAATGATATAAGAACATGTTGGGAATGGTCAAATCCGTAATCCGACCTTGCGGAAAAGTCACTGTAGCGGCAGTGGCTAATTTCAAGTTTATTGTTAAAACTTGATTTTGGAATTTGAGCTAGACTTGTCCAATGAACTTCAAATTTGACACACAAGTCTAATATGATATAATATTTCATGGAAAAGAGTCGGAATTGAAATACGACCCTTCGGTATTACTGTAGCAGTATACGCGTATCTCGGGGAAAACGATAAAACGAGTGTATTAATGGTTATACATTTATTATAACCTGGAATTATGTCATATGAGACTTTAGTATTATAAAGTTAATTATATTGTGTATTTATATATACTATTTGTATAGGTGGTGCTTCAAACGTTGTTGAGCACGGGAAGGGAAAAGCCGTACGTGAAGCTTAGTAAACCGTAATAGAACCAAGGTGAGTTTTATGAGGATTTTTATAGTACATAGCAAAATATTATTTTCAGAAAGGTATGATTTCCAAATGTTTATAAATACTAAAGTTTGGAAAATAGTTTTTAATGAAGCTCTATACAAGGGCTTAGTGTTAAAAGCAGATTTTTAAAGTATTGTTTGCAAAGTATTTTGAAAGAAGTTCCTTATGGGAACTAAGATGTCAAAAGCAGTTTTGAAAGTATTTTTAGCAAAGAGTTATAAAAATGTTTGAGTAAGAGTTGTTTACAAATTGTGTCCCATTTTGACCAATTTGAGATGAAATAAAGTAAGAATTAAAGAAAGAAAGAAGTATGAGCAAGTTGTCCGGACTAGGATCACCCACATAATCGGGGGATCAGAAGACACTACTGGGATGGTACCTCCCGTCGCGAAGTAGTTGTCTAGCTTAAGTATACCATTGTGCTTGAATTCGTTCCAAGTCACAAAGGGGAGACAGAATGAGCATAACCGAGTGGGCAGATCTGTTCTGTCCCACGAGGGGAGCTAGTTGAATGAATTAATTAACTTAATTCATAAGTTTCAGTTGGTCACGAGAAAATGAGAAGGAAAGTAGTTTTATGAAAGAAAGTCTTTTTAAAGTTTGAAAGTAAAGAAGAAAATATATTTTGAGATTTATGAAATAAATCAATTTTGAACAGTGTAATTTTAATATTTCAAGTTTTAAACAGAAAAGCTTTTGGGTCTAAACCCATATTACTCACGAGGCTTTATGTCTCACGTATACTATTTTTTAAAATGCTATGTACTTAGGTGAAAGGAGCAAAGACTGCAGTTGGAACCGGTTTAAATACTGTAAGTTTAAATTATGGTATCTGTATTGAGTCTGTAATACCCCCTCGAGTTAAGTTTGTAAAATAAATAAAAAAAATTAAGTGGCTATTTTATAGTCACGAGTTGTAAAAATATGTTTGAAAACTGTATTTGTACTTTAAATATGGTTAAAGAAAAGGGGTGTTACAGTTTTGGTATCAGAGCCATAGTTTAGGCGAATTAGGTTGGAATACCATCCTAGGCTTAAACTAGCAAGAGTAGTAGTAAGGTACCTTAGTAATATAGAGGTACACCTAGACTTATAGAAGTTATAGAGTGAGTATAACTGCTATAATAATGCAGTCAAGATAAGGAGATAATATGTTACCGCTTACAAAATACTATATAGAATTGTGTATTAAACCAATAATTTGTTCATCTATATAGTAATGGGAGACAGAAGACAAGCTGACAGGGGTGAGGGCAGTCACACTTCTTCAAGAGGAAGTGAACCACATGTTCTTCGAAATGATGAGGCCGAGCCAAACCCACCACCACAACCTGTCACCATGGAAGCAATTCAGTACCTAATCAATAACTTACGAAATGAACTGAAGCAAGATGTGCATAACATAATAGACAGCCGAATGGGTGAACCTAGTGCCCAATCATCACAAGAAGTCTCCAAAAAGACAACTGAGGAAGAGGCTACTGGAGGGAACAAGAAGGAAGAAAAGGGCTGCTCTTTTAAGTCCTTTATGGCCTACAAACCGCCCGAATATCATGGCAGTTTTGAGCCAAAGGTAACAATGAGGTGGGTCCGAGAGATTGAACAAGTGATGCAAGCAAGCAAATGTGGAGAAAACGACCGAGTTAACTACGCCTCTCGGCAGTTGAAGGACGATGCTTTGGTGTGGTGGAACACCAAATATGAAAGTTTGGGTAAAGATGTTGTATATGGCTGGTCATGGGCGGAATTTGTCTCGTGTCTCAAAGATAAATTTTGTCCCATGCGAGATTTGGAGAAAATGAACGAAGATTTCTTGACGATAAAGAAAGGAGACTTAACGGTGGACGAATATACAAAGAAGTTTTGTGATATGCTACCTTTTGTGGGGGAATCCTACCCCAGTGAGCGGTCCCGAATTAACCGCTATGTCCGGGGTTTACCAGGGAACTATGAGCTAGAAGTAAAGAAAGCTGAAACATTAGATGGGGCGATCAATGCTGGCCGAACTGTGGAGGATGTTGGAAAAACGAAGAAAGGAGGAAGGACCTGGTTTTAGTGACAAAAGGAAGACAGTTAGTAACAGTGGAAACATAAAGAAGAAAGGGAAGATAAGTTCAAGTCAGAGCCGATAGGGAAGTGTAAAGAAGTGCGAGAAATGTGGGAAAGAACACGGTGGCGAGTGCCGAGCGGGATCAAATGCCTGCTTTAATTGTGGCGGATTCGGTCACAAAGCGAAAGATTGCAAAACCAAGAAAGCCAGCGAAGTGGAGTGTTTTTCATGCCATCAGATGGGGCACTATAGTTTCAACTGCCCAAACAAGGGAGGAGAAACTGTGGTGTCAACAGCTCAAAAGAAGACAGAGCCCCAGAAGGTGAAGACTAGAGCTTTTCAGATCACCAGGGAGGAAGCGAAGGAGACTCATGATGTGGTCTCAGGTATACTACTAATCAACTCGACACCTGCATATGTCTTGTTTGATTCCGGGTCTACATATTCATTTGTGTCCCATGGGTTTGGAGCTAGATTAAAAGTCCCATTAGAATGGTTAGATCTAGTTTTTGAGGTAGAAGTGGCGGACGGGAAATTTGTGGAAGTTCAACATATGTATCGGGATTGCGAACTTGACATCAACGGCAAGAAGTTTCGACTTAATCTCCTTCTTATTGGAATTAAGTCCTTTGATGTAATAATTGGAATGGATTGGCTTGGTGCAAATGATGCGAAGATAGCTTGTGGACAGAAGAGGGTATTTGTTAAAACCCTAGGAGCAAAAGTGTACGTATATGGGAAAAAAGGCAAACATGTGCCAAGTCTAATTAGTGTGGCAAAAGCCCGAAGGTGTATCAGAAAAGGATGCGTATCTTTCCTGGCCTATGTGATAACTGAGGACAAAGTAAAACAGACGTATAAAGACATAGAAGTAGTAAAAGAATTTCCAGAAGTTTTTCCAGATGAATTACCAGGCTTGCCACCAGAAAGGCAGGTTGAGTTCCGAATATATCTTGTTCCAGGAGCTTCCCCAATAGCCCGAGCACCGTACCGGTTAGCACCAACAGAGATGCGGGAACTAATGTCCCAGTTGCAGGAGTTACTAGATAAAGGCTTTATCAGGCCTAGTTCTTCTCCGTGGGGTGCTCCAGTTCTGTTTGTGAAGAAGAAGGATGGATCAATGCGGATGTGCATTGATTACAGAGAATTGAACAAGATTACTATCAAGAACCGTTACCCGTTGCCCAGAATAGACGATTTGTTTGACCAGTTGCAAGGAGCAGATTATTTCTCAAAAATTGATTTGAGATCTGGGTATCATCAAGTCAGGGTAAAAGAAAGTGATGTAGAGAAGACGGCGTTCCGTACACGATACAGGCATTACGAGTTTTTAGTGATGCCATTTGGTCTTACGAATGCACCAGCAATCTTTATGGATTTAATGAATTGGGTCTGTAAACCATTCTTAGACCGGTTTGTTATAGTGTTCATAGATGACATTCTGATCTACTCAAAGAATAAAGAAGAGCATGCGAGCCATTTGCGGTTGGTACTTGAGACTTTGAAGCGGGAACAGTTATATGCAAAGTTCTCCAAGTGCGAGTTTTGGATGAGAGAAGTGCAGTTCCTTGGACATGTTGTTTCTATCCAAGGCATAAAAGTTGATCCAGCAAAAGTTGAAGCGGTAATGAAATGGGAGCCTCCCAAGACTCCAACTGAAGTTAGAAGTTTTCTCGGTCTTGCCGGGTACTACCAGAGATTTATTCAAGATTTCTCCCGTATAGCAGTGCCACTTACACGACTAACCCGGAAAGAAGAGAAATTCAGATGGCAGGAAGAACAAGAAAGAGCTTTCGCTACATTAAAAGAGAGGTTGTGTAACGCGCCTGTCCTTACATTGCCAAATGGGACGGAAGACTTTGAAGTGTATAGCGATGCCTCGCATCGGGGGCTTGGCTGTGTATTGATGCAAAGAGGGAAGGTTATAGCATACGCTTCTAGACAGTTGAAAGATCCAGATAAAAAGTACACAACCCACGATCTAGAACTTGCAGCGATCATTTTTGCCTTGAAGATTTGGAGACATTACTTGTATGGTACAAAGTGCAAACTATTCACCGACCACAAGAGTTTGCAGTATGTGTTCACTCAAAAAGAGTTGAACATGAGACAGAGTAGATGGCTAGAGCTGATCAGTGATTATGATTACGAAATTGTGTACCATCCAGGTAAAGCAAATGTAGTAGCAGATGCACTGAGTAGAAAAGCTCCTGAGAAAAGAATCAAAGCAAGGTCGATGCGCATAGAATTGGTGTCCAGCATTATAGAACAGATTAAAGTAGCTCAGCAGAAAGTTGAAGAAAGTGGAGACTTAAAAGATGAAAAGCTAGGAAAAGACATTCAGTTTGAGACTAATAGCCAAGGATTAAAGATCTACAGAAACCGCATTTGGGTACCGAAAGCAGGAGGTTTGAGAAAGCTAATTTTAGACGAGTCGCATAAGTCAAAGTATTCCATTCATCCTGGGAGTACCAAGACTTATCAAGATTTGAAAAGACAGTATTGGTGGCCTGGAATGAAGAAGAGGATAGCTAAGTACATCTCCAAGTGTGTTATTTGTGCACAAGTCAAGGCGGAACATCAAGTCCCGCATGGAGATGCTCAGTCATTGCACATTCCAGCCGGAAAGTGGGAAGATGTAACCATGGACTTGGTTGTCGGGTTACCGAGGACGAGAAGAGGTCATGATAGTATATGGGTCATAGTAGACCGGTTGACCAAGAGTGCACTATTTCTAGCCATAAAAGAAACTACTCCATTGGAGCAGTTAGCCCAGTTGTATACAGATGAAGTGTTAAGAAGATATGGTGCACCGTTGTCTATCGTGTCAGACATAGACCCTAGATTCACCTCTAACTTTTGGAGTGCTTTACAAGAGAAAATGGGGACAAGAATTCAGCTAAGTACAGCGTATCATCCACAAACGGATGGTCAGAGTGAACGAACGATCCAGACATTAGAAGATATGCTACGGTCATGCGTGATGGAATTTGGAGGTAGTTAGGATGAACACCTGCCATTAGTGGAGTTTGCATACAACAACAGCTACCATTCCAGCATCAAAATGCCACCCTTTGAGGCATTGTATGGTAGAAAGTGTAGAACTCCTTTGTGCTGGTTGGAAGTGGGTGAAACAAAGCTTACAGGGCCAGAGATTGTTAGAGTAACTAATGAGAAGATTGGAATAATTCAAGCCAACATGAAAGCCGCACAAGATCGACAGAGGAGTTACTCAAATCTGAAGAAGAGACCGTATGACTTACAAGAAGGAGATTTGGTGATGATTAAAGTGTCGCCATGGAAAGGAGTGGTTAGATTTGGCAAGAGAGGAAAGTTGAGTCCAAGGTATATTGGACCTTTTAGAATCCTGAAGAGAGTTGGGTTACAAGCATTCAAGATAGAGTTACCACCCGAACTCAGTGGAATACATGATACCTTTCATGTATGCTACTTGAAAAAGTACTTTGGTAAAGAAGAGTTAGTAATACCGTATACTGACCTGAGGGTGGAAACTCCTAGCAAACTGATTGAAGAACCCGAAGCCATCCTAGAAATGCAGACTAAGAAGCTAAGGAACATGGACATTGACCTTGTACTAGTCAAGTGGAAGCACCCGTTAGGGTCAAACCTAACTTGGGAGACGCTAGAAGAAATGAAGAGAAGATATCCGAATTTCACCGATTACGAAAAGATTCCGAGGACGTAATCCGCTTAAGGAGGGGTGACTGTAAGAACCCGCGAAAAAGTCAAAAAGGGTAAAACCGTCTTTTGTCATATTATACGACTATTATGTGTAATAATATGTATTTGTAAAATAATAAAGTGAGAAATAAAAGTTTATGTGAAATTTGAAGTTTTACCGCGTGAATAGTAAAATTTGGCCAAAAAGGGCAAATTGGTCATTTGACATAAAAATGACCAAAATGTCAAGGAAAATGTTAAGTTGGAAGTTAATGGTGAAGTTGTGACTCTTGGATCATTTTTGAAGAGAAGCTTGAAAGTTATGGACCAAAATGTAAAGTTTTAATAAAAATTAAATATCTATTATATATTATAATTATCTCTATTATTTGAGGAAGTCAGTAGAACATTTCCAGAGAGAGCTAGAGAGAACGAGAGCAGGTACGGGAGAAGAAGAAGTTCTTGAGGGTTTGCCAAGAAATCAAAGGAATCAAGGGTTGGAATTAGTGATTCCAAGGTAAGATTTCATCTTCTTTAACCTAGATTTTTAGGTATATGCTTGAATTGGTCTTTGGAAGAAATTGAAACTGAAATTGCAGCTATAAATCATGTGTGTTAAGTAGCTAATGCTTCCAATAAGCCATTAGTTAGGAACTTAACTCAAAAACATGAAAGTAGAATGCTATTCTTGAGAATTTTCAAGTTTAGCCAAGAACTTTAATTTCTGCAATTGATCTATTAAAGTGTTTTTAATGGCTTAAAATGTGTTATTAGTCAAGGGTTTTAGTCCTAGAACAAACCCCAGGTGATTAAGACCTGGAATAAGAGCTTAAAGCCTGAAAACTGCATGCTACAGTGTCAAATCGCGACTGATCAGGACACTGCCCAGGTGCCAGGCGCAGTGCGCCCAAGACTAGGGCGGGGTGCGCCCAGGCGCAGTGCGCCCCTAGCCAGGCGCAGTGCGCCTTCAGTCAGGGGCCAGACAGGGACCAAAAATGTTAAAAATTCAAATGCTAGAAACCATAGCTAGGCATGTCCGATTGACCTGAAATTTTAGCCATAACCTTGAAATGATATAAGAACATGTTGGGAATGGTCAAATCCGTAATCCGACCTTGCGGAAAAGTCACTGTAGCGGCAGTGGCTAATTTCAAGTTTATTGTTAAAACTTGATTTTGGAATTTGAGCTAGACTTGTCCAATGAACTTCAAATTTGACACACAAGTCTAATATGGGATAAGATTTCATGGAAAAGAGTCGGAACTGAAATACGACCCTTCGGTATTACTGTAGCAGTATACGCGTATCTCGGGGAAAACGATAAACCGAGTGTATTAATGATTATACATTTATTATAACCTAGAATTATGTCATATGAGACTTTAGTATTATAAAGTTAATTATATTGAGTATTTATATATACTATTTGTATAGGTGGTGCTTCAAACGTTGTTGAGCACGGGAAGGGAAAAGCCGTACGTGAAGCTTAGTAAACCGTAATAGAACCAAGGTGAGTTTTATGAGGATTTTTATAGTACATAGCAAAATATTATTTTCAGAAAGGTATGATTTCCAAATGTTTATAAATACTAAAGTTTGGAAAATAGTTTTTAATGAAGCTCTATACAAGGGCTTAGTGTTAAAAGCAGATTTTTAAAGTATTGTTTGCAAAGTATTTTGAAAGAAGTTCCTTATGGGAACTAAGATGTCAAAAGCAGTTTTGAAAGTATTTTTAGCAAAGAGTTATAAAAATGTTTGAGTAAGAGTTGTTTACAAATTGTGTCCCATTTTGACCAATTTGAGATGAAATGAAGTAAGAATTAAAGAAAGAAAGAAGTATGAGCCAGTTGTCCGGACTAGGATCACCCACATAATCGGGGGATCAGAAGACACTACTGGGATGGTACCTCCCGTCGCGAAGTAGTTGTCTAGCTTAAGTATACCCTTGTGCTTGAATTCGTTCCAAGTCACAAAGGGGAGACAGAATGAGCATAACCGAGTGGGCAGATCTGTTCTGTCCCACGAGGGGAGCTAGTTGAATGAATTAATTAACTTAATTCATAAGTTTCAGTTGGTCACGAGAAAATGAGAAGGAAAGTAGTTTTATGAAAGAAAGTCTTTTTAAAGTTTGAAAGTAAAGAAGAAAATATATTTTGAGATTTATGAAATAAATCAATTTTGAACAGTGTAATTTTAATATTTCAAGTTTTAAACAGAAAAGCTTTTGGGTCTAAACCCATATTACTCACGAGGCTTTATGTCTCACGTATACTATTTTTTAAAATGCTATGTACTTAGGTGAAAGGAGCAAAGACTGCAGTTGGAACCGGTTTAAATACTGTAAGTTTAAATTATGGTATCTGTATTGAGTCTGTAATACCCCCTCGAGTTAAGTTTGTAAAATAAATAAAAAAAATTAAGTGGCTATTTTATAGTCACGAGTTGTAAAAATATGTTTGAAAACTGTATTTGTACTTTAAATATGGTTAAAGAAAAGGGGTGTTACATTTAGAGCCAAATCAAGGTATCATTTTTTTCTACAGCCTTCCTAATTAGAACTTTCAAACTTACATGAAAACAATTTATCAGAATATGAATACAATAACAAATCGATTTAGGGCTAAGTAATTTAAATTGGTAGAACATTCTTTCCCAATACATATGCTGAATCATCACGTTCAAGCCCTAGGTCGTTGATCTCTGTGTTCTTATGTTTGTGCTCTGTCCAGAAGAAAAAAGAAAGAAAACGAAAAGACAAATGAAGCAGTGGTGTAGAGTTAAAGTTGAAGCAGTGTGATCCAATTGATGAACATAGGATTAGAGCGCTCATTTACATGAAGAACTCTGCAATTACCAATGCATATGCTCTGTTTTCCCTAGAATTATCAAGCAAATGGTCCAAGTAACCTGATGTTTTGTACACTGTCAAGCAAAAAAAATTAGGGTAAAAATGTTACCTTTAGCTAGAGATTTTTTTGTTGTATTGTATCTCCTTAACCAAAATTAGTACTTCCCCTTCAACTATATGACAACATGTTGTTTACTAACCTGTGATTTCATGGCTGCTTCAAGATCTGTAAACCACTTGTAAAACTGTATCAGGGTCAATGAGTGTTCCATTAAGTCTTAAATGGAAACATATTGTAAGAAAAGAAAGGGTGAGACTTGTTTCATACTTGGTTTGTATTGACCAAAACACCAACTATTTCACCGGATTCTTCCACTGTGCCATGCTTTGTTGAAATAGATGAACCGTTAGTTTCTCTGGAAATATTTTCCAAGCACCTGCAAAATCATAAACAGAAAGGGTGGGAGAGTTTAGTTCATTCAGATATAAAATAGAAGGCGGTAATGACTGACAGATCTGAAGGTCGTGAAAATAAGAAATGTTAACTCTAAGAAGATCGAACGTATTAGGGCTAAAATTAACAAAAAGGAAAACGCAATATACGAGCAAATCTGGTGGAGTGCATACCAATCCGATCGAGATTCATCATGTACCAAATCCGGTGGAGATCCAAACCAAAACCGATCGAGATTCATCAGGTGGCGGATCGAGATTCATCTGGTGACGGATCGAGATCCAAACCAAAGCCGATCTTTAGGTGGAGGCGGTTGGAGAGACTACGAAAATGATTTGGGGTTTGTGGTAACTCATCTTCACTCGTAATAGGGGGAGTGGCGGTGGTGTGGTGGATTGTGGTGACAAAAGCGGATGACGATGGCGATGGTGGTGAGTAGCGAAAACGATAACGAAATTCAAATCTGCGAAAATGAAAACGAAATTCAGATCTGTGAAAACCGATTGTTGAGAGAGTGGCGTGGACCGGTTTTCAGATATGTGAAAACCGATGGTGGTGAGTAGCGAAAACGATAACGAAATTCAGAAGAGTCCGACAGCAAATGAAGTAGCAGGGCTAGGATTTCGATTCAGAGAGAAGATTAAGTGAAGTGATGCAGACGGTGCGTAATTTAGGGTTTTAGAACGAATAGCCTTAATGAATCAGGATTATATGAAAGATGGAAAGGGTTTTCAGTTCTGAAATTGAAAATTCTTCCGCCCAAAGGACGTTATGCTGGAGGTGGGATGTGAGATGTGTTGTGATTGGTTGAAATGTAATGGGGTGGATCCTTAAATCAATGAACGGTTAGATTAGCTTGGGATGAAATCGACGGCTATAAGAAGCCTCCGGTGTTTGTAGCTCATCTTACTGCATTAATTTCTTGTACATGTCTTAATTTTAAGACTCTTATGCTGAAATGGGTTGTAATTTATATATGTTTTATAGTATATATATATTATATATATATATATATATATATATATATATATATATATATATATATATATATATATATATATATATATATATATATATATATATATATATATATATATATATATATATATATATATATATATATATATATATATATATATATATATATATGCAGAGGTGTAGGTGGAATGGACCAAGTAAGATACTAGAATTAGAAACCTCAAAAATGATCGGAGACGGGTAACAGGCGAGGGAGCGAGAATAAGCATTAATATTTAGGGATGATGCGGGGCCGACTTAAAATCTAGAGATGGACTAATGTTATGACGTTGAAAGAATAAGCCATGCAAGGATGGAAATTTCGGGGACGAAATTCTGATAAGTAGGGGAGAGTTGTTGTAACACCCCATCTTTTATACACCTGAATTGGTGTAATAATTTATAAAACACTATGAATAAAAATTCTGTTCTTTCAAAAAATTTTCTTTTAGCCTTTAAGTCAACATTTAAAACTTTTGGTCCCAAATAAAACAATTACATTTAGAAATAATTAAGTAACTTTGGGGTTACAAACTTAGATCAAAACAACCATAGTAAAGCTTTTAATCAGCTTAAAGCTATGTCCTGTATTAAACTAACATTTCTACAGAAAATTCGGCAAGACCTTTGGGCAATATGGACAAATCCATACTGACCTGAATCAATAAAACAAACCAAAAACAATACGGGACATAACACGACTTTATTATACAACTACAAGGGAATTCTAAACCATAATCATACATCTCTCAATTACATGACATACTATACCGCAATTGAGATACTATATCTTCTGAACATCCCTTCTATCTACATTCCTCATATCAGCTTCTAAATTCTTCACTCCTTTAATCCAATGCTAGAGATCCTGTTCCTGGGTACATAGCATATTAAAACAAACATACGTAAGACAAACGTCTCGTGAGATATATGGGTTTTAGACCCAACAAGTTTAAATCAATTTTAATATCATTAACTATAAGAAACCAAGAAAACTTTCCTTTCTTTTCATAACCTACAAAATCCACTTTATTGTCAAAACATCAAATTATAGATCAATACTTCATTATAAAATCTTAGAATCATTGATTAATCATCAAAAGTATAAAGTCATTACTTATCATCAAAACAAAAAGTTCGCTGCTATAACAATAAAACATAACTCATTACTTTATCATAAAAGCATTAGGTTTTCCACTTTAGCATAAGCAAACATAACTTGAACCCTTTCTTATCAAAATATAGACCAACTGTAATTCATGATTAATTTCTTATTGTTTGGCTTTATACGGGTTTCCCCGTATCCCTTTCCCTCCCCGGAATATAACCAATCTATCCGTGAGGGCGTGCTAGTTCCCTTTCCCTTCATTGAATAGAACAAACCTATCCATAAGGGCGTGCTAAAGACAACTACTTCACGACGGGAGGTACCATCCCAGTAGTGTCTGTTGACCCCCTTTCTTGCGAGTAAGGTCCTTGTCCGGACATCTCTCACATTTCTTACATTTAATTGGTATTCCAATTTTTTTACTATCATCAATTCATTACATGTTGGCCTCGATCATAAACATTCTTCAATCATATAGAAATCATTTCGACCTTTGTATAAAACAACTTTTAAAAATTTAAACTTTAAAGTCATTTGCAAACCATTTTAATCGGTCAACATAAATCAATACTTAATCATTCAAGCTTTAAAAATCACTTTGAAAACCATTATTCATGAAACATTTAACATAACTTTTGAAAATCATTTGTCAAACTATTAATTATTAAACAATTTGCATAAAAACAAAACTTGTTGCTATGTACCCAGAAAAGTCATCATGTACTCACCACGGTAGCTAGGTATGTCTAGCTACAATAATCCACTAGCTCTTGACTCCACTTCCTTCAACATCCTTCAACCTCTATTGATTTATTAAGAGATTAGTATATACTATACCACTAAACACATATTTTTTTATCAAAACATTCATGAACTCTTTCTAAACATCAACTAATTCCATTCCAACAATTACGTGTGATTATTAAATCATAATAGTTCCTTTTGGGACACTTTTACCCTTTTCGTCCCAATTTGACTAATTATATATTTTTTGGGTTTAACATGTAAATTAGATAACTTTATAAGTCTAACATACTTATAAAACATTATTGCTTACTTAGATGTCATAACATTTCTCGTTTTACCCTCTTATGTCATTTTTAGTAACTTAAGTCGTTAAAGTTTCTAAAAGTAGAAACTATCAAAGCCTTGATATTTTTCCGTTCACTTGACACCGATACATTTCTAACATTTCACAATGTCATTCCAATTTACTTTTATGTTCTTTTACACACTAATTTTACATATATTAGATTTGTCCCTTCAAGGTGGGAATTAACCATTCCATTCCAAATTTATCAAATGTTGTCCCATATCTATATCTTTAAATACTTGTAAATAAGTCCATTATTTTCCTTATTAACATTGGAATTATCAATTACATTCCAATCATAACAATTGTTAGAAAACTCGGGTCTTTTACCACTTATTAAACATATATACAATTCGTATTCAATAACACTAATACGTACTTATTCACCTTAGATTATGCAAGAAATGTCTAAGTGTTCAACTCCCCTTTTTCCTTTTCCTTGTTTCTCTATTGTTTGATCCGCACTTATACACATTGTTTGGGTCATGATATGGAACCATGCAAAACTTTCAATCATACCATATTAAACTTATACTAATGATTGGGGGATCAAACTACTCAACTAAGGTCATAATAGAAGTGAATTATAAGTCTCCAGGTCATACGGGTCGTGTAGGAATCATACGGAACCATGCAAAACTTACAATTCTTCTATAGACACTGACACGGGCCGTGTTTCACCTACAGACCCACTTCATTTTACTGCACAGCTTTTAGTCTTTAATATGTTTGGTTCTAGCTCAAATCCGATTCAATGGAAGGTTAAAACATGATATTTAGAGTATTTCTAAGCCTCCTAAACAACACTTACCATAAACGCTAGAATTAAACCAATCTTCACAAACCCTAATTCTAGGGTTCTTGAACAAAATTCTCAATTCCTTTTTCTTCTAATTGTTTGCAAAGGTGGAATTGAGTTCCAATGATGTTTAGAACATGATTCAAAGGTTAGAAACTTAAAACAAACCTCACACAACTTCTGAATTTCGTTTTCACCAATTCAAAATAACTCAAAATGGTTTAACTAGCTTACAAAGATGAAATGCTCACCTTAGATGACTTGGAAGTCACAATCTTCAAGCTCGATTTTTCAATTCCTGCTCCAATTCTCTAGAACTTTCAAGGTCTCGCTCTCTCCTTCTCTTGCTGAAGATATTTCACGAATCAAATGGAGAGAACCAGAAGTTTATCTCTATTTATACTTCCACACTTTACCCAAATGACCATTTGGTCCCTCTAGTCCCATTCCTTTTCACTTTTGGTCCAAAACTCCTAACTTCTTCTTAAAGGTTTTATTTATTACACTCTTGCCACAAATACACAATATTATTACACAAAAGGTCATTCATAGGGTCAAAAGACCAAATTACCATTTTTTACAACATTTTGCCATTCTACATACATTTAACTTGTTTGGACATCAAACCTCTTAGCATCAAGATACTTGACTTAAAGTCCTTATTTCATATATAAAAATTTAGGTTGTCACAGTTGTAACGCTCGGTTTCGTTTTTGATATTTTCTACGCGTTCGTTGAATTTAATATAATAAATATGAAATAATGAAAGATTAAATGTATATTACATAATAATAATGATATTATTAATTTTAGTAATGCGATAAATTATCTAGCGGCTAGAAAAGAAATATAATTGTGACGAAGGACCTAACATGTCATGAAAGAAAGTTAGTTTTCTAAATCATTGTTGCTAGGGACTAAATGTTGCATTATGAAAACTTGGGAGGTTTAAAATGGAATTCCTAGAAAGTCCTTTGGTATTTGACGTTAATTAAGATCGGAAACTTGAAACGGGTCATTGATTAAACCCTTAATTCTTGATTAAAACCCAATTAAATCCAATTAATCGCATTTTGAATTCAATCACGTCCAAACCTTTAACCGTTTCCTTTGTCACGTTCTTCCTAGTCCTAGTCACGAACGAGAGAGAAGCGGAGAGCATAGAGAGACGGTAGTGTTGGAATCCTAAGTCACATTGGATCCATAGAATCAAAATTATTATGACATAGCAAGTGGCTATTACTTTCTAATTATAATAGTAGGCAAGTGGTTTTCTATTTGTGATATAAATTGAGTGTATTACCGAGAGGGTAAGACACACCAATACAGAGAGTGTGAGAAACACAGTAATAGGTTTTTGAGTGATATTTCCTATTATTAATCAAAGAGTTATTTTGATAATTGTTTCTAGTCTTGAATTGGTATAAGAGCCTTATACCTGTTAATCCGAGAACATGTCAGATGTTGAAGATGCTGGAGGTGTCGGTGTTGCTACTCCTCCGGTCAGAATCAAAGAAATTGGAGCCACATTAGTGGCTTGCCCGATGCTAACCCAAACCAATTACACGGTTCCATCCGAATGAAAGTGGTCCTGCGGATACACAAATGCTGGAATATCATCGAATCGAATTCAGAAAAGAACGAAGATAGAAACAACCTGGCGATGGGATTGCTGTACCAAGCAATCCCGGAGTCTCTGATCATGCAATTCGGAGATATCGATGATTCAAAAACTTTGTGGGAATCGATAAAAGCAAGGTACATCGGAGCTGATAGAGTAAAGGAGGCGAGACTGCAAACCTTAAACACCGATTTCGATCGGTTGAGAATAACCGAAACCGAGTCAATTGACTCGTTCACCGGAAAACTCGCCGGGATAGCCTCAAAATCGGCATCACTGGGAGAAGTAATTGACGATTCAAAGCTCGTAAAAAAGCTCCTGAAGACGGTGCCGAGGAGATACATCCACCTTGTTGCTTCCCTCGAACAAATCCTCGATCTGAAGACAGTGGGATTTGAAGACATCGTGGGCCGATTGAAAGCCTATGAGGAGCGAATCCGAGGAGAAGAGGGAGGAGATGAACAAGGGAAGGTGATGTTCGTACGATCCGGCGGCGATGGTGGCTCGAACGGCGGCGGTGGTTACGGATTGCATCGAGAAGGAGGAGGCGGGGGGAGGTCTTCCGAATCCGACAGAAGCAGGGGCGAGAAATGGGGAAGAAATAGGGAAGGAGACGGGTTTAATTCAAATGGAACCGGGTCAGGTGGCGGGTTCGGGTCAGGCGGATTCGGATCCAGATCATCTTATGGATCTCAGCCCAAATCAAATGGATCTTGGTCCAATTCAAATAGAAACCAGCCCAAAAACAAGCCCAATTTGAATTTGGACTCGAATCGAAACCCGAAAAAGGATCTGTCAAAAGTCATTTGTTACAGATGCGATAAACTGGGCCATTACGCGTCCAAATGTCCGGAAAGAATTCAAAAATTTCAAGAAAGCAATTTTATCGAACACGAAGATACCGATGAAGCCGTATTTTTGGATGATGATGTCTCTAGAAGGACTTAGAAATTCGGGGGTGATTGTTGGAATCCTAAGTCACATTGGATCCATACAATCAAAATTATTATGACATAGCAAGTGGCTATTACTTTCTAATTATAATAGTAGGCAAGCGGTCTTCTATTTGTGATATAAATTGAGTGTATTACCGAGAGGGTAAGACACACCAATACAGAGAGTGTAAGAAACACAGTAATAGGTTTTTGAGTGATATTTCCTATTATTAATCAAAGAGATATTTTGATAATTGTTTCTAGTCTTGAAGTAGCAGGAGCAGAGACGCAGCCATGTGGGTGGGCTGTGGTGGCGATCAAACTTGGTCCGACGGAGAAGGAGGTGGTGCCGAATATTACTTGGTTGCAGTAGGTTTTACCTAGTGGTAAGCTTCCTCCCATACTTCCTTTCTGTTATGTTTCCTTTCGTCCCGCCCATCTCCACCGTTCCCGTCAGCCCTTGGCTGTCGGATTAGTTCTTGCAGCACCACCACGGAACCGCCACAGAAGAGGCGGAGGTTTGTTGTCAATATTTTATTGGTGTGATTTCTTTTCCGGTCCATAATTTCCGTTTAAGGATCAAGAACACTGAATTATTGTTTTCCCGCTTATTTTCTATCAGCCATCGTCACCATCGCCGGCATCCCTAGGCTGCCGGATTTCTCATTACTGCCACCGTAAAACCAGCATGTGAGGGTGGTTGCAGTTGTTGATACGTTCCAGCCACTGCTAGTCTGCTACGTTAAGTCTCCAAGAATTTATTAAGTCAACTAGAATATGTTTATTGCATTACTTCTGTTGGTATTCTAATATATATGTTCATGTTAATTAACTTAGAAATATAGACGAATAGATATATTTCACTTCCATCGATTAGTTATTTAATCACCAAACTGTTGAGCCATGTTGTTTAAAGCTCCACAAATAGCCGTAGGTTATTTGGTGGATACCGGACATCACTAATGTCTTACCGAAGTCTTTATTATATGCTAGCTACCTAAAAATTAATCTTATGATTATATATGTATTTTTTAAGAAGTATCTAATAATTTAAGTGAATGATTAAGAACACATCCTTAAATTGATAGAAAAATACATCAAACCCCGTAGCAACAAAGTATGCAGACCTTGCAAACCAGTTTACGGAAAATCGATGTAGAATCAAAGAAAAACCCATGAGACAAGAGTTGTGCGAAATCGAGTCAAGCTACACAATTAGATTGGTCCTCTAGATTGTATAAACTCAACAATAGAACAAAATGTTTCAAGCTTTAACACATAAGGTTCTTTGATTAAACTAACAAAGTAAAATAAACAACTTTCAATAACCAAATCTCAATCAAAATCATAACTTTAGGGTTTATTAAAATTAAGTAAAAACAACGGGTTTAACCCTAAATCCAGAACACGAACAGAGAAACCATAAGGTTCACTAATATAAATAGAAAAATAAACAAATACGATAACCTAATGATTCCTGCTCCTAATCCTTCATGATTTATGCTCCATATCAGCCGTCCGACCACCCAATAGCCTTCTGGACTTTCAAAACGTTGACTATAGGGTTTTTACATGGTCCAAAGGTGGAATAATGTGTAAAAGTCTCCTAAATATCGCATCTGGAGGTTGGAGCTGTTTAAATAGTTTTTCTGCCGAGAGGAGTCACATCGCAATGCCCTTGTGGTTGTGTCACGGTCATCCGATTTTTCGTGTTTCATCGTTATCTCCTCCACTTTCTTGTCGTTATCTTCCATTATGGTCATGCCAAGTTAGAGTGGATGGACGCGTCACGAAGGTCTCAGCTACATAGTTCATGATGTTCTAGGACACATCGCACAAATCATGTAGAAAGTCTATTTTTAGCTCCTTTTGCTCCAAAATGCCATAAATCCTTAAATATACAAATTCAAGCCATTAAGTACCATTTAACTCATAATTTTGCCAAAAATGCAACTTATAGTACCCTGATATCGCATATAAAATATGTATAAATAACGCGTTATCAAAATACCCCATACTGGACTTTGCTTGTCTTCAAGAAAACTAGAGCTTTTCAGCAATTAAAATCATTACCTTAACATATTCCAATACCATTACCGATATCTAAAATAATAAACAAAAAAATACTATTATACTTAGAATCGTATACATAGCTGTGTACATGTCATTTTTAACTGTTTATGCCCCAATTAGATTTCCTTCCAATAAGCAACAAATCTCTAGTGTGCCAACTACTTATTTTTGCATTCCGTATGGATATACCCTTCAAAAATCCCCTAGATTTAATATTTATAGCCAAATTTCCAAGATTAACCTTGTACAACAAAATTGAAAAGCTTTTGCATATATTTCTTTGTTTGATAATACTTTTTTAGCTCTTTATTGTATTGTTATTCTATTGTTTTTCATTTCACTACCAATACCTTACGTCATCTTGAAAATTTTGTGTGAAAAGTACTTATGCTGCACCAAGTATTACCAAATATATTTAACACTTTTTACTTGCATGTACCTTTGGAACTCTTGATTTTCTATGAAAATCTTGATTAAAAATTACCGACTCAAGACTATACAGAGCCTACTCATTCAAATTACAAAGTCCAGTAAACGATTTCCATGACTAACATATATAGTCCGTGTAACGAACGTTTGAAAAATTCAACCCAAGCCAGTTGACCTCAGGTGATTAGTGTGGAGCACCCTTTACGAATCTACTAATTCGAGCTATAAAGGCCACAAAATTGAACTCCCTTTCCGAGTCTCAATCTTCTGGTACATTTTTCATACTTGATATGACTATTAAGCATTGCATAGTTTTACTTTTATTGAGATTTTTCTCATTCAGCACATATTAATTTATTTTATTGAGACTTTTTCCTCAATTGAGTAACAACATAAGCCTCGTACGTTTGAAACCTTGAAAATCCAACTCAACGTATTTTAGCTAGGCGTTAGCAATGTTTACAACTAAAATGATAGTTTTAAATATCATATACTAATGAATTTTTAAGGCCTGTGTTTTTCAGTAACTCGAAAAATATAAATATTTTCTTATTTGTATGTTCATTTGCTAGTTGCACTTCGTGATTAAGAAAAATAATAATTATAAAAACAATTACTAGTATATATATATATATATATATATATATATATATATATATATATATATATATATATATATATATATATATATATATATATATATATATATATATATATATATATATATAAGCAATAATAATAAATTGGATTAAACTATGGCAATACAAGTAAAAGACTAAAAGAAAAACAAGCTTGATAGTTTTGGGGGCCAAATTGCAATTCTATAAAACCAATGTTAAGTTATAAGACTTAGGGTGGAAATAAATTAGTACAGATAAGTTTAGGGACTATCAGCACAAATTTCCATACACAAGGGTATTCATGTAAAGAAGAAGTCTTCTATCCTTTCCACGCCTTCTGTAGAGCCAGTGGAAATAAACAAACTAACTATACGAGTACTTTTAAATAGGGTTATCGTTACTGTAGCATCATAAACTTTCGAATTTTATCCAATTTGGTCCTTAAAGTTATTTTTTTGTGCAATAGGTCATTAAACTTTTAAATAACGTGTCAAATAAGGGAAAATCAAGGGTTTTTATAGGTTAGCCTGTTGATGACTTATGTGGCTTTATGAGGTGGACACAAACATGGACAGCCATTCCACGTCACCAAGGCTAGGTTTGAATTGCTTAAAAAGGAAAGGGTTTCACGGGACTAAAAATCAAACGTAATTCCCTATTAAAACCCAAAATAAAGGATGTTTAGAATTCGAAATGAAACTTCTCTCTATTAAGTCAGATTTTACGAATTCGATAAATTCTTTGATATACCCTTCGTTTTATGAAAATTTACTTGTTTTGTTTTAATCTGATGTTAATTTCTTTTGATTTTCACATTAATTTGTGTTGTAGGTGAAAGATATCCAGCCTTGGAGACAGGCTAGGAATAATCCAGCGTTGGAGAGACTTCGTCGTCTCCAACCCATCAGCAAATCAAAATTGATACTTCGCCGATTTTTGCACGTCGGTGTCAACAAATCACAAACAACAATTATTCAGGCTAATCACGTGATTGAAGATCTGGTAAGGTTTACGACATCGAAATCACCGTCAAGCTCAAGATCTCCACCGACTAACATCATCATCATCACCGATTGGTAACAGTAATTCTTCTTAACCACAAGCACCTCGTTCCACAATCAATTGGTTTTCGTGTTTCATTCTCAACACGATCGTGATTTTGTATTTCATGTGTCGTATTTTCATTTCTGAAAACTTCATATTCATCACAGTTACCGCTAGGGCTAGACAAATCCAGCGTTGGAGACAGGCTATGAACAATCCAGAATTGAGTTACATGATGGTAATCGAGCCACATGTTGGTGTAGGAAACCAGAATCAAGAAGACAATCATGTTGTGAATGTCGATGGAATTGTAAGCAATCCTGGTGGTATCGACGAAAGGGCTAATGGAGAAAGAGGAAGGAACATCAAAAGAGATATCAGCCAGTTAGCAAAAGCTTTGGAGATAGATTTAGATTCCCAGAAGACGGACAACAATGGGGCGGTGATGATGAGAATGGGGGTTACGTTTGATTCATAGTCCTTTGAAACCCTTTTCTTTTTAAGCGATTCAAACCCAGCCTTGGTGACGTACACTACAAATAAAATGACATTTAGTGGCATAGAAAAAGTATCACTAAAAATCAAAAAAGTGCCACTAAAGGCCTATGAGGGAATCAGCGGCACAAAAAAAGTGTCACTAAAAGCGCCGCCACTAAATGCCTTTAGTGGCACTTTTTGGTTGTGTCGCTGCAGCATTAATGAGTTTTAGTGACACTTTTCTATTATGCCACTATATCACCTGTAGGTTTTAGTGGCATTTTTTTATGCCACTATTTAATTACTAAAATAAATATTATTTTCACTATTGTAGTGGCACTTTTTTTAATACAAAAAACTATATTAAAAAATTAGGTACATTTTTTAAATTTAAATAGAACATAAAGTAATAATAAGACAATTAAGATAATTAATGAAAACACACTATCATTACTTCAATCCAAACTTGTTTAACAACAATATTCGCAATATTAAAAATACAAATGAGTGACTTCGATATTACTTTTTGCTCATCAATCACTTGTAAAACACCCCGTACTTTTATCATCGAGTATTCTCCAGAAACCTACAACCCCAAAATACATATATTTTTTAACATCATTTATCTAGATCGTATTTAACGGAAAACAAAACTATGGCATGTAAGTAATGTAGCAATAAGTATCCGTTACTTTTGAAAGAAAAATAAGAGTACCTTGTATGCAGCAATTGGCAATGGAGAGTTATTTCGGGGAAACCTTATGACATAAACACTGAATTGAGGGACTTTCAACTTGACAGAAAAAAGGCCAGTGATCAAGGGAAAAATCTTCATATGTGTTGATAACGATATCATGTAGATTTAAATTGAGACGTACTTTAAACAAATTAAAATTAAATTAACCTTTTTACTAATATCTATGGACTTGAACCTAGATAAATCTTATATGAGGTAAAAAAAAATTCTAACCAACTAAATGTCATATTTTTATACAAAATCGTAAATAAGAATTAAAGTTAGGAAAGAAAAAAGATGTTACAG
This sequence comes from Cichorium intybus, assembly GCA_023525715.1. NCBI lineage: Eukaryota > Viridiplantae > Streptophyta > Magnoliopsida > Asterales > Asteraceae > Cichorium > Cichorium intybus. The sequence goes on from CM042011.1 coordinate 35,693,084, forward strand.
TGCGTAATTGTTGTTTTCAAAAATAACCAATATCCATGGAGATGATGTTGTTTTTTGGCTAAATGAAAGAAGAGCTCTCATCCCACATTGCTAGAAGGATGAAAGCTTGGGAGATCTCCAAGCTTATAAATAAGGACCAAGGCTTTGGTTTCAAAGCACCCCAACCAACAATACACTATAAGTGTTTGGTTATTTCTTTCTTTCTTTTATTTTAGAGTGGTGAAAGTATTAGTTAAAACTTTGAGAGTGTGGGTGTAATTTGGGGGGTGGCTTTAGAGATTAGTCTATGTGATTGTAACAATTTATTATATAGTGAATCTTTCTCTCTGGAGGCCCGTGGTTTTTCTCCGGTTTTGAAGTTTTCCACGTATATTCTTGTGTTTAGTTTATTTTTCTATTATTATCTTTGGGAGGTTTGTAGGGATTATTGAGGCCATTTTCCCAACAAGTGGTATCAGAGCTTCAGGTTTTGGAGGAGGTCTCGGTTTTAGAAATTGGAGTATGCTCTTAGGTTGCAGCTTTGGCTGATCTTCCACATCAGAAACAAATTTCTATTAATCGTATTGGAGTTGTCTCGGTACTTTGAAGGTTCGGAGTATGCTCTGTGGTTACAGCTTTGTCTGATCTTCCACATCAGAAACGAGGATTCGACTAACCGTTTTGTGTACGATAGAATTATATGCGGGCTGTAAAGACGTATATATCTGAACAAGGTTCTGTCTAGGAAAGATTGGTATTTAAGCGTGTCCGTTGTGACCCTCCACTCTTACCTGTGAATCCTTTATTGGGTGTATTGCGTATAGGTCTGGTGCATATTTTTCTAGTATACAATACTGTTTTTGAGATACGAATACGATGGCAAAATACAGTCCCATGAAGTTTGATGTAGAAAAATTTGACGGAAGAATCAACTTTGGTTGGTGGCAAGTTCAAGTCAAGGATGTGTTGATTCAGTCTGGGTTACACAAGGCATTGAGGGGGAGACCTGTCCCCGTTTCTAACAAGGATTCAGCCGGAGCCAGTAAAGTCGATGATGAAGAATGGGAAGATCTAGATTTGAGAGCGGCAAGTGTTATTCGTTTGTGTCTAGCAAAGAATGTTCTTGCAAATGTGCATGGGATTGCAACGGCAAAAGATTTGTGGGAGAAGCTTGAGCAGTTGTATCAAGGCAAAGGCATCTTGAATCGGTTGTATCTCAAGGAGCAATTTCATACTCTTCGTATGAGTGGAGATACAAAAATCTCAGATCATCTAAGTGTTCTTAATAACATCGTGTCAGAACTGGAGGCTATTGGAGTGGAGACTGAAGATGAGGATAAAGCTTTAAGACTCATACTGTCTTTACCATCTTCCTATGAGCATATGAAGCCTATTTTGATGTATGGGAAAGAGACCCTGAAGTATGCAGATGTTACTGGTAAACTCTTGTCTGAGGAGAAACGACTGGAAAGTAGCAACTATGCTTCGTCAGAAGGAATGGCTATCGTATGCAGGAACGAGAAGAAGAAACACTCCCAGAAGATTCTGGTATGCTGGAAGTGTGGAGAGTCTGGGCATGTCAAGAGAAATTGTCCAGGTGGAACAGCGAGTTCGACAAAAGGCTCCGATACAGCTAACAGTATCTCCGTCGTTACTGACGGCGATGAATTCTTTTGAGTTGTGTCATCCCTATGGTATGCCCGTGTGTTAAGATATTTTGTGATGAAGTGCTGATATATCCGAAGTCCTACCCATAAGAAACCCCGAAGTGAATAAACAAGAGGAGACACCGAAGTCTGAAGACTCCGAAGTGCCATGCATAAAAGATCCGAAGACTTCACAGCCTGTCCTCTTGTCTTTTGTGTGCACGCGTATAGTACAATACGTGTTGCATGAATCTTCTATCCTATTGGCTAGTACACTGATAGGATATTCTTTGTAAAAGGTGTACTATTGGTATCACTGATTCAGTATAAATATCAGTGATACCATACCGTGTCAAATGAGGGATTACAAGTTTAGTTTACGTAAATTGTATATCTCCAAGATAGAAAACCCAACTGTAAAACCCAAGTTCTAATCGAATCATTCGGCACATGTTATTCATATCTTATTGTTTAATTAAGCTCTGTTGCATTATCATTGTATGATTGATCGTGTAATTGATTTCATATCTATATTAGTTCATCCATTCTCATATTTCAACACCCAACAAGTGGTATCAGAGCGAGTCAGCTCAAAAACCTGTTGATAAAGTTTGAATTCGTTTGCTTAAGCTCTAAATCTGAATCGAGTCTCAGATTTAATCTTCCGCAACTGTTGCAAATCTCTATCACCCGTTTTTACTGAAAAGATCCTGTTGAAATACATCAAGATGACTGATTCCACAACAACTTATGCCAATATGCTTAACTATGCAAACCTCATCGGTTCAGCAACGAAGGCCCCTGTTCTAGTAACTTCTTACTACGATTATTGGGCTGGTCGAATGAAGGATTACCTTATAAGACTGGACAAAGATCTATGGAGGTCTGTGACTGAAGGTCCACACACAGACATTGCTGGTCGATTCGTTGTTCCTGACGGAGAAGAAGCTGTTGTTCTTAATGCTGCAGATATGAAAAAGCTTGAAAACGACGAGAGAGCCATGCGCGAACTGAGAAGTGGCTTGGGTCCCGATGTCAGCCACCACATTGCTGATGCAAAATCTGCAAAAGAGATGTGGGACAATCTCGAACTTCGTTTCGGAGGAGATAAAATTCTTCATACTAGCAAAGTTCAAGAAATCGTTGCAGACTTCGGGAACTTTAAGCAAGAAGAAAATGAGTCCTTAGAATCCTGCTATGAACGTTTGAGCAACATGATTTACACACTAGATAAGTATGGGGAAACAAGAAGCCAACAAGAGATAAATATCAAATTTCTTTACAGTATTCGCAAGGAATGGAAACCAATCATGCTCATGGCCAAATCCTATGAGAATATTGAGAAATACAAGCTGGCTGCCCTATACAATTTATTAAAATCACATGAACCCGATGTGGTAAGTCGAAGAAGTGAAATGGCTAGTTCTGGACCACTAGCTCTCGTGTCAAAAGAAGAGGAAGAATCAAGTGATGAAGACATTGCTGCCTACATGGTAGATGATAATGGAGATACTGTTGCTCTCTATGCCGCCAACAATCGAAGATTCAAGAAACCATTCCTCAAAAACAACTCTGGAAAGCCATTTGTGAAAAACTTTAACAAATCAAACTTCAACTCCAAGCCCAAACCTGAAATGTACACTCCAAAGGAGGATAACTTGAAACTGTCAACCCCGAAGCCATCTGAAAAACTGACTTCGGAGTTATCCAAAGAGAAGTCCGAAGAGAATAAAATCTCAGGTGATTCTGGTTATGATTGCAATTATTGTCATGGCAAGAATCATTTTGCAAAAGACTGCATGCTTCGGAAGCAAAACGAAAAGAAACCACAAGTAAAGGACGAAGCCTATTACACAAGAAAAATGGAGGAAGTTAGAGTAAGGACCAAAGACCTAGCCTTAATGGCTGCTGATGATCGTCAAGGATCATATCAAGTTTGGTCTTCGGATTCAGATGATGATGAAGTGAGAAAGCCATCTCATAGTGCTTTCATGGCCTATGATGTCGATAAGAGCTTTCTACAAGACACTTCGGAAAAGTTGAATGAAGAAAAACTGATGGAGATTGAAGCGACTGCAGGTCTTGGCTTTGTGACTTCGGAGGAACTGAAAATAAATGCTGCTAATACTCCGAAGACTTGGTTCGAAGACTCTTCTGATGATGATGAGGAAGTATGCTTGATGGCAAATGACAACCGTTTGACAATCCCAGAACAGGTATCAAAACTTCTTTCATCTTTTAAAATTCCTACTTCTCAATCTGCTCCCATTATAAGTGAAATAACTCGTGATTGTTCTGTCATGCATAAATTACTCATTGATGCCAAAAATAGGGAAATACTCAGTGAACAGGAGCTTCTAAGCTTAAGGGGGAGAGTAGAGAACCTGAAGCTAGCATTAGAGAAATCTAATCTTAGAATCTCCTTATTAGAAGAAAATAGAGAAAAATTTTTAAACAATCATGATGTAATCTTAAGACAGAGAAACATATTTTGTGAAACAGCCAAACGATTATATGCGCATATTTCGAGAATTTATCATGCAGCCGATGTTTGTAATGTCCAGCATAGACAACTATTGCCTTTTATTGAGTTTAAATTAAAGGAAGTCGATAGTATGTCTTATGAATGCGAATCTATAGTATCAGGCTCCGAAGTTACTAATCCATCATATAAACATGGCCTGATATCTGTGGAAAAACATCTAACTGCTGATAAATTGCTGAAAATATTGCCTCAAGAGATTCCAATCCTGAATAAGGCTGTACCTCAAATTGAAACAGAAGAAAAAGAAATTGCCAATAACCTGTCTGAAAAGGATTCTGAAAGTGACTCGGACATGGAGGAGATTGATTGTTCCTCTTTGATTTTGTTAAAGTCATCCTCCATATCCGAATCGACCTCCGAAGACATCTCACAAATGTCTTCGGTGGACAAAGGAAAAACAAAAATGAATTGTGAATCAAAAATTCTTGAAACCAAAGAAACTTCAAATTTTAAACTTCAAATCACAGATGAATCTGTCTCTTACGATCAATATCTCAAGGATAACTCAAAAAGGCTAGTCCATTTGGCATGTATCTATCCTAAGGTTTCTTACTTCAAAAACTCAATTTTCGTAAAACCCGGTGGATTATCCTTAATTGATAATGAATTGCAAAAACTTCTTGAAAAGGATAACTCTACAGTTACAAATGAAGGATTTTTCTCATCATCCAAAATGGTTGAGAATGAAATGAATGAGAAAATGGAAGTAAAAATAAATATAAGGAAACAAGAACTATACAGCCACAACGTATATAATCATCTTTGTTTTGAAAATGAGAAAGTGCCCGAAAACATGTCACACTTACTAAATCTCAAGAACGACGATCACATTTACATTAATCGAAACTACAAACAAATTCAGGTTGTGGAAAAACCCACAGTTCCGAAGATGGATGTATTGGAATTAATGGAATCTTGTGAATGTGTCCCTTTTTCACACAATCCTGAAAATGAAATTTCAAAATCAAAAGTTTCAACAAACAAAACTGCACTACAAGTTCTACAAAAACCAAAATCAGCAGTGGTGACTTCAAAACCAACTAAAAAACCCACTGTTGTTAATTCAAAAACTAAGCAAACCCTAAATCTTGTGAAAAGAAAAACTCCTTTTAGAGATTCGAAACAAAATGAAGCAATTGCTTCCACTTCTGGTACAAAGCCTGTTTGCTCAAAAATCTCAGAAGTTAAAAATTGAAATGAAAAAACAACCTTTACACCAACGAAACCTAACTTTCCAAATCCTAAATTTCGAAAACCGTCGAAGAAAACATTTTCAAAAGGAAACAATCTGATAGATACATTCCACAAATGGCTGGACAACAATTTGGAAATGTTCAAGGATAAGGATCTCTCATTAAATGACTTTAAATTGGCATACGAAGAGTATCTTTGTACCTCTACGTTGTGTAGCTCAATTTCAACAAAGTCAAAAATGGAAATACCAAAACAAAATTGGAAAAGAAATGATCTTAAAGAAAACTTAACTACAAAAACAAAAACCTCAAAATCTTCAAAATCCTCCAAATCAAAAATTTCCATTCAAAAATGGGTTCCGAAGTCTGTCACTCTGTCAGACACTTCGGACTCATTAATTTTAACTACAAACTCTTCTGCATCCAGCTCAAACACTTCGGAATCATGCTCATTACATGAGGCTTCGGAGAATTTGATTAATTTAAATGCAAATGAAATCTCTGAAGAGGCCGTAGAAAAATGGATTCAAGAATCCTTTGCTTACCCTGAGGACCCAAGATTGATTGGGTACCAACTCCTTCTTGATTGATTGCAGGTTATGTCTGATGAGCGGTATGATTCAAAATGGTACATGGACAGTGGCTGCTCATGACATATGACGGGGAGAAAGGAATATCTCAGGGATTACAGGAACTTAGATGATGCTGGAAACGTACGCTTTGGTAATAATGAAACATGTCCAATTCGGGGATATGGAAAAATAACAAATGGCCAATTCACTATCAACCGAGTGGCATTTGTTGAAGGATTAAAACATAATCTTGTGAGTATATCTCAATTGGTGGTTGGAACGGGAAACGTTGTAACTTTCAACAACCAAGAGAGTGTAATCACCAAAGAAGCAACAAACGAAGTCTTACTGAAATCAGAAAGGAAGGGATCTATGTTTCCCTTAAATCTAAAGCCAGTTACCGGTGGGCAATCTCTATGTCTTCTCTCCAAAGCCAACTCCGATGTCAGCTGGTTATGGCACCGAAGACTTGCCCATCTGAACTTCAAAGATCTGAACAAGTTGGTGGCCATGGATTTGGTTCGAGGCATGCCAGCTCTCAAATTTGACAATGATTCCCTCTGCTCTGCATGTGAACATGGCAAGCAGACAAAACAAAGACATCCTACAGTGATCAACCCCAAAATCACCGAACCTCTTTCTGTTCTATACATAGATTTGTGTGGACCATCTGCAATAGAATCAATAGGAAAGAAGATGTATATTCTGGTTATCGTTGATGACTATTCAAGGTTTACTTGGGTGTTGTTCCTCCGAAACAAATCCGATGCAGCTGAAGAAATCATCAACTTTATAAAGAAAATGGAATTGATGCTCAACAAGAAAGTCCGAACTGTGCACAGTGACAACGGTTCGGAGTTTAAAAATCAGACTCTTGATGGATTCTTGAAAACAAAGGGGATCAACCACAATTTCTCAGCACCTTACACTCCTCAACATAACGGTGTTGTAGAAAGAAGAAATCGCTCCCTGTGTGAAGCTGCAAGAACAATGCTCAACTTTGCAAATTTGCCCATGTACTTCTGGGCCAAAGCAATTTCTACTACATGCTTTACTCAAAACAGATCCTACATCCACAAAAGATTCCATATTACACCTTACGAAGTACTCAACCGAAGAAAGCCAAATGTAAAATTCCTTCACATCTTTGGTTGTAGGTGTTTTATCTTAAACACGAAGGATCACTTAACCAAGTTCGATAACAAATCAGAAGAAGGCATCTTCCTTGGTTACTCTCAAGACTCAAAAGCCTACAGAGCCATGAACAAGAAAACTCGCAAAATCGAAGAAACCTTTAATCTAAGGTTTGATGACTACTACATCAAGAAGTCTCTACATCCATTTCCTATGTCTTCAATCTTTCCAAACCCTGTTGTAGAAGCTGCTCAAATCACAACATTCGACACAGACTTCAAACTTTTATTTGATCAACCTGTAAGAGCTGTGGACTCCGAAGTCAGAGCACCAGACAACCATGAGTCCGAACTCTCCAAGCTCACAGACGGACCCAATGACTCTTCTACAAGTAGCATACAAAGACCATATTCTATTGAGGAAGAGTCATCTAACCAAAGTTTGGAAAATGTATGTGTTGAGGGGGAGCCTTCAAACTGATGTGCTGGAAATTCAAGGACTGATGGTGAATCAATCAACCGTCCAGGAGGATCCAACACTCTTGTCTCTACTCCTCAATCAATCTCAAATATCATATCCATGTATCCAACAATCCAGGGGGAGCCAGAGATTGCCACTCCGAATTCAGCCACAACAATCGCTTCGCATAAAGCTACAACCTCTTCAACACCAACAAATGATCAAAGGGGAAACATATCAAACTCTGCCTCACAAATACACACCACAAACCAACACAAATTCGAATAATCACTTGCTAATGGGTGATTTTCCCTCCACTTCGTGATATCCCTCAGACATTAAGGACATCGATGCTGAAGGACCTCCTGATTTTGATCCAAACTATCCTCCTTTGGACAAATGGACGAAAAATCATCCTCCATCACTTGTCATCGGTGATGTTCGAGATAAAGTACTGACTCGTGCACAACTTCACCAAAAGCAATTAGATCTCAACAAAAATTCTGAGTTGTGCATGTTCAATGTCTTTATCTCTAAGGTAGAACCTAAGAACGTCAAAGATGCATTTGATCACTCAGACTGGATTGAAGCAATGCAGTTGGAATTAGAAGAATTTGAAAGAAACAAAGTCTGGAGGCTAATTCCAAAACCTGCAAATGCCTCAATTGTCGGTCTCAAATGGGTGTACCGTAACAAGCTAGACACCGAAGGCAACGTAGTTCGGAACAAAGCTAGGTTGGTTGTCAAGGGTTACTGTCAACAGGAGGGGATTGATTATGAAGAAACTTTTTCTCCTGTTGCCAGACTCGAATCAGTTCGGATATTTTTAGCTTATGCTGCACACAAAAACTTTGATGTCTATCAAATGGATGTTAAATGTGCTTTTCTGAATGGTGATCTCGAGGAAACCGTTTTTGTTGAACAACCACCTGGTTTTGAAAGTAAAACTCATCCGAATTATTGTTATGTGCTAGACAAAGTAGTCTATGGTTTAAAACAAGCTCCAAGAGCTTGGTATGAAACCTTGACTAAATTTTTAAAAGAATCAAACTTTAAACAGGGATCAGTGGATCCAACACTTTTTAGAAAGAAAGTTGGATCTCACTTGATGTTAGTCCAAATTTATGTGGATGACATAATCTTTGGATCTACTGACCCCAATTTGTCAAAAGACTTTGAAAAACTGATGAAAAGCAAATTTCAAATGAGTATGATGGGAAAAATAAACTTTTTTCTTGGTTTGCAAATCAAACAATCTAAGGAGGGGATATTCATCAATCAACAAAAATATACGAAGAGTCTGCTTGAACCCTTCGGAATGACTAACTGCTCCAAAGCAAAAGTTCCTTTGCCTGCAGGTACAAGGTTAAATCCATCTTCGGATAAACCAAAGACCGACATACAGCAATATCGGAGTATGATTGGATCATTGCTCTATCTTACAGCCAGTCATCCTGACATCATGTTTGTAGTCTGCAATTGTGCAAGGTATCAGGCTGATCCAAGGGAACCTCACTTGGCTGCTGTTAAGACAATATTCCGATATCTTCATGGAACTACTGCTTATGGTCTGTGGTATCCAGCAAACTCTGGTTTCTACATTCAAGCATATTCAGACTCTGATCTTGGTGGATGCTCTATTGATCGCAAGAGCACTTCAGGAGGTTGTAAATTCTTAGATGGAAAACTTTTCAGTTGGCAATCCAAGAAACAAACTTGTGTCTCTATCTCCACCGCAGAGGCTGAATATGTAGCAGCTGCTGCATGCACTTCGCAGATCATTTGGATTCAAAGTCAATTGAAAGACTATGCCATTAACATGAGAAAAATTCCCTTGTTCTGTGACTCTCAAAGTGCAATTCGTATATGCCACAATCCGGTTCAACATTCCAAGACGAAGCATATAGCTCTTCGCTACCACTTCATCAAATGTCATGTTGAGGAGGGGAATATTGAGGTGCACTTTGTTCACACCACAGAACAATTGGCAGATATCTTCACAAAGGCTCTAAATGAAGAAGCATTCACAAGAATCGTTCGGGGACTTGGAATGATAGATGGATCAACTCTTCAATAAATTCCAGATTTGTTCACTCTTACTCTGTTCAGTAAATTTACAAAAAGAATAAACTCCGCAGACCCCCGAAGTCAATTCTGGCTTCGGAGGTCATCGGAGAAAAACAAGAAAAAACACTTGCTGCTTCACCGCAGTATTCCGAAGTGAAATATCACTTCGGAGGTCTGCGGAACAAACTTTTCTTCAAAATAAATTCTTCAAAGGTGAAAATCACTTGAACAAATATTAACTTCATCCTTTAAAGACAAAAATAAAGAGTTGTTTAAGACTAAGGAATTTCAAAAACAAGAAAAATTTATACCAAACGAAAAGAAAAATCTGATGCAAATGACAAAGTTTAACTTTACTCTCATGAATTAACCAAGTAAAGGACAAAACTTTGATTTTAGATTCTGAAAATCATACCTTATTGCACTAAAAGGTATTTGGGAATCGACTTGAAACATCGGTAAGAAAACAGACTTCGAAATGAGGTCAAGGCTATTTTACACTTTGAAGCCTTGTTTGATTTCAATAACCTTAACATAATGTCTATTTCTAACCACCCTTCGAAACTTGACTCGCTTCAACTTCAAATTAATCATGTAGCCTCAAAACTACAAAGGATAATTCAAAGTGCCCCGAAGTTTTCCTCAAAAATAGAACCAACATCGTTTGATAAGCAAATTTAAATCTCTTTTCATTAAATGATACAAAATTGAACGATATGAAGATTTTCACTCACAAGGATTGTTTAAAACAAAAACAAAATGCACCAAAGAAAGAAAACATATGGTGATGTTCTTTATCTTCGGATAAGAAAAGAATAATAGAAAATAATTGTCAAAAGAAACAAAGACAAACAAAAATCAAAAGATAACCAAGGGAATGCAAAAGAAAAATCAGCATTCAAAAGCTTATTCTTCTGTTTTAAATAACAGTACAAGGAGCTCCTATAACATAGTCGAGTACCTTGTAGAGGAATACGAACATTTCAAGTAGTCTATCTTAAATGATAAAGTAGGAGTGGTGTACGAAGCTCAAAGGCTTGTCATCTGAGCTTAGTATCCAAACACTTCAACTGATGAAATGGAATAAATTTTTCAAACGAATCTTCAAAACAATCCAATCATACCTTCTGAAACACTTCTGATGTTCAATTCATGAATGAAAACCTCTTTAAATTTCAAATGCAAAGGATGTTATCTTTATTATATTTGAAAAGGTTGAGGCACATAAGCACAACTACAAACATGTTTCCTAATGCGAAATCAAGTCAGTGATGGGGTGATTAGACTTATAAATTCATGACCGATATTGAATCAAACAACCTTCCAACTGTAAAATGGACTTCCAACATGATTCGAACGACTCTGAACATTAACTCGAATAAATCATCTTTTCATAATATTCATGAAAACTAAGGTTAAACGACATACTGCATCAGTCAAAAGAAAAATCAAAAACTTATAGAAAAACAAAGAGAAAAACATATGGACTTCGGTACAGTGATGAACACTTTGCAATCATTTGTCAATCACCAAAGTGATCGAACACTCTTCGGAGTCCATAGCAAATGCTCCGAAGTGAGGAACTTTATGCTCCGAAGCGTATAGTCATAATTTTTCATAACTGCGAAGTCAATTAAATGTTCAAATGATTTCTACATTTATGATAAATCACAGAGACAAACATTCCTTGAGTTTTAACTGTTTGATCACAGCTGTCAATAAGAATTAAATGAAAAACATTAATCATAATGACGTCTCAAAAGACAACGGTTCAAATTTTGAATCATTGTAACTGACAGCCGTATATTTCTTCTTTTTGCAGAGAAAGTGGGACGAGCAGGTGATGAGGTGTTCACTTACTACTGGACCATTTTAAACATGCATTAAATGGCCTAGGGACCACGAATACTATATAAACTTTCCATCTCTTCCATCGCACTCTTTACGCAAACACAACTCTCATTTCTCTCTGCAACCTTACTCTCGAATTCTCTCTGCAAACACAACTCACTTCATCTTCTTCATTTTCATCAAACGTCCAACAATGGCAGCTGAAGGATCTTCTCAGACCACTGAAGCTATTTCAGTACCTGTTCTCAAAAGCCAGTCTGCAAATCTGGTACTACGCAACAACCTACAACTTTACCCTAAGCCCATCGATGCTCTTGTCGAATGCTTAAAGAGATCGATTCTTGGCTATGCCCTAACCTGCACACCATCGATTCCAGCAACACTTGTTCACAGGGCACACTACACCTCGAATGCTCTGTTCGACACGAACAATCATGTGAAGTCCGTATACTTTGAAACCATAGATGTAAATGGAAAAACTAAGAAAGTCCAACTTACCAAGGAGAAATTTGCTGAGGCTCTTCATCTTCCCATCTACGATCCCAAGGAGATTGTGACTCCTTCTGCTGAGCAACTCGTTGATATGTTCAACGAAATGGGGTACTTTCCTCAACTCGAGAAGATCAGCATGTTTAAGAAGAACCAACTGCCCGATCTGTGGAGATACTTCTTCAGTATCTTCCTCAGATGTCTTTCAGGAAGAACTTCAGGGCTAGATTCTACAAGTGTGGCCTTTCAGAGCCTACTCTTCGGAATCTACTATGATGTCAAAGTTGATTGCACCTCGATTCTATGGGCTGACTTCTGTTCACACATCAATCACAGTCTGAAGGGGACTGGAATTTCAAATGCTAGGTTCTGGGCAATTGTTGTTCATGCCCATTATCAAAAGACCGGATATGTGGCAGACCCCTCTCTCCCCGAAATGAGGTACACTCCAATCACTGTGTCCCCATTGGATGATGAACCCGCATTCTACTGTGCACAAATACCTATAGCTATGCTCTCCAAGGTTCCTATGGAGTGTAATGAAGTAAGCTCTTACCGCAATACTTTGGTGATCCCTTATCCAACTCGTGATTTGAGCAAGGAGACATCTGTTTTAGAAATTCCCAAGGGAAAAGGGAAAAAGAAGATGACTGGTGGACCAAGTGGTCCGAAGAAAGAAGAAAAGAAACGAAAGGCTTCGGTGAAAACCACACCGAAGAGAAAACAACCGAAAAGACAGAGGAAACTAATTCCTGTGGATGAGTCTTCGGACTCTGAAAGGACTCCATCCACAGTCCAAGAAGAACAAGAAGAAGAAGAAGAAGAACATATTGTAAACCAACCTCCTCCATCTCCATTAAGAACATCCAAACCACCAACACCACCGCAAACAACTGTCCCTCCATCACCACCAAAATCAACCAGACCTGACACACCTCCACATACAATTCCTCCTCCACCTCCACCAACAACTGCTCCTCCAACTTCCGAAATACCTGTCTCTGGTATCGACTTCTCTTTACCAGAGTTTGACTTACCCATATCACCACCAAGACAAAACCCCACCTCGGCAGCACTCTTCGAAGCCTTTCACATGGCTCCCTTGAGTGTTGAAGGAGCATCAGAAGAAGACCTACCGGATGAAGGCTTTGTACTAATGAAACAGTACAAAGTCCTCAACTCCAAGCTTGACACTCTCATTCAAGCTCAAACAGGATTTGACCCCACAAAACCAACCATTGATGACATCTCCAAAGAGATAGAGTCTTTGGAGTTCACTCTATCCAAAGAAATAAAAGAGTCTGTGGATTATCTTGAGAAGAAGCTCTTGGATGAACAAAATAAGATCCAATCTTCCTTCGAAAAGAAGCTGGAATCCGCTGTCACCTCCATCAACAAGAAGGTTGATGCTTTCATTGAGAAGACCGATAAAACAAACTCCGAAGTCATGAAAACCCTGCAAGGACTTTGGAGTGAAATCCAGCAAAGTACCAAGCTTGAAAAACAGCTTGATGAGGCCAGAGCAAAAATTGAAGAGCTCACTGCTGCCTAAACCACTTCTGATGTCACTAAATTTACAGAGGAACTGCAACGAACAAATGCAGCTCTCACAAAAGATTTGATTACAAAGTTGAGAGTTGCACTTCAACCTCTGATAAATTTCTTTGACAGATTGTCTAGGCCACAGGGCATGCCTAGACAGATCCCTACAGCCACAGCAGGTCCTACAACCTCAACCATCACAACCACTGGCATGGGTGCTAGTGGATCGGCTAGAGCTGGAAGCTCAACAGACCGATCACTAGAAAACATAATTGTTCCACACATGGAAGAGACATATAAGGCCAGACGAGCAGACTACAATTTGATGATCAAAATAAATGAATTTGCTCTAGATAATGGTGAATGGACTGTTGAGACAATCAAGCTGTTTGGATTTCAAAATCCAAATGTACTTAACAGACTTCCTCTTCGGAGTTTTGCAATTGTTGACTCCGAAGACATCCAGCTTGACATTCCATTCAATCCGAAGACCTTCGCTTTCCTTCAATTCGTCTCTTCGGTGCCAGAGGATCAGAAAGCAAGTTTTTGGACAAACAAAATAAACTTTCATGCCAAATACATTCAGCGGCAGAGCTATGTTTGGAGCCTGGACAAGATAAAGAAAATCATTTCAATTAAAGAAGCTGATGTCTATTTAGGCTTCAGAAATTATGAATTTCTTGTTCTTAGGGGGGCAGACGAAGTTGAATCCAGGTTTTCAATTGCAGATTTCCCAATCATGAATCCTATGGACTTCATCCAGATTCTTGATCTTCTACGAAGCGGGGGTGCTGCTCATGCTGAAATGTCTACCCTTGCTATCAAAAATCACATCCTAGGCTTCCTCAACAATTATCTTCTCCGGTTTGCAAAGCATGACCTGGAGCTATGTTCCTACTACAGACAACCTTTGAACACTCCTCTTGTTGTAGTTCGGAACATAGCAAGATTCAAGAATGGAGAAATCTTGGACGAACCATATGGCGTAGTCTTCAAAGGACTTCGAAATGAAACCGAAGTCACAATTAAGTTCTTTGATATAGACTACATTGGCCTCCATCCCTCCTCCTTCATCACAGGGATGATTTCTCATGTGAACGCCTGCCATGCAAATTCCACTGAGAAAAAGAAGAAGTTCATAGATCATATGAACTGGTATCTTGCAGTGAGAAAGACTCTGAAGCGGGCATACAAGAGAAACTTTCGAGTATAGGCTTCGGATGCACTTCACATAAAGGGGGAGATTGTTAAGATATTTTGTGATGAAGTGCTGATATATCTGAAGTCCTACCTATAAGAAACCCCGAAGTGAATAAACAAGAGGAGACACCGAAGTCTGAAGACTCCGAAGTGCCATGCATAAAAGATCCGAAGACTTCACAGCATGTCCTCTTGTCTTTTGTGTGCACGCGTATAGTACAATATGTGTTGCATGAATCTTCTATCCTATTGGCTAGTACACTGATAGGATATTCTCTGTAAAAGGTGTACTATTGGTATCACTGATTCAGTATAAATATCAGTGATACCATACCGTGTCAAATGAGGGATTACAAGTTTAGTTTACGTAAATTGTATATCTCCAAGATAGAAAACCCAACTGTAAAACCCAAGTTCTAATCGAATCATTCGGCACATGTTATTCATATCTTATTGTTTAATTAAGCTCTGTTGCATTATCATTGTATGATTGATCGTGTAATTGATTTCATATCTATATTAGTTCATCCATTCTCATATTTCAACACCCAACACCGTGATACCATGAAAAGGGATGTGTTTCTGTTAGCGGGGGAACTGCACATGGGCATTGGATTGGCATAAATGCAAGATGTGTAGTGAAGTTATGTTGATGGCTGATGAACTTCTGGGTATGCCAAGTGGAAGTTGCACCATAAAATTTTCAGCAGGTTTTTCAACATGTGTCGAGGTGAAATTCTTAGGATGGTTTATTCTAAGTGGTGATACTTTCTTATGGTGGAGTATGATAATTCTATGCCTTTAGAATTATGATCGTTGATGAAGACGATGTTCCTTTATGTGGTTGCGGTTTTCTTTCATTTATCCAAGGTGGAGATTTGTTGGTTTTTTGGCTAAATGAAAGACGAGCTCTCATCCCGCATTGCTAGAAGGATGAAAGTTTGGGAGGTCTCCAAGCTTATAAATAAGGACCAAGGCTTTGGTTTCAAAGCACCCTAACCAACAATACACTATAAGTGTTTGGTTATTTCTTTCTTTCTCTTATTTTAGAGTGGTGAAAGTATTAGTTAAAACTTTGAGAGTGTGTGTGTAATTTAGGGGGTGTCTTGAGAGATTAGTCTATGTGATTGTAACAATTTATCATATAGTGAATCTTTCTCTCTGGAGGCCCGTGGTTTTTCTCCGGTTTTGGAGTTTTCCACTTATATTCTTGTTTTTAGTTTATTTTTCTATTATTATCTTTGGGAGGTTTGTAGGGATTATTGAGGCCATTTTCCCAACAGATGATACTATATATATATATATATATATATATATATATATATATATATATATATATATATATATATATATATATATATATATATATATATATATACATATATATATATATATATATATATATATATATATATATATATATATATATATATATATATATATATATATATATTCATCATAACATCAAAAAATATAACATAATGAGAGAGTACATACACTATAAAAAGAAGCTCCATCCTTGAATATTTTCTTGAAAGCAAGTGCAGCCAACTTTAAGTAACCACCAACATACTCCAATTGATGTAGGGTTTTTCACTATCTGCCTTTCCTTTGTCTATGTATGAGAAAGAAATAGTAAAAGAAAGAAGCACAAATACACAATGAACAAATACTATATATATATATATATATATATATATATATATATATATATATATATATATATATATATATATATATATATATATATAATTCTTATATAATAAAAATGAACTTCAAACCAACTGCTGAACCATAACATCTAAGCTAATAAACACCTGAATCCTAATCACCCAATGATCTAAAAAACTCAAGTGTCTACTATCTAGTCATTTTAATCTAGAAAAACACACGAAGACCTATAAATTGCCCCTGTTACATGCTTTTATTCTCTTTCCCCCTTTTTATTTTACCAAAAATTTTGCATAAGGTTAGCATATACCCTACCTCTTCATGCATAAGGGCTATTACCAATGAATTTGAGCTACAACATTCAAAAAACGTTAAAAATAACAAGTAAAGCACTAAAGAAAGAAAGGCACCTTGAAAAGTTTGCTTCAACATCTTGAACAACTTTATCGGCAATGCATAACCAACTTTATCGACAATGCATAAGGTATCCTGAAACAGAAATCGAACCTGGACTTGAAATAAGGTATCCTAAAATAGTCGATACATTCAGCTAATCAATGATAATCACTGAGTTAACAATAATCAATCATGTGTGAAATCAGACAAAACAATATTTACATTTTAGAACATTGAACCAGATCACACAGACGAGTCTGACATTAATCCAATTCAGAAAAACATACTGATCGCAAGTCTAGTTTGAAGTCGGGACTAGGATTAATCATTTGTCGATATCAAGTAAAACCTGGATTCGAAAGTACCTAATCGAGTGAAACGATTCCAAGATGATTCCGACTTCGACTTCCACTCAGTTAGCTACTTCACTTATCGAGTGAAACCTGGTTTTAGAAGTAGCTAATAAAGTTAAACCTGGAGTCGGAAGTAAGCTAATTCAATTATTGTTTATTGAGAAAGAGATGAGATGATTCCAACTTCGTCGGCCCTTCATTTCTGTTGGCGATTCAATGGCAATCAGACCTGCAATCGTGTCCTGCAATCGACCAATCAGCAATGCCTGCAATCAGAAATCAAAACATGCAATCGGAAATTAGACATGCAATCGAAATCAAATATGGAATCAGATGTTCATACCTGCAATCAGGAATCAGACCTGCGATTAGCTTTGGTTCCTTTGGAGAGCTTGATCAGAGATACTTTTACCGTAAACGTCAACTATCATACAAAATCAATTAACCAACAAACATTTACAATACTAAAGACAACCCCAAATTATATGATTTATAATGTCGACTATCAATACCTTTCAATTCGAATAAAAATACCAAAGGAGGAGGGGACGATCTAGCGCATACCGATTTAGTTATTAAGCAACAAAACACAGGCGGAGCGGAGTAGGGGTGGAGAGACCGAGCAAGGGCGGTGCAGGAACCAGGGAGAACCGTAGGACTATTCCAGAAGCTCGAAGTCGAAGAGTTCTTTTTCCCGCTAGCTTTAAGAGGAGGGTAAGTTCCAAAAATT
Organism: Cichorium intybus; assembly: GCA_023525715.1. NCBI lineage: Eukaryota > Viridiplantae > Streptophyta > Magnoliopsida > Asterales > Asteraceae > Cichorium > Cichorium intybus. Next base: position 35,710,911 of record CM042011.1, read on the forward strand.
AGTGATACCTGAACTTGTAGCGGGATTTTTCAAAATGTTTTGAAATTAATTTCATTTCTCACAAATTTTAATTAACTAATTTTTTTACTATGTAATATATAAAATTGTAGTGGTATTTTAATTATATAAAAGAATATTAGTGTCATAAAATATAAAAGTGCCACTATTAGATAGGAAAATAGTGTCGTAAACGTAAAGTGCCACTGTATGTATTGAAAATTATAGCGGCATAAAAAAATACCACTAAAAATACGTTATAGTGGCACAAAAACAAAGTGTCACTAAAATTGTGTGCCACTAAATGTAATTTTATTTGTAGTGGTAGAATGGTTGTCCACGTCTATGTCCACCTCATACAGCCACATAAGCCATCAACCGGCTAACTTGTTTAAAACCCTCAATTTTCCCTTATTTGACACGTTATTTAAAAGTTTAATGGCTTATTCCGCCGAAAAATAATTTTAAGGACCAAATCAGGTAAAATTCGAAAGTTTATGGTGCTACAGTAACAATAACCCTTTTAAATAAACTATTTTATATACGAGTGTACCACACATATGTCTCGTTATAAGTTTTTTTTAACACATTCTATTCAGAAACTGTGTCCACCGGCCCTAATAACTATGGCTCTATGGCTTTATTCCCTCCAGTACATTTATTTATGCGTGAAAGCTAAACTTGTATTAAAAATTTGTGTCCTTCTTCCTTTTCATAAATTTTGGTACTCCCTTATTTGTTAACTTAATCCATTCCGATATGACAAGAATGAAAACTTCAGAGGTTTAAAGATAATCCATTTGAAATTACCTAATGAAGGAAGCAAACGTAATAACCATTATCTATAAATTCATGTAAATTTGTTTGCTTGATAATAGGTTTCTTTTGGAGTCTAAACAAAAATTAGTCTCAAGATCAGTTTCATGAAAATTGGTTGAAATTTGGTTTGATGCCGGCTGGGTTATAATATGATAAAAGTAAATATTTATTTTAAATTATATTAGTTTAATAACATATTTAAAAAATATTGAATTTTGAGAAAGCTAGGCGGTTGTAGATGTTTTGCTTCTTTTAGTAATGGCACGATACATAAATGTTAATAAAGATATAGGGACCATGTTCACCAACTTATATTTAGAATCATTGTAGTATTTCTATATAACGTCAATGAGATAGGTACCATGTCTTCATCTCCTTTTCAATTAGGTTGGTATTCAATTTTAGAATATATATATATATATATATATATATATATATATATATATATATATATATATATATATATATATATATATATATATATATATATATATATATATATATATATGTTTAACATAGAACCAAATTATATTGGCTAACCATAGAACCACGTGAAAAATGTTCATGTTCATTCATGAGCATATGAAATTTTCATGTTCATAGATGAACATGTTCATAAATGAACATTGGTATTTTTCACGTGATTCTATGGTTATCCAATATAGTTTGGTTATATATATATATATATATATATATATATATATATATATATATATATATATATATATATATATATATATATATATATATATATATATAGACACACACACACTTTTACAGTCCCATTTATCAATGAAGAACATGATGAGAAAAAAATTGTATGGCTTTAAAATAGGCAAATGCTCGTTATTACAATGACCGAATACACTCAGAAATTTGTCAATTCAATGGCAATGATCAAAGTGGGATGTGGGTATGTAGCTACACTATAGGAGCAGATTGAGCTCCTTGAGATTGTGTTTGAATAATTGAAATTTACATGGAATTGTTTGAAGTTCACGATGAATGTGTTATTTCCCCTTCAACAACTCTCTCTTCGAAATACAAGTCTAATATAAAATTGATAGTAATGTGTCTCATGTTATGTACACAGAAGTTATTATGTAATGGCTTTAATGAAAGAAGTTACATTAAATTGAGAAGTTGTTCATAGAATGTTTAGCACATATATAGAAATGACAAAAAAACGTTGACATTACATTCATTACAACGTTAATTTTTAGGCTACAAATCCATAAATTGTACTTGATACATTGCATTTTATCAGTCAATGAAATCCCTCTGATTCTTACAACATATTTCAAGCGACATTGTTCTTCTCCAAGCTTGGAAATTTATGTTTTCGTATTCTCAACTCATTTAGCTACCTCTTTTAACTGTATGAGGGAAAAATAGGAAATTGGAGACAAAAAGTGAATAAAATATTTGACAATCTTTTAAAATTAATATCTCAAAATTTACAAGGAATTGGAAAAAAATCATCAATGAGACTTTTGTAATATTTTATGCAACAAAAATATAGGAAAATATTTGGGTAATTTGGAGTTATAACGAAGAAGTTATGAAAGGTTCAAATTGACCCAAAAGTGAAAAAATGGCGAAACGCTCATGTTTATAAGTATGTATCGGATAATCTGGACAAATTCAGCCTTAAGTCAGTAAGTAGAAAATGTAAATCTCATTTCCATCTTTCTAACGCTATAAGGTTTTCAAAAATCGGGTTTGCTATATAAGATTTATACTAGTGTAAAGTTTAGGAAAATATGGAGGAAAGGCTAAAATTTGAAGGCATAGAGAACATAAGAGATATTTGGTCATTTCACCACATTTTTGACTTGGTCAAAATCAGGTCTAACCTGATTGCGTTTTTGTTCTGGGTGTATGCGTATTCGATTACGGGAAAAGGAAAAAACGAAATTGTGAAGAAACAATTCTCCACCTTGTGAAATTTTGGGGAAATCGAAGACAACACACACACACACCAAATTCGAGTGAGGGAGACTAAATGGTGGAAGCAGCAGCTACATCGCTATTGTCGGTTCTGTCCTGACGAAGGGGCACTGCCGACAGCGGTGGTGAGCTCCGATGACAGTGGCGGACGGTTGATGGTGGTCGAGAAAGACTCTTATGGTCTGATTTTTGTTGAAACAACCTCATAACTTCAGATTTTTGTACTGCTTGACTGAAATTGAAGGTAACCTCTTTGAACCCTAATTTAAGTCTAAAATTTGAATCAAAATCTTTGATGCATGTTAGAATTGAATCATGTTATGAGTTCAAAAACACAAGAAAGTGGTGAATTTGGTATTTCGATATGGTATTCTTGAATATATTTTATGTTGAGTTCATAAATTCTAAGAGTCAAGTTATTATTTTGAGAAATCTTGATGTTCAAAGCTAAAATTCTGAAATTGATAATATAATATCAATTTTTTGCGTTTAGGGATAAAGTTGAACATGGAAAGTGAACTAGTATGCAAATTGATTATGTTTGTCATGAAATTTGTTGAATACATGTATTATGGTTAGTAGTTCATTAAATATATGAATAGTACTTGTTAAGAATTAGAATTTGAGAATGAGAATAAAGGAATGGAACCATGAATTCTATCATTTGTTGAAAGGGTGTTATTTGACCATGTTTATACATGTAAGGAACAAACGGGTGAAATTGCTATATATTGGTCAAACTTGACCATAAAATAGGATTTTTGCAAATTTCTTGATATTGAGATATATTGGTTTGTTCTTGCACAAAGGGGGCAAAATGGATAATTGAAAGTATGAGACTTGAAATAGTAACATATCGGAAGCATGTTGTGTTTATAATTGATTATTCTGTAAATATGATTAAAATGTTTATAATTGATGATTGGAATTAGATATGAGACAAGATTTGGTAATTGGAATGGAATGGTGGATTCCAACCTTAATGGGACAATTCTAGTTTGTGCAATGATAGTGTAAAGAAGAATGTAGAATTGAATTAGAATGAAGTTTAAGATGTGTTGGGATTATATTGATGTCAAATGAACGAAAACTATCATATTTTATAACGGTTTCTATTTTTAGAAACTTTATTGATTGAGATTTGCCAAAATGGCATAAGTGAGTAAAATGAAAGATGTTCTGACATCTAAACACTGAAGTGAGCTTGTAGAAATGTAAAAATAAGAATGTTAAAATAACTTGGTAAAAATATGAAAATATCTTATTTGGCCAAAAGTGGGACAAAAGGGTAAATTTGTCAAATTTGGGTGTTAAGCTTTTGTAAAATATGCTTAACCGATGGAATGGTACTGTATAATTGTTAGAAGGGTTTATGAGAGGTTAACAAAATATTATGTGTTTAGTTTTGTATTATGTTCTAACCTCTTAATAAATCAATAGAGGTTGAAGGATATTTGAAAGCAAGTAAAGGCAAGAGCTAGTGGATTAATGTAGCTAGACATACCTAGCTACTGAAGTGAGTACATGAGGAATTTTACCGGGTACATAGCAACAAGTTTTATATTTAAATGATTTATTAAATGATTTCTAAAGCTCAAGCTAATGAGTATTGACTTCTGTTGAAAGTAGAAGTGATTCTACATGTTTACAATGATGTTTGTAGTTAAGATCAATTTTCTATCATATGAATTATGAATTTGATAAGTGACATAAGGTTAATTGTATTATTGTTCGGACTAGGACCTTCCCCATGTAAAGGGGGTGTCATATAAACACTACTGGGATGGTACCTCCCATTCTAAAATGTTGTCTCAAGCACACATTTATGGATCGATGTGTTCTATTTCATGAAGGAGGAGAGTTAGTTATGCAAGCACACCTAAACACGACGAATATATTTCAGTCTGTAAAGGGGAAGTTATACGAGGTTGCTCGTATCTTAAAGATGTTGTAAAATGATTTATAAAAGAAATTGGTCTATGGTTTTATGATGAAGTAATAATTCCTTGATTCATAACATGTTTTGTTGACGATGAAGAAATTGGTGATATGATTTCAAAAGGATTCTATATATAAATTTGCAGTTTGGTTTAAAATGTTGGTTTACATAAACTTAAATGGAGAAATATGCTTTTAAAACTATTGGTTTAACTTACTATCTTGTTGGATCTAAAAGCCAAGTATCACACAATGCATTTATTTCTTACGTATTTTTGTTTTAATGATATGTACCTCAGGGCCAGGATGATTGATATTGGATGATAGAAGTGATGGACTTAGAAGCTATTATGTGGATTATAGATAGAAAAGACGATCAAAAGATAGAGTTATCCCTTAATGTGATGTAGTTATATGTAATTGAGAGACATTTTGTTTATGGTTTAGAACAACCCTTGTAGTTGTACTGTAAAGTTTTTATATGTCTCGTATTGTGTTTGGGCTATTTTTTATTGAGTCGGGTTAGTACGGATTTTATCCAATAAGCCAAGTGGTCATGCCGAATATTCGATAGAAATATTGAATAATTACGGGACATTAGCTTTGAGATGTCTTACTACTTTACTATGATTGTATTGGTACGAGTTTGTAACCCCTAAGGATTGTTTAAATATTTTTAAACTCAATTGCTTTTATTAGGACCGAAAGTTTTAAATGATGGCTTAATGACTAAAAGAAAAGTTTTTAAAAGAACGAAATTTTCACTTCACGATGTTTTATAAACTATTACACTAATTATGGTGTATAAGAGTTGGGATGTTACAGTACCTATTAATTGGACATGACAACAGAACGTTTTACATATATCTTGTATCGTCTTCCTGTTGACAAGACTCCGTTTACTATTCTTTTTCAGTAATAGTGATACCTACTTTATCATACTTACGATAATGCCTTTACTTTATTGAGTTATAAAATATTTCATTTTTCGAATTTGTCATTAATTGCAACAATGTAACATCAATATAATATAGTAATGCGTAGCAATAAAATATAACAGTGTAGTAATGTGGTACATTAATACATTAACAGTGTAGTAATGAGGTTGAAGCATTACTATATTTCATAATATAGTAATGAGGTTGAAGCATTACTATATTTCATAATATAGTAATGTGTAGCAATAAAATATAACAGTGTAGTAATGTGGTACATTAACGTATTAAACAACACACATGATCTAGATGTGGAATTTTGATAAGATCTCAAAAAGATGGATGCCATCAATATCTAAAAGTCAGGGAGAAATCATCTGTTGTTGTTGGTATACCCAAAGCAACGTCCAGACTCCAAAATCTCATAGATCTCTAGATTGTTGCGACACATCTTCAATCAAAACAAATTGTATTTGGACAGGGCATCGCGGTGATCCTATCCTGACCTAGTAGTCAATGGTGTGAAGAATTTTTTGACTTCCTTCTCACACTGTTGGAACTTACCTTCTGCTTAAAGCCTATCAAAACAACGATTAGTAAGCGGGCTATCATATAGGTTCATGGTCATTGCGTCCAACCATATATATAACTCGCCAAATATCCAATGTTCATTATTTACGTTTATAGGAAAATATACCACTAAGACAATAAAATAATATAATTTATGTTCATCATTGTGTGTGTATGTTTGTGTGTGTGTGTATATATATATATATATATATATATATATATATATATATATATATATATATATATATATATATATATATATATATATATATATATATATATACTCAATTGGTCCACCTCCCACCATGGTTTGCCTTGATCCGGTCAACCATTATTTCCTGATACACACAAGGTCCAATCCATATGATCTATGAAGTTGAAAAAACCCGAAGAAACAATGATCCACTGTGCGTTTTCTGGGCACTTCTCCAACAACATTCGTTCCTATATGATAACATGCTGACATTTAACAAAACAATTATAGAAAACAATGTACTTAAATGTAATTTACATAAAAAAACAAAAAGTTTGTATTTAACATTTAAGACTTATTTTATGTGAGAGCCATCCGATTTTTGCATTACCAAACAACTCATTGCATAATAAGTGTCCATCGGGTCGCCACAATAAAGGTGTAAAGCATCTAGAAGATATTTTTGTGTATGGTATAAACTAATGGCATCCATGCATATATGCACATACTAGTCTAACAGAAGATGGGTACACTTTGGGACAATCATACATGCCACATGTGTAGCAGGTATGTTTCTACGTTGGTGGACCGAATTTGTGGTCATTTGGACCTGAACGTTTGGTGACTGCATAAACTCAGATGGAACGATATTTCTTTTCCGACGTGGAGTCTTCTTCTTCACTTGCTAGGGGTAATAAAACCCTTAGACTTATGTTCGTCATCCATGACTGTCGCATGTTTCTCATTTTTCTTTAAATTAAATTAATATAATCTACATCAAAATAATAAGTAAACGAAGTAAAGTGACTAGTACATTAAATTTATATTTACCTGATGTCACACCCCCAAACCGTAATGGCGGAAACGTTCGAGGGTGGATGACTTCATGAACAATATCATAACAAAGTTGAGTAATAGTGATTCCAAGCAAAACAACCATCATTAAATAATTGCAAATGTTACATTGTTTAAATGTTGCATGTTTCAAATATAATTACAAATGATATAAAAAATAAGCAAAAACGACGTCGTAACGTCCCTTCGTATAGCGCTTGTGGTTTACCTTATCAATTTCCTGATAATACAAGTAGTTGAAAAAGTGTCAACAATTAAGTTGGTGAGTTCATAAGATTTTGCGTAAGAAAAGTCCTTTGTTTATAAACAATAGTGTTGAAAACCAAGAAAATCCAATATTTTCTCATAAAAATGTCCAAGTCTTTAAATCCCAAAGACTAAAATGTAATACGTAAATTGTAGTGTAAAACCCTTAGAAATGTATGTTTCAACGTAAACAATTTATAAAAATATATAGTTGATTATTTTTCCCTGTGAGACACCCTATAACCATACTGTGACTAGTTGGCCTGCTGCGACGTTCTTCAGGCGTCGGAATGTTAGACATTTGGACACCTCAGACCTGCCGGTCTAGCTGTAGCTAACAGCTCAGGTGCGGGGTTGTCAAGCCCGTATAGATCTATACTCAAATATCACGCTCTCTTACCGAGACTCTAGTTATAATATCAGGACTTATAGTAGGTACTTATAAAAATACTGTGAAGATCCATCTCACAAAAATGTATGTATTCAATCAACTTGTTTACGTAAAAATGTGTATATGAAAACTCTTGTAATTATCCATTATCATTTTTCCCATGAAAATATAGTAATGTTTAATAATTATATAATTTTATATAATTATTTTGTCATGTTCGAAATGTCATAATAACCTTATGTTCATAAACGATTCCAATAATAGTCTATTTTTAGTATTCCGTCGTGCTAGTCATATTTTTACGAATAATAACGAAATAACTTATTCAAATGATTATAAATATCATCTTTTAAAATATTTCCCACAAAAATGGTGTAATAACTTGGTTATAACCATTTTTGGTAGAACATAATATTTCCGATTATAAAAACGTAGTTTTTACTAGTTTTCGTTTTTATGACGTTTATGTTAAAGATCTAGTATTTTACACACTTTATTTATAGTTTTGTAACTTTTACACAAACATAATATGTCAAAATGTTTATAATACATAGATCTAACCATATTTCATGTCAAGGTCATTTGTACACAACTTCTAGTTTTCGTTTTTATAACGTTTTTATCCAAAATCTAGCATTTTTACACACTTATTTATAGTTTGGAAACTTTTACACAAACATAACATATCATAATGTTTATAATACATAGATCTAACCATATTTTATGTCAAAAACATTTTTACTCAACAACTTGTTTTATGAACTTGTGTAAATCATAATTTATAACATTTAAACACATATAAACTTGGATAAAACAACATTTATAGCATATAAACTTGTATTCTCCCTCAAAAAGTTTAGAAAAGATGAAAATGAGGGGTATGAACTCACCCTTGAAGCGTGCTTTGCTTAAAAACTAGGTTAGTCTTGAGAGATTAGCGGTAGGAACGAAGATCCAAGCCTTGGAGCTCGGAGGACCCTTGGACAATGCTATTACCCAAAGGTTTTTCATAGATGTTAGTGTGTATAATTGGAATAAAACTTGTGTAATAGAGTTTAAAATCATGTGATGAAGATGTCTTACCAAAGAAACTTGTAAAAACACTTGAAAATGGATGGTGGTGGTGTATGGTGGTGGCGGTTTGAAGAGAGGGTGATGGAGGGAGAGAGCCGAGAGGAAGAGAGGAAGAGGAGAAGAGAGAGTGAGTGTTGGTTGGGTGATCTTTGTTCCAAATGAAAGATGATCATATCTTGTATGATTTTGATTAGATTTTAGTTTGATTTTTTTTTTGTATTATTAAATTCTTAGGCTTTATTACATCTAAGATAGTGAATAGTAACCTTGGATTGCATGGGAGATGGTGGTGCAGCGATGGGGTGGGATGGGGGTGGGGGTGTGTTAGTTTTTATAAAAATAGCATTCTACTTGTATAAAATGTGTGATCTTTATAAAATCGTAAGTCGTTTTAGTGAAATTTTATGAGTTTTTGACGAAACAAAGTTCTAAATAATTATTTTGTTTAAAAACATTGTCAAACATTTATTTTGATTGAATTATAACTCGTTGGATGTTGAAATACGCGCTTAAGCGCATTATTCTTCCGATTTCGCGATTTTCGGCATTTTACCGGAAATTGAATTTGGCTATGAAATTAAATACTAGATATTATTACGTTCCATAATATATGAATTGTTATTTCATATTTGATGTTTAAGACACCACATTTTGTATTTTGCGTCCAAACCCTGTGTATATTTATCCGTTCACAGCGGTTTAATCGTTGTAACTTTCACATACGAACTCCGTTTTCGACGTTCTATATATTCACAGGTTCGTATTCACGAGTAGATCGTTTTATGAATATTATTATTCTCAAACTAATAATTGTACGATTATCGAATTTTTACGCTACAGTAATTTACTGTCCGTATTTTCGACGTTTACTCGATAATTGTTTTGAATTAGCATACGTAGTATTATAATATTTAATAATTCATCGCAAAAGTTATGGAAAATAACTTTTCAACACATGGATTAACGTACGCTTCGTTTGACTACAGTTGACTTTCGTTGACCAAAATTTTCAATTGTCACACCTGATCCACTTCCGCCTTCGGTGATGACTTTGGGTTTAGGAAGACAAAGAGGATTGTAATTGTCTTTCTGAATCTAATGCATAAAAAATTACCAAATAATATGTATCATTGTCGTTTAAACTTCTAAAAAATATTAACATGTATATTTAATATAATTAAATTATTATAGTTAACTGATCGAAGAATTTGAGGGGGGGGGGGGGGGGGGTATTATCCACCACGATCGGACAATTTGGGATATTATATCATACGACATGTTGAAAGGATCATCGCTAATAGAACCCAATGATTGAATGTTCTCTAAATCATAAAAAAACTCTTACTCTTCTATTTTGATTCTTTCATTAAACGTGATACCATTTATCCATAAAGCTACGAAAAAAACAAATTGACGCTTTAATTTTATCAAAATATAATGATATACATAATATAATAATATATAATATCATTTATCTAACTGCTCCTTTACTTCTTTAAATTCTTTAGGATTTGCCAACGGGGTTGCTTTTTGTTCACTAGTCGGGGTTGGTCGTGAGGATCTCGAAATGGAGGGGCCGGAAGAAGCGTCGCCGGAGTCCTCACTGCTAAACTTTTTTCGTCTCGCGAAATACTGAACCGGGGAATAATCACCCTCCAATAACCGCAAATACTGCATATAATATGGAGCCTTCAACTCTTTCTCAATCGACCTCAATCTTGATTTCGGCTTGTTATCCACCTTAAAAAGTCATTTTCTTACATTATAATTTGATAACAATTTACCCAATAATATGTATCATTTTCTCTATAAACAAAAATTTATATCATGATTCCGTAACATACCACTCTAAAATCTAGTACATGACAAACATCGTTCCACTCCATCTGCTTAATGGAGGTATACCCACGCATATCCGGTATCAGTCTACCGCTTAATTGACTAGTAAATCATTGACGAGACGCAGGAAACATCTCTCAAATCAATATCTAACAAGTTAGGCAATTTGAAAAAGGAATAATGCTACAGTAACCCATCGAACTTTTCATTTTGCATCTGTTTGGTTCCTTAAGTTTTTCCTTGCTCCTTAGGGGCTTAAGGTTTCAAAAATCAGGCAATAGGAAAAAAATTTGAATAAATCTAAAAAAGTTCAAGGACCATTTAGATGCAGTTTTAAAACGTTGTGGGGGTACTATAGAAAATTATTTTGCTACAGTAACCCTTAGGTGACCAATTAAACTTGGTTTTGTAAACATTAAGCCCCTAGGCATCAAGGAAAAAAATTTAATGAACCAAATAGATGCAAAATGAAAAGTTCGATTGGGTCTTGTAGCATTATTCCTATAAAATTAGTTTTATATATATATATATATATATATATATATATATATATAAAATATATATATATATATATATATATATATATATATATATATATATATATATATATATATATATATATATATATATATATATATATATATAATAAAATACCTTGAATGGGAAAATAAAGTTAGAAACGCTATATTTAAATTGCGGCACGAGTTTTGAAGTCGTAAAAAGATTTTATTATGTAAGTTTTTAAAAACATTACACATCTCCTCGTACGTCCATACCACAATAAACTTCCCAAAGCATATATGGAACATAGACAAATCAATGAGAATTATTTATTATAATACAAACATACATCAAATAATGCACAGATGCTCCATAAATCAAAACATTCCGCCGATTTAAGCCACTTAACTGTAAATTTTTCATATGTCTGCTTCCCTAAGAATCCTTCACCTAATATATACAACAAACAAGCTCGGACAGCGTTCTTATTCGGAATTTCTAAAAATCTATCCGAAAATATAAGTTTGAATAACTGGTCAACAACTAATTCTTTATCTTTGGTGTTTAAGATATAGCGTTTTTGGAACTTTGAAAAAATTAAAATAATAGTAATAACATAAGGTCTGACTTTCCTGTTGTTGCTTTTGAATTCATGGTTACATTACTTGTTGCTCTTGAATTCATGTTTCACGGATAAAAGTTTTCATGCTAAAAATGACAAATAACAATTTAAATAATAATAATAATAATAATAACACAAGGATTGACTTTTTCATAACAATATACCTGTGAAAAAGTAGTTTTTCTCAACAAAATTGACTTTTTGCAAGTAAATATATGCGAAAAGTTCAATTTTACTGAAAAAAGCAATTTTCGCAAGTATATAGCTACCATGTCATGCAAAGATCTCATACGTCACAACAAAAATATGTTTCGCATGTATATTGCAACCATGACCTGCAAAAATGTCATATGTCACAAAAAAGAACTATTTTTTCGCAAAGTTTATTAAGCAAACACAGTAATAAATGTGATTTTGTATGAATTAATTAACATAAAAATTTAAAACTTACTACCAAATGTAAATTGTTGTCGTTATCCGTCGTTTCGTTTCAGAGAAAACGGCTGAAAAAAAGTATTGAAGCAAATGCGAAAAAGTAAAAAAGAAGAGTTTAAATAGGGTCCTGATAAATATCCCCCCTTCCCTAACTCACGCGCTTTTCTTGTTGTAAAACCACGCACGGCAGCCCATTTGGCCATTTCCCTTTTATATTTTCTTTTCTTTTTAAGTTTTCTGTTATTATAAAAAAATATATATTATATGCTAATCTTGTTTTGTAAACGGCATTGTTTCAATTAGATGGTTTGCAACTTTTTATTTTAAATTTAAGCTTTTTTGTAATTTGCAACTTGGTATTTACTATCTTAAAAAATACTAAAACGTAATAACAAAAAGAATCGTTTTTTTCGCTAACCATCGGTGACAAAAAACATAAATTGTTAGGAATTTATTCAACTATTTAATTATTATAATCATGTGCAAAATTTGTATTTGTAAATAAAATATTTCTTTAATATATATATATATATATATATATATATATATATATATATATATAAGTGTGTGTGTGTTTGTAGTCAAATCAATAGGGGAGGGGTTAAAAACTAAATAGAGGGGGGGCTGTATATTCTGACCCGTTTAAATATCTAGTTTTGTCGCAGGTCTATCTTGGCACAAGGGCCAGATTTTCGGAGTCCAACTAGACTTTTTGGCCGAGTTGCTAAAGTTTTTCGCAGGTCTTCTCAATGATCTTACATCGTTTTGGGCAGCATAAAGTTTTTCGCAGGTGACCGTAAAAATCACGAGTATTTTGTCCGACTACGTTCTTTTGCCTATTTTTTGGAAACTCCTTCACTGATTAGCCTAATTTATCATTTTTTTTTTATTTTAATACAAACGTATTTACACTGTTAAAGTGGTAGTGATAATATATTTTTTATAAGTTTCGAATTATATATGTTATTATTAATAAAAAATAAAAGTACGTGAATATAAGAATAGAAGGATATAAATACGTCTTTACAAAATATACATTTAAACTGTAGGCAAAATTTGAACATTGTTATTTTTCACAATTTTTCATAATATGAATAAACATACTTTCTTCAAACAAGTATACGAATATATGCGATAAATTGATGATTTCGTATTTCGTGAATAGGAAATCTTCTGAATAAGACATAGCCTGATTTCATACTTGTTGAACGCAAAAACACTATTTGTACAACTAAAATCAAAGCAACACGCAACATTTCCCGAACATATGTAGTATATTTTAAGATCATTTTAAAAACAAAAAAAGGACTCATTGCCTTTTTTAATTTCAACATAATAACATACATATATCGTACAGACGTACACCTGGACTATCTATTCCCCTCTTTTATGTGAATGGGCATGAATACTCGTTAGGCCCAAGTAGATGACCATGTCTAAGGAACCCTACAAACGCCATGACCTCTCTACAAATCCTAGAACATGGATCTAGCCGCAAGAATGGTGGAAAGAACAGCCAAAAGCTAGTAAACGTTATAAATGTCAAAGTTAATAGCCAGGCCACAACAGGTCGTTGCTCAAACCTCTGACCCGTGGTTTTCTTGATCACAATCTCGGTGCCAACACAAAGCCCGTGAACAATAAAGAACCAAGTCATTTCCCATGTTGGCGTAACCTGTCCAAGGTGATATAAGATAAACTCATGCATGATCCCCGACACTAGAAACGTTACCAAAACAGCTGGGACTGATACCCATCTTTCAGGAACAAAATGGCTAAAAATGGCACGGGCTGGATTGTAGACTGCAGGACGTAGTATATCAGAAACCATGAGGTTCCACCTTTTTCCCCAGAAGTTTTGAACAGATGTAGCATGGTGAGGCTCATCGAATTGTGGTTCGAGCTTGACCCCAAGCAGGGTTCGAACTAAAAACGCAAGTAATGCAAGAAATTGTATGAGCAAGAAGATAAAGTAATAGGCAAGAAAAGACATCGTCAATAATGGGGGAAGATAGTCTTTGTAACCATATGCTCTAGTTACAAAGATAAACAGCAAAACCCTTGGAGCATAATCTATGTGGGATTTCTTGGTGGTTTGGTGAGATGGAGTTTCTTCATTTTTTAAGATCTTGATAGGCAGGCTAGCAGTAGCGATAAAATGTGATAAAGGGAGGGGTGGGTGTGAAGATAAAGGGCCTCGACCAAAGGCGTAAAGAACGAGCTTGAAGCTTCCAAGCCATGATATGAAGAAAGAAGTTGGTCCAGCAAAGAATACGGTTTGGAGATTTAAGGGAAGACATAGGAAGAGATATATGACAGGAAATAGAGCCAAGAATCTAGTTGTGCCTTGTACAAAAAATTTCCCAACACCATGGGAATAGAGGAGAGATGCCAAAACTATGCTCAAATCTACGATAAGATTAGATACCTCTCCCCCCATCTCTACGGACATTTCTCTCTTTCGATATTTTCTGCTTCTTCTCACTAACTTATGGGGTCATGAGCAAAAGTATATATAGGCAAAATAGATAAAATCTTAGTAAGCGTATTTTTATATATTATTTTCTGTTATATAAATAATAAAGTGATTTATCACATACGGTCATAAAATAACATCATTTATATCACTTTTATTTACCCCAAAAAATTCAACAATTATGGGGGAATATAGTATTTGTTGTTAGTAAAATATAAACCGTTAAAAATGTCAAGAAACAGAAAAAGGAGATCATTGCTGAAGCCCGTGTTTAACACAGTTTCCTTTAAAACAAATTCTCCCGATATGGGAAATGGCGAGTTCAAATGAGATCATGTAAATTTTGTGAGACGGGGAGACGTAATCCTAGCCACTCATTTTGGAGATCAAAAAATAAATAAATTAAAATAGGCTAAAATAATGAGAATTTTTTTTTAAAAAAAAATTCTACTAATTTTTGTTATTTATTCTATCTGAAAAAAATTTTAAAAAAATAAAAAAATCGAAAAAAACCTGGAAAAATCAAAAAAATATTCTATTAAATTGTTGCATATTCTAATAGAATATTACACAAACTAGTGTAATATTCTACTAGAATATGAAAAAAAGCTATTTTTTTTATTATTTTTTATTTTTTTAATTTTTTTTTGAATTAAAAAATGACGAAAATGATAAATAAATATAAAATTTTCAATTTTTTTCATTTATTTTACATTTTTTAATTTTTTTTTTGTTTTACACCCAAAATGAGTGGCTAGGAATGCGTCTCCCGGTCTCACGAAATATAATGGTCTCATATGAACCTAACTCTATATATATATATATATATATATATATATATATATATATATATATATATATATATATATATATATATATATATATTATTTGTGACGTATCTTAAAATTTGTGGGTGACCTAACTTAATGTGTTTGGCAAAAAAAAATAATATAAATCAAAACTTTTAGGGCCCACATTTTTAGATCTCAATAGCAGCCCAAATATAAATTTAGTTTAAAATGTCATCCACTAAAAGATAACCTAATAGTCTAAATACAAATTAAATGTAGATAAAGGTAAAAATTTAAAATAAAAATAAAAATAACCAAAACATTACGCTCCCGAATTTCATCACTACGGCAGAACTAGAAGACGGCAACGCGACAACGTCCTTGCCCTTTTGACACCGCCGATCAATGTCGGCCGATCACCGTTACCGTTTTTCAACTTCGATTACTGTCCATAGTCTCCCCCTCTGCGGCTCCGCCGCCGTTTTTCAACGTTGCTCCCTAATTTCGTGTTTTGTTCACAACTAAAATATGTTTGTAGTTTTAAATTGTAATAACTAAATCACAAAATTGTGTTTTAGATTTTGGTGTTTGTAAATCGCAATCGTATTTCATATTTCAAGTGAATTGTTGTTTGTATTGTTGTAAATATTGTTTTAGACTTTTAGTGTTTGTTAAATTGTGTTGTTTGTGAAAACAGTCAAACACCAACACGTGATTGTTATTTGTAAATTCCATCATTCAATTTCCATGTCAATTGTCAAGATTCAATAAGCATATATACGTAATACAAGTTTGTATGTTCATGTTGGTTATAAGGTTTTGAATTTTGATGAATTATGATGGTTACTAACTCTTGAATGCATCATATGTAATTTTATAATCAATTATCTGTTTTTCATGTCAAGAATCATATATACATTAGGGGTAATTTTGTGAAACACATGATTGTTGTGAAAAAAATGTATACATGATAAGGTTATTGGTAATTGATATTTTTTATTGGGTTGTTATTTGTCTTTGCAATTGATACTAGTTTTTTAATTCTTTATTTCAGAAATTAGAATCAACAATGTCGTTGCTCAAATTTTTTAAAAAGAAAGATGAAAAACCAATAGAAGATGATAATGAGCAACATAAGCATACGAAAGTTGATTTAAGTTCACTACATGTTGATTCGGCAGAACGACCAACTACGGATTTTTATCATGTGAATCAAAGAGATAAAATTAGAAAAACATATTTGCAAAAAGGACATTTCCAACCTAAAACTCATAAGTTTCTACAACGTGCTTTTAGAGATAAACATCGGAGATTTAATAAATCTTAGTTTATCGATAATAAATATTGGTTAGAAAGAAATAGTTAAATAATAAATTTAGTACAATTAGAAAGAAAACCTTCAATTATTTTCTTGTCTTTTTTCTTAATGCAGGCTTTAAAATTTTTGATTTATTTTAATTTTTTTGCCAAATACATTAAGGTAGGTCACCCACAAATTTAAAGATAGGTCACAAATAATATATATATATATATATATATATATATATATAGTGTCCCGTTCCGGTGATTACTCTTTTATCGGTGAGGACTCGTAAGCACACCTTAAAAAAATTGAAACAATCGATATATATATATATATATATATATATATATATATATATATATATATATATATATATATATATATATATATATATGTATATATGTATATATATATATATATATATATATATATATATATATATATATATATATATATATATATGTATATATGTATATATGTATATATATATATATATATATATATATATATATATATATATATATATATATATATATATATATATATATATATATATATATATATATATATATATCGATTATTTTCTTATTCACATATTCTTTTTTTATTAGGTTTTTGTTCGACTCAACAATTTCTTAATCCCGATCGTGTCTTCCGTCTTCAATGATTCTTTCTTCTTCCATCAGACCTGCTGGAAGTCGTATCGGGACGAAACAATCGTTGAATGAGGAAGACATGATCGGGATTAAATAATTGTTGAGTCGAACATATAATCAAGGAAGAAAGAACACGAGAATATGAAAATAAGCGATATACATGTAATACGACGTCGTATTGGAGGTTTAATACACAACCTTATATACATAACAACAGTATATTCACTTTTCCCTATGTGTGTGTGTGTGTATATATATATATATATATATATATATATATATATATATATACATACATACATACATACATACATACATACATACATACATACATACATACATACATACATACATACATACATATATATATATATATATATATATATATATATATATATATATATATATATACATACATACATACATACATACATACATACATATATGTATATATATATATATATATATATATATATATATATATATATATATATATATATATATATATATATATATATATATATATATATATATATATATATATCCGGTGAGGACTCTAATTTTGGTGAGGATGGCGAGGACAATTCTCGTCCAATCATTTTGTCAAGGACAATAACGTCAAACGTAATTATTGTATTTGACGTAATCTCATGCGGCGCTCGTCCACGGAACGTAGTACAGACTCGAGGATATAATCACATGTTAGTCATGTCCGTACAACATAGTTTAGCCGGGTTTTTGTATTTGTATTTTTATTTTTATTTTTATTTGTTTTTAATTATTTTATTTTATTTTTTTAAAATACATAGTTTAGCTTTTAATAAACTCGATTTTTAGATTTTATTGTTTTTTTAATTGTTTTTAGTTTTTTAGTTTTTTCAGGTTTTTTTTTTATTTTTTTCAGTTTTTTTTATTTTTTCCAGTTTTTTTTTTCAATTTTTTTTCATTTTTCGTTTGCTTTTTTACTATTTTTTTTATTTTAAAACTCGTTTTTGTCTTTTTTTTAACTCGTTTTAAATTATTAGACATAAGATTCATAACATCTATTTGATTTTAGATCATAAAAAATTTTGGATCTTGGATCATAACAAATTTTGAATATTGGATCATAATGTTTGGATCATTATACTTAAGAATGATAGTATATAGGACATAATAAGTTTTGATTCATAGCATTTTTGTATCATTATAAGTTTGAATATTAAAAGTTTCTTATATAATATTTTGATTCATAACATATGTGGATCTTGAAATGATCCAAAAGTTAAGACACATTTTTGGATCATTTTAAAATTTGTATCATAATAAGTTTGATTCATAACATTTTTAGATTCTAATAAGTTTTAATTCATAAAAATATAGTTCATAACCGTTTGAATCATAAAACATATTTTGATTCTTAAAACATTTGGATCATTAATATTTTTTTACTAATTTGATGAGTTTTTTGCTTAAAAAAAATGTACACTAAAAAACTTATTTTTAAATTTTTTTTACAAACTTACTAATATAATGTCTAGAACGATCGCTTAAAGTTTCATAATTTTTGGAGAATTTTTTTTGATTTTTTATAAAAATAAAAAATAAAAAAATTCAAAATTTCATGATGGTGCTTGTTTTGTAGAGAATTAAATTTTAAGAACTTTGGTTTTTTCAGAATTTTTTTTACAAAGAAAAAAAAAATATGGTCCAAAAACAAAGTGGGGGAAATAAAAAAATTCACTTAATGAGATTGCGACAAGTGTCGCAAATGAGGGCGGGGTCTCGTTCAGATTACCATAATACCCTATTTATTTGTGTTAATGACCCAAAAGTTTTGATTTTTAGTCATATAACCCCCTAACTTTTAATATATATCAAAATTTTCACATTGAATCTCAACCATTTATTTTTCATGATTAGAGGTCCATATTTGTCCTGGCGGTCCTCACCGAAATTGGTGTCCTCACCCGATCGGTTTTCTATATATAATAAGTTTGATTCATAACATTTTTGGATTTTAATAAGTTTTAATTCATAAAAAATATAGTTCATAACCGTTTGAATCATAAAACATATTTTGATTCTTAAAACTTTTGGATCATAAATACTTTTTTGCTAATTTGATGAGTTTTCTGCTTAAAAAAATGTACACTAAAAAACTTATTTTTAAAATTTTCTTTTTACAAACTTACTAATATAATGTCTAGAACGATCCCTTAAAGTTTCATAATTTTTGAAGATTTTTTTTTATTTTTTCTAAAAATAAAAAATAAAAAAATAATTTTTTTTCAAAATTTCATGATGGTGTTTGTTTTGTAGAGAATTAAATTTTAAGAACTTTGGTTTTATCAGAATTTTTTTATAAAGAAAAAAAATTATGACCCAAAAACAAAGTGGGGAAATAAACAAAATCAACTTAATGATATTGCGACAAGTGTCGCAAATTGCTTAAAAACCAATTTCCAACATTTGTAACCATTTACATCATTTTTATTTATCGTTTTATACAAGAGACAAGGAGATACTCTTGTCAAAAACGATTGAGATAAATATTTTACCATTTTATTTTGTTCTTTTCTTTGGTCTAAATAATGTAATATTAAGATAAATTAATTGTATGTTGTTATTATGGATTAAATTGATAATAGGTTCTTATGAAAAAGTAAGTATATTGCTACTACAATATTAAATGAAGTACATTTACTAACTAAATATGTTTGTCTTACCATTTTTTAGATCCAAAGGTCGCATGAAGAAATGCAAATTATGCAACAAACTATGCAAGAAAATCGACTTAACATGTAAAACGACTTCCCACAACAATTACAACAAGCACAAAGAGAATTTAAAAAACAAATGGAAGCGTTGAAGAAGGAAGTGAGACGATCAGATGATTGATCCTCCATCTTAGTTTTATATTTTGACGAAACTTGGATGAATTGCAATATATATTTGGCTTTTTTAATGTGTTAAACTAATTTTATCGCAATTTTGATTAATAGTTGTGTTTTACAATGAGCATTTTTATAGTTTAAATGCATTGATATTTTATTTTGTATATCGCAATTTTGATTAATCTTGCTTTTAGAAAAAAAGAAGTTAGTGAAAGAAAACCTGTCACTAAATAATTCGGAATTGGCGTTAGTATTCCTTCACTAAATGAGTATTCCTTCACTAAATGTGCTTCGGTAATGTGTCACTAATATATGCGTCGATGATGTGGTCAACTGTTGTCAACAATCATGTGTCAGTAATGCGTAGGTAACACTTTGTGTCGGTATTGCATAGGTAACATGTTGTCGGTAATGTGTTGGTAAAACAGTTGCGCTGGTAATGCGTAGGTGGATTCCATCGGTAATGCATTGATATTGTTTACCCACGAGAGTTTTTCCAATAACCCATTATCCGTCGTGTTGGTAAACCCCTTGCGACGGATTACCGAGCAATAAACCGTTAGAAATAGGCTTTAGTAAATAACTAGATATAGATAAAAAAAATTTGTATGTTTACTTTAGATATACACATTCAATGACAAAGAGTACTTCTTATATCAAATTGGGTTCTCTTGATTCGCTTATTCATGTAAGCTTGGCTCACGTTCACAAGTAGCCCCCCTTTGCCTATTCATTCATAAGGTCTTGGAGGGAGAAATTTTCCTTTAATGAAAATCAAGTTTCGTAATGACGCGCATTTTCGAAATGTGCCCCTCCGCATATCCAAAAGGTCATGGTGCGTGTAGTTTCTCCTTTTTGGGAAAACAATTTTGACTTTCAAAAATTCACTTGTTCATGCAAGTTTGCTCCACCTATTCATCGGATCTTGGTGGGTGTTGTCTTTCCATGAAAGACATTGAGTGATGCTAATAGTAACATGAATAGATCATGTTCATGTGGTTCGATATTTTGTACATGTTCAATGGTTATGCATGTGTTTGGATTTTTCGATTGTGGATTTGTGTCGGTAAGAGTTTTGGTGTATGTTCTATTCATTTTGGGTTTTACTTGGGATATCCAAGTCTTGGGGGATTTCTTCTTGTGTTGTTATTAGTTTTTGACTTTTTTCGTGTCGTGTCAACCGGGTAAATGGGGAAATTTTGGAATTTGGTGTTGTGTTTTTCTTTCGTGTATTTCTTTTTTGTGGAATCTGCTACGTGAAGGAGTGAATCCACATTGGGTTTAACTGGACTGGATGCCAGATAAGTCGCTTAAAGATAGGGTAACATGGTAGAAAAAGTCATATAAATTATATATGTCAGAGTGATGAAGGGGACTATACAATGGGGGCTATAGAGTGAGTTTGTGTGGGTCTGGAGCATTTAAAGTGAAAGCGAAAGCTAGACAGGGGCAAAATTAGGATTTATGCAGTTAATTCACGTATATGGAGGGGTGATAAGAGATAAGTTTGAAAAGTCTTAAATCAAAAAATGGAATTGCGATCTCGGAACTTAACATTGAAATTGTATTTTGGAATTCTAGCACAATTATAAGGGGTAAAACTAGAAATCTTTTTCACTTAGATAGACTCTTGATGGAGGAAAATCGAATCTCTTAAAGGGTAAATGTGAAAAGTACAAATTCAAAAAATGGAAAAGCTAGTTGTGAAACTGAAAGTGAACAGGTTTGAAATATGTAATTTTGGTCAAAGTTTTGGCTGAAGTTTCCTAAGATGGCATGTGATCAGTGATGGCTGTTTAATGTGATCAGGGACGTACATATAGTGGCATGGACACCTGTCAAGGTTATAACAGGCCATGTTTTGATAGAAAAAAAAATTGGAAAATGATAAAAAATTGCTGTTTTAATTAAGGAGGACACCGCTCAAAAAGTTGAGTACAGCACACTTGAAACTTAAAACTTAAAAGCCCACTGGACGCAGGAGCCGAGTCATAAGTGCACTCCCCTTTCTTTCATTAAAGAGTAAATTACACTTTTGGTCCTGTTGTTTGAGGAAACTAACAGATAGGTCCTAAGTATCCAAATCACACATTTAAGGTTACTAACGTTTTCGAAAACTAACAAATACGTCCCTGAGTCAAGTAAAAAGACTAAAATGCCCTTTCTAATTTCTTTTTGTTTTTTCTTTTATACATATTATATAATTAGTTAATAAAAAAAGAGTAAATTACAGATATGGTCCCTCAGGTATACCAAAACTAACAGAGAGAACTGAAGTATTCAATTTTCACTATATGGGTCACCAAGGTTTGCAGAATTCCACAAATCAGTCCCTCAGTAAAATAAAAAGACTAAAATACCCTTTTTAATTTCTTTTTTCTTTTTCTTTCAATTTATTATTTATTTTATTAATAAAAAATACCCCTCCCACCCCCACCCTTTTTAATCAATTTGCAGTTCGAGTTCAATGTCTTTATTCCAATTAGTCGATTTGCAGGTTTAATGTCGCGTTTCTATTCCAATTTGATTTGCAGGTTTAATGTCGCCTTCATATCCCGATTCGATTTGCAGGTTTAATATCGCGTTCCTTTGATTCAAAGAGGTCGATTGAAGCTTCCGGTCCAATTTCTTTTCTTCATTTCGCCAAAAACGGAATGTAACCGCCCTAATGACACAGTAATCACTGAATTATCAGTAATTCTAGCAGCTTATCGGAATGTAAACTTGCTAGAAGCCGGACCTGGTGAATTAACCCTAAATACAAGTGCGTCATATGACTCTCTGTGGCTCGCAGGTTTAATATCTTGATATTTCCGTCTCCAATTTCTGTTGGGACAAGGGACGTCTGCCATAGCCGTGGTGTCTTGCGGAGTGATTTTATATGTTTTGTAGGTGGGTTTCTTCCATTTCAATGTCACGAACATACCCCACCTTCTGTCCCCACTCTTTCTCCTCCGGTTGGCACACCACCACCGCCCAATTCTTCAACGCCCTCTACAAATCCATCAGCGATAATGTCATCATCACTAAATTTTTTTTCCGATTCTAAATCAAGCAAAACATCAACGAAATCGCCAGTTCAATAGTCGTAGCTCCACCGTTCTGAGACCTCCTTTCACGGTGTTCCTTAACTAATTCTTCAACGAAAACATTTACTCTCGAGACCAAATCTCTGCATCTTTTCCACACGCCCTGAAAATCAAACCAGCTTATGATAGGAAAATGGTCGCTCCAGTTGAAGATTCCGACCAACTCGTATTCTTCACTCACAAGCTTCTCGAGCTCGTATGTAACGCCCCAACTTTTACAAACCATTTATATTACACAAAAACATATTTTCCAAAATACGGTTTAACAAAAACCATTGTATAAGTTTAAATACGACAAGGGGTGTTACAAATTACATATCATACAACCATAAAGTTTAAGGGAAAGGATTTAACCAAATACCAATACATGTATGCTGTAACCAGCCCCACTCCTTCACACTCTGAGATTTATTTTACAACTTCAAACTATCTTACATCTTCGTACCTGAACCTGGAATACATGTCATAAAAATAGAATACGTAAGACAAAAATGTCTCGTGATTTACATGAGTTTTAGACTCTAACATTTAATTTCTTTTTCCAACTTTTTCCTTTAAAATTCTTAACATAGAATATCTGTCAAAACTTTATAGTAGTGGCATAACATAACTCTTTACTTTTAAAAAAAAATCATTTCATAGCATACTTTGTAAAATTAGCATCTTTCTTACTTTCTTTGACTGGTATTATAAACTTGCTGGATTTTTATACTTAGGCTTTAATCACTATAAGTGATACCCCAAGTCTCTACAGCTAGAAAGAACGGATCAATCCTCACCAGTAGAAGTTGCTTAGGAAATCTACTTTGCGATGGGGCTTTTTCCCCAGTAGACTCCATACCTAACCCGGTTAGGTGGAACATGGCATGGTTCCCTTACTAACATTGCTTGCTACAAATACCAGTCATACAAAATATTTTCTGCTTACTTAAACATTACTTGTACACATAATGGCTAAATGCCAAGCTTTTGACTAAAACATGTTTTTACCACAATCTAGGCTATTGCCAAAATCATACATATATGGTTTATAACCCAAAACTCATTTTTCACATAATTGGCTCATAGACCAAACCATACTTTCAAATGTAGCAATTTACTTTCCAAATGAGTTAGAAAATATCACTCTTGCATATAGTTTCACACATAAAAATATTATATGAAATCTTAATATACTTACTTGCCATGTACCCCAAAATGGGAAAAATATCTCTTGTACTCACCTTATAGTTCTTGAAGAGTTGATTAAGTGTTTCTTGGTTCTTTACCCTTCCGATGTTGCTCAATCACTTGACTTGCACCTATAGTTAATATATAATACATTAACATTTATTTCTATTGACTCTATAACTCATTAGAGCCCTTATAATACTATCATGGGTCATAAAAGTTATATAACTTTTAAATGACCAACTTTAATTAAGTCGTATACTATACGTATTTTACTACAGTACCCTCGGGAGGCCGTATTTTCAATCCGACAATTTTCTGTGTCATTTTGGACCATATTGGACTTGTGTTCCAAATTTAGGGTCAAACAGACAAGTTTAGGATTAAATCTCAAAATCCAATTTCACTTGGCAGGAGACTTATTGCAAAAACTGTATTTTCTTCTCTGGCGCCACATCGCGTCGCGACGTGTGGGCAGGTCGCGTCGCGACCTAAAGTAGATTGCCTTATTTAGCGATTTTCCAAACTGCAATTGCTCTATGTCCTTACATTAAGTTCTTAATACATGACTTAATCAATATACTATCCTTCTAGGACTAAATTAACAACTCTTTCATGCAATTAAGCCATAAGATCATCAATTCCATCCTTTTTGCTTGAAATTTTCCCGTAACACCCAATTTAACAACAAAAACCATTTTAATGAATTTTCAAGCATGGAACTGATTTCTTACACTCTTTATGACTCTTTGAACTTATTAAATCGTTTGAAATCAGTTTCAAACTCATAAACCCATTTCTAGGGTTCTTGAGCTAAAAACCCACTTCTTGAAATTTAACCAAAATCAATGGTTATATCTTGTTTTCTGTGATGTTCTGAACTAGATAAAGTATGTGATTTCATTGTAGAAACTTCATGCTCAATTCCAGTTTGGAGATTACCCACAAACTTGAAGAACTAAGCTTAGGGTTGATGATTTCTTATCTTAGAAGCTTGAAATTACAAATTCCAAGTTGAATCCTTGATTCCTTGCTTCAAATTTTCATGAGCTTGCAATCTCCAGTGTTCTCCATCCCTCTAGCTCTCTCCCGAACTCTCTATAATCTTCTGGGAACTATGGGAGATTTTTCTCCTATTTACAGTTCCATAATTTCACTTTACCCCCCTCAAGTTCTACTTCCTCCATTATGGCACCAAAATCAAACTATTATTACATAAAGTTCATTTTCTTACATTTTTTCCCCAATGACACAAAATATTTTACATCATGGTCCAAAACATGGCAAAAGACTAATTTTCCCTTTTTCACAACTTTAATTTTACACACGATTATTTTACATTTTATTTTACAATTTGCGGGTTCTTACAATCTCCCCCCCTTAAGAGGATTCCGTCCTCGGAATCACTTCATAGTTCGTAAAATCTGGGTATCTTTTCTTCATGCTTTCCAAAGTTTCCCAAGTCAGATCCGAGCCCAATGACTGTTTCCACTTGACCAACACTAGATCAATTTCTTTGTTCCTCAGCTTCTTAGTTTTTATTTCTAACATTGCTTCCGGCTCTTCAACTAGTTTGTTGGGTGTTTCCACTCTTAATTCTTCTATCGGAATGGTTAACTCTTTCTTTCCAAAGTACTTCTTAAGATAACATACATGAAATGTATCATGTATTCCTTTAAGTTCTTGTGGCAATTCCAGTTTGAATGCTTGTAATCCAATTCTTTTCAAAATCTTGAAGGGTCCAATATATCTTGGACTCAACTTCCCTCTCTTACCGAATCTTATCACTCCCTTCCAAGGTGATACTTTTATCATCACCAAGTCACCTTATTTTAGGTCATACGGTCTTTTCTTCAAGTTTGAGTAGCTTCTTTGGCGATCCTGTGCTGCTTTCATATTTGCTTGTATTACACCAATATTCTCGTTTGTCATTCTCACAATTTCTGGTCCAGTGATTTTTATTTCTCCAGCTTCTAACCAACACACTGGTGTTCTACACTTCCTACCGTATAAAGCTACAAAAGGCGGCATCTTGATGCTTGAATGGTAACTGTTATTATACGAGAATTCTACTAATGGTAAATGATCATCCCAATTACCTCCAAAATCAATGGCACATGATCTCAACATATCCTCCAATGTCTGAATAGTACGTTCACTTTGTCCATCTGTTTGAGGACGATAGGCTGTACTCATCTTGATTCGGGTTCCCATCCTTTCTTGTAGAGAATCCCAAAAATTTGACGTGAATCGAGGATATCTATCTGATACTATAGACAGTGGTGCTCCATGAAGTCTGATCACTTCATCAATGTACAACTGAGCTAGTGCTCCAAGTGGTGTAGTTTCTTTGATTGCGAGGAATAGGGCGCTTTTGGTCAGTCTATCAACAACGACCCATATACTATCGTGTCCTCTTCGCGTTCTCGGCAGCCCCATGACAAAATTCATGGATACTTCTTCCCACTTTCCTGCTGGTATCTGTAATGACTGCGCATTACCATATGGCACTTGATGTTATGCTTTTACTTGTGCACAAGTCTCACAGTGTGATATATATTTTGCTATTCTTCTCTTCATCCCTGGCCACCAGTAATGCTGCTTCAAATCTTGATATGTTTTCGTACTTCCAGGATGTATAGAATACTTGGATTTACGAGAATCATCCAAGACTATCTTCCTAGTTGCTCCAAATTTGGGAACCCAGATGCGTCCTTTAAAAGTACGCAGTCCTTGTGTGTTTGTTTCAAACACCACCTTTTTCCCAAGCTTCTCTTTCTGAATATTATCTTCCGTTAAAGCATTGTCTTGAGCTTCTTTAATCTTTTGAATTAAAGTTGAGACTACTTCAATTCTCATAGACCTCCCTTTAACAACTCTTTCACGGATCTTTCGGCTTAGGGCATCGGCTACTACATTGGCTTTTCCTTCATGGTATATTATTTCACAATCGTAATCATTCACGAGCTCAATCCATCGTGTCTGTCTTAAATTTAATTCTTTTTGGGTGAAAAGATATTGTAGACTTTTGTGGTCTGTGTATATCTTACATTTCGTCCCATACAGATAGTGTCTCCAAATCTTCAATGCAAATACAATTGCAGCTAACTCCAGATCATGAGTAGTGTAACGTGTCTCTGCATCCTTTAACTGTCTAGAAGCATAAGCAATGACTTTGCCTCGTTGCATAAGTACACAACCGAGACCTTTATTGGACGCATCGCTGTACACTACATACTCTTCTGTGCCTTCTGGTAAGGATAATACTGGGGCTTCACATAACTTCTTTTTCAATATCTCAAAAGCTTCTTGTTGCTTTTCTCCCCATACAAACTTCACCTCTTTCCAGGTTAGCTGAGTCAGTGGCACTGCTATTTTAGAAAAATCTTGAATAAACCATCGGTAATAACCGACTAATCCAAGAAAACTCCTGACTTCTGTAGGTGTTTTCGGTGGCTCCCACTTCATCACCGCTTCTATCTTTGCTGGGTCAACTTTAATACCTTCAGCCGAAACAACATGACCTAGAAATTGAACTTCCCGCAACCAGAAGTCGCACTTTGACAACTTTGCGTATAACTGTTCATTCTTCAGAGTACACAACACCTCACGTAAATGCACTTCATGCTCCGTTTCGCTTTTCGAGTAGACCAGAATATCATCGATGAAAACGATAACGAACTTGTCAAGAAAAGGTTTGCAGACCCTATTCATAAGGTCCATGAATACAGCTGGGGCATTTGTGAGGCCGAATGGCATCACTAAGAATTCATAGTGACCATAACGAGTTCGAAAAGCGGTCTTGCAAACATCTTCGTCTTTCACCCGTACTTGATGATATCCAAAACGAAGATCAATTTTAGAAAAATAACTATCTCCTTGCAACTGATCGAATAAATCATCAATTCGCGGTAAAGGATATCGATTCTTGATTGTCACTTTATTAAGCTCACGATAATCTATACACATACGCATAGTACCGTCCTTCTTCTTGACAAACAACACCGGAGCTCCCCAAGGAGAAGAGTTGGGAAGAATAAACCTTTTTTCAAGAAGTTCTTGCAACTGTGAGATAGGAGCAAGACGGTACGGCGCCCGAGCAATAGGACTTGCTCCAGGAACAAGGTCAATGCGGAACTCGACTTGCCTAATGGGTGGTAAACCAGGTAAGTCATCAGGAAACACTTCAGGAAATTCATTAACCACTTTTATGTCCTCCATCTTCTGCTTCTCTTTCTTCCCATTCATCACATAAGCGATAAATGATTCACACCCTTTATGGATGCATTTACGGGCTTTAATAGCAGAGATAAGACTTTGCATATTCTTTAGTCGTTCCCCATACATGTAAGCTTTGCTACCATCAGGCAATTTGATCGATACTATTCGTTTCCCACAAAGAATCTTAGCATTATGAGCTCCGAGCCAATCCATCCCAATAATAATATCAAAACCCTTGATCCCGATAGGCAGCAGATTAGCTTTTAAAATTCGTCCATTAATCTCAATCGAACATTTCTCATACACATGATGTACCATAACTAATTCTCCATTTGCGACTTCTATGATACATGTATCATCTAAGGGTTTCATTTGTATGTTTAGACGCTTACGAAATTCATGGGACACAAAAGAAAAATGTGCTCCAGAATCAAAAAGAACATAAGCAGGTTGTGAGTTTACAATTAGTGTACCTGCTACCACATCCTGATCCTCCTTGGCTTCTTCGAGAGTCATCTGAAAAGCTCTCCCTTTAGTCTTTACCGGCTCCGTCTTTCTATTACTTGCTATAGAAACCAACATCTCGTTCTTCTTCTTTGGGCAATTGAAACTATAATGGCCTTTTTCGTGACAATTATAGCACTCCACTTCATTAATATCCTTCACCTTACAATCATTGGCTTGGTGGCCCGGAAGACCACATTTGAAGCACCCACTAGTACCTTTCTTGCATTCACCATCGTGCATTTTTCCACACATCTTGCATTCTTTGACTTTACTTTTTCTAGAAAATCCTGATGAAAAGCGACTCTTCTTACTTGCTCCAGAGAATCCTGAATACTTTCGTTTTTCCCCGACAGCTTGACGTTCTTTAGCTTTCTTCTCTATCATACTTTGAACTCTAGCTGCAGATTCAATGGCTTCATCAAGGGTAGTAGCCTTACCAACCTCCAATGAGTAGTCCCCAGGTAACCCATTGACATAACGATTTATCCTTCCAGCTTCAGTAGGTAATGTATCTTCCAGAAAAGGTAGCATCTCACAGAACTTCTTGGTGTACTCATCAACTGTCTGCTTTTCTTTCGTAAGAGCAAAGAATTCATTGACTAAATTCTCTCGGTGCCTAGCTGAGCAAAACTTGCCTTTCAACCGCCTAACAAACTCCTTCCAAGAAAATACATCCATAATCTGACTTCCCTTTGTTCGGTGAAGAGTATTCCACCAATTAAGGGCATTGGCCTTTAACATTTGAGAAGCGAATCCTACCTTCATATCCTCTTCACAACGGCAGATTCGAAGAACTTGCTCTATTTCAGTCACCCACCGAATAGTTATTTTTGGGTCCATCTCCCCGTTAAACTCCTTGGGTCGACAGGACATAAAGTCCTTAAAAGTACACACTCCTTTAGTTTTGAATTGTGGCTGCGATTTGGAAGAAGAATCTCCTTGAGAAGAGGTCTGAATTGGATCAGCACCCTCCGGAGCTATACTTTTCACACTATCTTCAGTTTGCGATTTAGATTTTTCGCCTAGTCGTTCATCCAAAAGACGAGTCATTTCTTGTCTTGTTTGTGCTTGCGAGTCATGAAATAATTTCTGAATTGCCTCCAATGTCAATGGAGGTGGATCAATATCACCCCTAGAATTGCCTTCATCATCGGCTTGGGGTGGTCGTTGAGGAACAGGAGGCATTGGATTAGGACCTTGATTTTCCGCATACGATCCTTGGCCACTTCTAGTTCGCATTTTGCTATAAAATTCCAATACTTTAGTATTTCATAATATATCATAAATATTAACTTACTACTTCTTCCACCAGTTTCCCAGTATCCCCTCGTGGCTACACTAGGCTCAATACGCGTCCTCTGATTATGATAATACGGGCCCATATTACCATAATCACCTACACATGTTGTTCCCAATGCTTCCGCTCGGTTCCACTGTTCACTGGTACCAACTAGCTATTTTTACTCATAAATATATTCATATAATTCTATTACCAAACAATGTCTCAATTTCTTAAGACATAATAAAACTATATAGCTCACTCTAACTCCCTATTTCACAAGTCTAAGCCTAGGAGTGGAATGATCCAATCCTAATTCGCTTAAACTATGGCTCTGATACCAACTTGTAACGCCCCAACTTTTACAAACCATTTATATTACACAAAAACATATTTTCCAAAATACGGTTTAACAAAAACCATTGTATAAGTTTAAATACGACAAGGGGTGTTACAAATTACATATCATACAACCATAAAGTTTAAGGGAAAGGATTTAACCAAATACCAATACATGTATGCTGTAACCAACCCCACTCCTTCACACTCTAGGATTTATTTTACAACTTCAAACTATCTTACATCTTCGTACCTGAACCTGGAATACGTGGCATAAAAATAGAATACGTAAGACAAAAATGTCTCGTGAGTTACATGAGTTTTAGACTCTAACATTTAATTTCTTTTTCCAACTTTTTCCTTTAAAATTCTTAACATAGAATATCTGTCAAAACTTTATAGTAGTGGCATAACATAACTCTTTACTTTTCAAAAAAAATCATTTCATAGCATACTTTGTAAAATTAGCATATTTCTTACTTTCTTTTACTGTTATTATAAACTTGTTGGATTTTTATACTAGGGCTTTAATCACTATAAGTGATACCCCAAGTCTCTACAGCTAGAAAGAACGGATCAATCCTCACCAGTAGAAGTTACTTAGGAAATCTACTTCGCGATCGGGCTTTTTCCCCAGTAGACTCCATACCTAACCCGGGTAGGTGGAACACGGCATGGTTCCCTTACTAACATTGCTTGCTACAAATACCAGTCATATAAAATATTTTCTGCTTACTTAAACATTACTTGTACACATAATGGCTAAATGCCAAGCTTTTAACTAAAACATGTTTTTACCACATTCTAGGCTATTGCCAAAATCATACATATATGGTTTATAACCCAAAACTCATTTTTCACATAATTGGCTCATAGACCAAACCATACTTTCAAATGTAGCATTTTACTTTCCAAATGAGTTAGAAAATATCACTCTTGCATATAGTTTCACACATAAAAATATTATATGAAATCTTAATATACTTACTTGCCATGTACCCCAAAATGGGAAAAATATCTCTTGTACTCACCTTATAGTTCTTGAAGAGTTGATTAAGTGTTTCTTGGTTCTTTACCCTTCCGATGTTGCTCAATCACTTGACTTGCACCTATAGTTAATATATAATACATTAACATTTATTTCTATTGACTCTATAACTCATTAGAGCCCTTATAATACTGTCATGGGTCATAACAGTTATATAACTTTTAAATGACCAACTTTATTTAAGTCATATACTATACGTATTTTACTACAGTACCCTCGGGAGGCCGTATTTTCAATCCGACAATTTTCTGTGTCATTTTGGACCATATTGGACTTGTGTTCCAAATTTGGGGTCAAACAGACAAGTTTAGGATTAAATCTCAAAATCCAATTTCACTTGGCAGGAGACTCATTGCAAAAACTGTATTTTCTTCTCTGGCGCCACATCGCGTCGCGACGTGTGGGCAGGTCGCGTCGCGACCTAAAGTAGATTGCCTTATTTGGCGATTTTCCAAACTGCAATTGCTCTATGTCCTTACATTAAGTTCTTAATACATGACTTAATCAATATACTATCCTTCTAGGACTAAATTAACAACTCTTTCATGCAATTAAGCCATAAGATCATCAATTCCATCCTTTTTGCTTGAAATTTTCCCGTAACACCCAATTTAACAACAAAAACCATTTTAATGAATTTTCAAGCATGAAACTGATTTCTTACACTCTTTATGACTCTTTGAGCTTATTAAATCGTTTGAAATCAGTTTCAAACTCATAAACCCATTTCTAGGGTTCTTGAGCTAAAAACCCACTTCTTGAAATTTAACCAAAATCAATGGTTATATCTTGTTTTCTGTGATGTTCTGAACTAGATAAAGTATGTGATTTCATTGTAGAAACTTCATGCTCAATTCCAGTTTGGAGATTACCCACAAACTTGAAGAACTAAGCTTAGGGTTGATGATTTCTTACCTTAGAAGCTTGAAATTACAAATTCCAAGTTGAATCCTTGATTCCTTGCTTCAAATTTTCGTGAGCTTGCAATCTCCCGTGTTCTCCATCCCTCTAGCTCTCTCCCGAACTCTCTATAATCTTCTGGGAACTATGGGAGATTTTTCTCCTATTCATAGTTCCATAATTTCACTTTACCCCCCTCAAGTTCTACTTCCTCCATTATGGCACCAAAATCAAACTATTATTACATAAAGTTCATTTTCTTACATTTTTACCCCAATGACACAAAAATATTTTACATCATGGTCCAAAACATGGCAAAAGACTAATTTGCCTTTTTTCACAACTTTAATTTTACACACGATTATTTTACATTTTATTTTACAATTTGCGGGTTCTTACGACCCATCACCACCGCCGCTTTCATCGAAATATTCGTACGATTTTCCGAACACAGACATCATCACATTGTTCAACGAAGCAAAGTGGAGCAACTTCTTTACCTCCACGAATCCGTTACGATCCATTGACGACGAACCTTGATCCACCATTTTTAAACCAATTTGTACGATTTTCTGATTTGTAGGATTTTGATGAGCTAATGGCAAAGAAAGGGGTTGGTTTTCTGCAGTAGGGGTGGGGTGGGGGTGAGGGTGAGTGGGGTATTTTTTTAATAATAAAATAATTAAGTAATTCAAAGAAAAAAATTAAAAAGGGTATTTTAGTCTTTTTACTTTACTCAGGGACCGATTTGTAGGATTTTGCAAACCTTAGTGACCTATATAGTGAAAATCGAATACTTGGGTTCTCTCTGTTAGTTTTGGTATACCTCAGGGACCGTATCTGTAATTTACTCTAAAAAAATGAAAAATAAACCTAAACCACCCCCACCCACCAGCCACCTCACCCACCCACGTCTCTCTCTCTCTCTCTCTCTCTATGCGCTTCGTTCACACAATCCACCACCTCATGATTTGTCATCGAAGTTATTAACATGATCAGTACTGCCTTCTCCACACACAATCCAAATCGATGAACTCCGTTTACAATTACATCTCAATTTGGAGATCGACTGTTACAAATTGATTCTATTACCTACTTGGGTTTTAGTTGGTTTGAAGAACCGATCAAAGAAGAAGTAAGAACCAATCCGTCTGTTTGTTTGTGTGATGTTCGGATAATGACCTCTGATTATTCATCATCTACCGCCAATATGAATTTAGATGGAAGCAAGAGTATTGATTTTCAACCTAAGCAACAAGAATAGACCCAGATACCTTGGATTATTCACGCCCTCTCCTGCGTTCTTCTGTTAGTCCTTCCACTCTTTTTCCTTGTGTTTTTCCTAAGCGGACTAGAAATCAAAGCAATCGTCATTGCTCTGGTGCTCTGGTGCTGTTGATCATGAATTGAATAATAGGGAAGATAGTCGCTTTGAAGAATGTTAGGGTTGATAATTTAGACCCATCGAATGTGCAGAAAAAATGTAGCTTTGCTCACTTGTACCTTGTGCAGAAAAAATGTACATATAGTTATGATGATGATCATGTTCTTCCGTTGTTGTTATGAAACAGGAGAAATACGGTCATGTTCTTCCATTGTTGTGCTTTTGATCCTTTCGTGGGTAGTACATATATGTTGAGAATTTCTTATTAAGATAGTAGCTTAATCATCCAAAGAATGAATCAAACAGGTAAACTTAAAATCATATAGTAATTGGTATCATATGTATCTGGGTTTGTGTGTATATGGGTTCGATGTGTACTTCAGTTCCAATCTAACCACCAGACTTAGTTATCTCTTTTCCTCGTTTCTGCCATGTGTACCTGGGTTTCAAAGTCGAAGGATTCGATTTCTATGATGGGGTCTTGGTCGGAGAAGCTATATTGGGCGGTAGTGTTTGGTGGGGAGGAAGAAGACGACCAGATGAAGCTTTTTAGTTTGTGTATGTATACTTTATTGTGACAAACAGATCAATCTCTTATGAAAAAACTTGATTGTATATTAGTTGACCCAAAAACACTTGCAGGTTTGAATTTGTTTAAAATGATCTATCTACTTTCCAAGCTTTTGCTCGAGTTGAGATATTATCTGAGTTTCTAACAGGTGGTGTTTACTGGAATTTGAAGAAGAAGAAGATGTTGTGGGGAGGTCAGGTGGATGGGCTGTTCCCCCTTTTTGTCCTGTATGAGAGAGAGAGAGAGAGATGTGGGTGGGGTGGTCGGTGGGGTGGGGGTGGGTTTTTTTAATTTTTTAATTTTTTAATTTTTAATTATAAAAAGAATATAAATAAAAAGATAAAAGAAATAAGAAAGGGTAAGAAAGTCATTGCATAAGGACCTGTGAACTATTTCGAAATCTCAGGGACTGATTTGTAGAATTTCTGAAACATTGGCGACCATAACCGTGAAATTCCAAAAGGTAGGACCTATCTTTTAGTTTTTTCAAACCACAGGGACCAAAAGTGTAATTTACTCTTCATTAAATAACATGTGTATTTTCTTTTATTTGCTCTACCCCCATCGTCCATCGATTCTCAGTTAAAGACAAGAGTCCCATAACAAACGTGAGCTGATGGGTACACAATGACTTTTTGTCATATACAATAATAATACTCCATCCGTCCCAAAATTATTGTCCACATTTGACTTTTTTAGTCTTTCATCTTCAACTTTGTCGTTAAATAATTTCATTTGTATTCTATTATTTTTGATGAAAATTATATCAATAGAAAAACATTTTAAAAAACTATTCGTTTATATATTTTTTGTCAAATACTATATAACAAAAACATAGATATTCGTGGTCAAAGTTAAAATAAAAAGACTTTGACTTTTCAAAATGGACAATAATTTTGGGACGGAAGGAGTATATTCTTTTATGCATATTGTTCAGCTCATTTAATGCATAAATTATTGTGTACGGTAAAAAACTGTTATGTACGGATCAGCTCCCATAACAAATATACTTGGTCTTATCGTGTGTATATATATATATATATATATATATATATATATATATATATATATATATATATATATATATATATATATATATATATATATATATATATATATATATGTGTGTATGTATGTATGTATGTATGTATGTATGTATGTATGGGGCACGGGTAGCCCGTGCACTACTCGTTTTTTCCGTGTAAGGGTAAAATTTTTCAGAATTTTTTTTTTTATATTATAGTGTCACTAGAGATTTTATTTGTGCTACTAGGCTAGGTCCAACTAATGTGCACCAAGTATTAATTTTTTTTTTTTGTTATTATGTATGCTCGGAAAAAAAAATGATGCCACTAGAGTCCTTGAATCGTGAGTCCGCCCCTGATATGTGGGAGGTTCAAATGAGAACGCTTGTTGAATCGATAACACGAGAAAAAACTTAGACCATACAATTTTAAAAGAGCCCCCATCAAGTTGTAGATATGATAGTTTAACACTAATTCGAATCATGGGTGAAACTGATGGACGTGATTGATGGTTAAGTCGAATCATGGGTAGAAACGGATGGGAATGAGGAAGATCCGGTTGTATGTTGATGAAGTCCAAGGCCTGGAAGTACAAAGCTAACAAAAAGTACAAGCTGGCAAAGCAAGTATAATTAATGTTGTGCATGAAGATGGTGGGAACGTGAATAAGTATAGTGGGATTATGAATAATGTAAATCAAGTTCTTGGTGGGGACGGTGCTCAAGTGGGGTTTGACGGCAAAAAGGATGTTGATCGGGTGCATGGTGATGAGCGGATCTCGGAGACCAGTTGTGTCAGTTCCGATTCCTTGTCAAGACCACTTGGATTTGAAAAACGGGTAGATGATCCCGTCATCCCGGTGCCGACTCGGTTGAGACAATAGGGGACAAAAAAATGTGAGTACGGATGTACAAAAAGATGAATAACGGAGGTACAAAAAGAAAACAAAAGAAGAAAAAAGGCAGGTTTTTCGATGCTCGGTCAACTTATAAAATACATTGAGATTGGCGAGGTTATGGGCTATGATTTGAGTGGATGCAAGACGGATTTGGAAATGATAATTAGAATGGGTGCTAGTAATAGTGATCAATGAATATTGTGTCGCTTAACTCATGTGGTTTGGCGAATAATCAGAAAAGGGAGTGGATTAAACGACTTTATTATAAGAACGAGGTAAACTTTCTTGGTTTACAATATTATTAAACCTTCATGCGGTGGCTTTGGATTTTTTTTTTTCGGATCATAGACCAATATTATTAAAAAGAGATAATGATCCGTAATGGCAACTAATAATATGAAATGTAGCCATTAAGTCACTAAAATTTTAATTGCATTCAATGGGTCACTGAACTTTCAATTCTATACCCATTAGGCTACTGAACTTTCAATTTTGGTTCTAAAATATCATTGCCTCTGATTTTACCCGTTTATACCCGGTTAAAATCGCTATAAGGAGAACTCAGTTGGTTGTTGGTCTTCGATGAAGAGAGGAGTGGCGCCCGGAGGCGTATTGGGCATCTGAGAGGAGAGTCGTGGGATGTGGTCGTGGTGGTACGGTTGTGATGAGATTATGGATATGCTTTGGACTTGATCGAGGTGGTAGGACTGTGGATGGGTTGAGGGACGTGTTATAAGCCTAATTGACGGAGATAGAGGCGTCGTCGGAGCTGAAAATTGTGCTTAAAATCTAAAACAATGGTATTATAAAACCAAAATTGAAAGTTTAGTGATTTATTGAGTACAATTAAATGTTCAGTGACCTAATGGGTAAATTTTGTGTTATTGATTGTCATTATGGATCATTAACCTTATTGAAAACGTTGGTTCAAGATTTTGGCCCAACACCTTTCAAGTTTTTTAATGTTTGGTTGGGAGATGAGACTTTTGATAAAATGGTTATGGACTCTTGACCGAAACTAAATGAATGTAATTTTACTAAATTTGATGACTTCAATGTTGTCAGAAAAAGAAGAAAAAAAAGTGTTGGTTCCATTTTTTATGCATAATCGGCCTTCGATTTTGATAGCTCTATTAATAAGAATAATCTTCTTGAATTAACCATGGGTGGTTTTGCTTTCACTAGAGTCGATTACACACGATCAAAAATGGCGAAAATTAAGGGGCTGTTTGTTTTTAATAAAAAGAGCTTCTAAACTCTTTTGTCTTCAGACTCGCAGACGCGTGCAGACGTTTTAAGTGTGCAGACTGTTTGTTTTTTCGCAGCCCGCAGACCTTAAAAGGTCTGCGCGTCCTCTTTTGCTAGAAGTGGCAATATACCCTCTTTTAACCTCTTCCAAAAAAAACAAGTCACGACACTCCCTTTGTACCCTAAACAAAAGATATGATAGTACCAACTTCTTTTAATCCGAATCCAAATATTCCGGGACATAATAAAAGGCTACGACGAGTCTTTAAAGGTGCGGTTGGTGCACTTGATGGAACGTTGGTACATGCTGTTATCCCTGCTAGTAGACAAGATTTATATAGGGGAAGGGGAAAAGGTGATTGCTATCAAAATGTATTGGGAGTTTGTGACTTCAATATGATTTTCACGTATGTTATGGCTGGTTGGGAAGGGATAGCACATGATTCAAGAATATTATCAGAAACATTATCAGATGCGGGTGCACATTTCCCGGTTCCACCGCAAGGTATGTTTATGGATCCATTTATTTTTTGTTTTGTTATTTTAATCATTAATGGTTTGTTTATATTTGCAGATAAATATTATCTTTGTGATGCCGCTTATGCACACACTCGAGGGTTTATGGCTCCATATCGTAATATTAGGTACTGGCTTGGAGATTTTCGTCGTAGACGTGCATTGACCAATAAAGAAAAATTTAACCATGCACATGCAAAACTTCGGAACGTCATTGAGCGTGCTTATGGTGTCTTGAAAGCACGATTTCCTATTTTGAAGAGAATGGCACCATTTCCATTTGTTACACAAAGAAACATCACCATAGCATGCTTTGCGCTTCATAATTTTATACGAAAAGAGGGTTTGAGCGACGAGCTCTTTGCTCAATACGATCAACCCGATATGCCGCTTGGGAATAATCGTGCGCCCGTTGGTGATTATGAAGAGGTTCAAGAACATGGTAATGCAGCGGACCGAGATTATATGATGAATTTACGTGATGAAATTGCAGATCAATTAATGCAAATTAGGGAATGAATACTTTCAAAAAAATTGTTTTTGATGTTGTATGACTTATATTTCGATGTTCTTGAACTAGAATTGTTTAAATTTCAATGTTGAAAACTCTTATGTTTAAAAATTTCAGTTTATTTAAATTTCAGTTTATTTTACAATCTGCAGACTTTTAAAAAACAAACAGTCTTCTTTTTACAGACTGCAGACATTTGGTCCACCTCTTCAGCTACAGATGTCTGCAGATGTGATCCGCAGACTGTAGACATTTTACCCTTCAAAAACAAACAGCACCTAAATCGTTTTCTTATATCTGCGGATATGGTTGAGAAGTTTCCCAACCTTCAAGCGGTGGCTTTGGATATATTTTTTTAGGATCATAGACCAATATTATTAAAAACGTTGGTTCAAGATTTTGGCTCAACCCCTTTCAAGTTTTTTAATGTTTGGTTGGGACTTGGGAAACGATGAGACTTTTGATTAAATGGTTATGGACTCTTGACCCAAAATGAATTAATGTAATTTTGGTCTATAGGTATAGTGAAGTTTAGAAAGAAGTTGAAACAATTAAAAACTATTATTAAGGATTCGAAAAAGAATTAACCTTTTTAAAAAAAGGAATCCATGAAAAGGAGGAGTTAGAAAATAAATTAAGGGAGATTGACGTGGCTATAGATCAAGATCATATTGACGAGTCGATTTTTTTTTTATAGATGTTCTTGTATTAAAAGAATCGTCGAATTGCAAAACCGTGAAAGCGCCGATATCTCTCAAAAAGCGAAGATTAAATGGAATTTAGAGGGAGACGATAATTCTAAGTATTTTCATGCTATAATAAAAAAACAGACAAGCACTCATTAAGGGTATTTTCAATGACGGCATGTGGATTGAGGAACCTTCGCGCATTAAGAAGGCGTTTTTTGAATTTTATAGTAACAAGTTTAAACATTTTGACGGAATTAGCATGTCTAATCCTAGTCCTCGGTTTAGAAGACTATCAGATTCTCAACATTAGTGGCTTGATTCGAAGTTCACCGAGCAAGAAATTAAAGAGGTCGTTTGGAGTTGCTAGAGCAATAAAGCTCCCAGGCCGGATGGTTTTTCTTTGGCGTTTGTAAAGAAATATTGGGAAATTTTGAAGGATGATATTTTTCTTATGGTTGATGACTATTTTCAGTTGGGTATCATCCCAAAAGGATGTAATGCGTCTTTTATTTACGTTAATTCCCAATACTCATGATCTGATGGTGATAAAAAAAATTAGATCGATTAGTTTGATTGTCTCCGATATAAAATTATTGCGAAAGTTTGCTAATCAGTTGGTGAATGTATAACGTTCCAAATTTCACAACCAAAATTTTTATTTTTAGAATAAAGTCTAAATATCAAAAACCATTTCAAACATAGTAAGAACCCATTTGTTCAATCGTCAAATAACAACATCCCAAAATCATGATATAAAATCTAAAGTAGTAAATATGTAACAACAAAAGTCTCAAAATATATTGTGTCGATGCAAGTACAGTCAGACTGCGCCATTCCCATTTTCCGAAGAAGTACCTAGAAAAACATTTAATTTGAGAGAGTAAGTACACAATTTAGTGAGTTCCTCAAAATATCATACGTTCCATCACGTAACAAGCATACCACGTATTGGCTCTCTGACTAACATTAATCCACCAGGCTCACGTGCTACCCCCGTTCTGCCAACACTACGGGCTAACCCCATTCCGCCAACACTCGAGGACTCTTGGGCTAACCCCGATCCGTTCGGCTCACGGGCTAACACCATTCCGCAAACACTTGACACAATCATAAGAACAAATCCTACAACTAAGCAATCAACAGACAAGACTATAGTAGTCTTTAGCACACAGTCCT
The DNA here is from genome assembly GCA_023525715.1 of Cichorium intybus. Classification (NCBI taxonomy): domain Eukaryota; kingdom Viridiplantae; phylum Streptophyta; class Magnoliopsida; order Asterales; family Asteraceae; genus Cichorium; species Cichorium intybus. Next base: position 35,751,949 of record CM042011.1, read on the forward strand.
ACCCTAACAAGCCTTAGGAAACCTACACATATAGCGTCACACATTGTATAGTGAGAAGACTTAGTTGAATTGTAAAAAGTCGGAATACACACGTGGTCGGGTCCTCAACACTCAGCAACATGAACATCTTAAATCATCATTAGGTATAACTTAGTGACCCAAACCAATAAAAGGTCAATCCCTTAGCCCATATATTAAATCCATCAAAGTTTGATCAAAAATCAAACTGGTCAAAAAGTCAAAGGTCAACGATCAAAGTCAACAGCCAAGCTACACGCCGCGTAGAGGCACTATCCAGAAAATGGGATTTCGCCAGAGGTTCCACCGCGAACCCATGATAGTAGCGTTGCGATCTCTGGGCAGTCAAACTTCTCATTTTAAGTGCTTACTCCATTAAACCAGTGGCTAAGACTTTCAGAAACCATCAATTAAGGCTCATAATGGATAAACATGTAAACTTTATGGACATGCATGTCCAATACAAGTTCAACCCCAACCCTAGGTCAAGAAGCTCAAAATACCAATAATCATTTTCATGACTTCAAGAGAGCTTGAGCATGCTCTTTTCTAGGCTCAAAAGCTCCATATGTGACTTAATAGTGACTAGATCACCTGGAGTTTCCCCAACTCCAAGGACAACAAGCAAAATGGACCAAATATGCCATGAAACACCTCTAGCTACTAGATATATGCCTAAACACATCAAGTTTGGAACTTTATCACTTATAGAGGTCCAATACGTGGAAAAAGTGTTGGAGAGTATGAGTCGCGTATTGACAAAATCCTCAAAACATAAAATTAAACTATTTGAGCTTTTAAATTCATATCTGGAAAACAAGCTTTGCGGAAGGTCGTGGAAGGTGTTATAGGAACTCAACAATCGGCCTTCATTAAAGGAAGGAAAATTTTGGATGGTTCTGTGATTGTGAACGAGGTGATCGAGTGGCTCAAAAAAAAAGTAAGGCATTCTTCTTTAAGATTGATTTTGACAAAGCTTGCGACTCTGTTTGTTGTTCTTATTTTTTCAAAATCCTAGATGTTATGGGTTTTGGAAAGTCCTGGTGCTCTTGGATTAAGACATCTTTGGAATCGGGGACAGCGTCTGTTCTTATCAATGGAGGTCCGACTAACGAGTTCAGTATGAAGAAGGGTTTGTGGCATGGTGATCCTTTATCACCATTTTTATTATTTCTAGTTATGGAGGGTTTAAGTGTGGCCTTTGAAGGTGCAATACATGGAGGGATAGTTCGCGGATTCAGGGTTGGCAATGGGGACATAATCTTGTCTCACTTACTTTATGTTGATGACGCTTTGATCATGGAAAAGTGGGATAAACGAAATTTAGACAACGTCTTAGGTGTGTTGCATTGTTTTTATCTGGCGTCTAGTCTTACAATTAATATTCTTAAGTTGAAGTTAATTAGGTTTGATATCCCGGATCAAAAAATTATCGAGTTTGCAAAAAAACATAGATTGTTCCACGGAATCGGCGCCTTTCAAGTACTTGTGGATGGGGGGGGGGGGAATATGTCTAAGAAGGTATATCGGAAAAACATTATAGAAAAGTTTGAATGTATACATGCCAATTGGAAAGTGCCTTAACTTTCAATTGGAGGTCGTCTGGTTTTAGTGAAAGCGGTAATCGGTGCTTTTCCTACATATTATATGTCGTTGTTTCATGCCCCAGAGGTTGTCATTAAAAAGATGGAGCATATTCATTCTAGATTTTTTTGGGGTTTAATCAATCAGATTAAAAGAGAATGTGGATTAGCTGGAATAATACATTAAACTCTCTTGAAAATGGCGGCCTCAGGATTGGTAGTTTGAAGGCGATGAGTGAAGCTTTATTGCTAAAATGGAGATGGAGATTTTTAACAAATGAAAATACATTGTGGGCTTGTTTTATTTCACAGATTCACGGTAAATGAGGCGGGTTCCATTCATGGGAACTGAACCTCACTATTCGCGGAAATCGGTTTAGGATGATGGAGGTGATTAATAGTTTACATGCAAAAGGAATTATTCTTCTTTACAACTTACAGATCAAGGTAGATGACGGATGAAGTTCCAGTTTTGCAATGATGTTTGGTTATCAAATGCTCCTTTAAAGTTTTTATTTCCAAGATTATATGCCCTCAAAATTAATAAACAAAGTTTAATTAGTGATCTTTGGAGTAGTAAGTGATCGACTTGTGTTAGTTCACATAGACAAATATTTGAAACAAGGTGGTGCCCCTTTATTTCTAAAAAAAAGTTAATATATTCGTATGGAGAGCTCTTTTTGTCCACTTTTGTATGCAGATGGGAAAACATTTTTTCCGCACACTGTTTGTTTTTTTTAGTAGACTGTAGACCTAAAAAGGTGTGTACTTCCTCTTTTTAGAGAAGACATGAACCAACATCTTTTTGTGTCTTCTTGGATTTGCACGTATTTCTTAAAAGCCCTAAAAAATTACGGCCTTTTCATGTCGCCTCCTCTCATCCTGTTCTTTCTTCAACCTCACTTATTTCCATTCTCTTCTCTGGCAATAGCACCGCCCTCTCTTATTCACTTTCTCACTGCCGTTGGTGGGCCTAATCACCGTCAGAGTTATAGTTCTCCACTGAAGTTAGTCCGCTGCCCCACCGAAGTCGGTCCACTGCCCTACTGAAGTTGATCTAATCTCCTAAAGTCATCTCTGCCCACCAACCAACCGTCCCGACCAACCATCGCGGGAGGTATGTTCAACTTTTCTAGTCCTTATTTTATGCATTGTTTATTTTTAGTTCCGAAAATCCAGATGGATTGCATTTAGGTCTAGTATTTCCTATATGTAATCAGGTTTCCAATTTGGTTTGATTATGGGTTCATCTGGGTTCGATTTATGTTCACCTAGGTTTAATTTTGATTTTTGTGTTCATCTGCAGATTGACTCACCCTTTTGATCTTTTGTTTTATTTAGATTTTTGTTTAATTTTGATTTTGGTGTTCACATTTCTTGTATGAAATAAGATTTCTTATACAAACTATTAATCTATATTATCTTTAATTTTCTTAATGCTTTTGTGTGTGCTTCTTGAAGTTATTTTTCTGGTGAAGGTTATTATTTCATTTAGGTGTTTAAAACACCGCATCCAGGTCATCACGACCACCACTATCCCCGCTAAGTTGAGCAAGTGGGTATAAACAATTTCACAACACTAAGATCAAGTTCCCATTGCTGTTCAAGAAGGTTAGACCGCCAACTAGGAAGTTCAAGACCATATATATGGTTTCTAGTCCTAATTTGTTTGTTTAAGTGGTAGCAAAAGTTGGAAATTTTGAATTTTATTTTGAGACTAACATCAGATGTTTAGATGGTGCCAAATGTTGAGCAAGTGTGGAGCCTAATCTGAACCGAAGCCATCTAAGACAACCGAAGAAGACATGATGTCCGAAGCAACCAAAAATAGAAGCGAGATTAGCCTATGCTGTTGAGGTGTGCATCTTAGACAAGTCCAGTCTTCCGATTGAGTGAGATTCCTTCGTTCTGGTCAGATCAACCATGGCGGATCAGAAATAAGGAGGCAATCCTTCAGAATATCATTAGAAGGTTGAAACCAAAGGCATGAAGATCAGCAGGACCAGAGTTGTTGCTTCTTCCGGATCAGGAGTCATGTTCTTGGTTGAAAGGCAGACAATGAAGGCATACAAGATTGACAACATAAGTCAGTTGGTGACAGCCTGGTTACCATATTAAAGGATTACAACAAAGAGATAACGTCATTCAGACTGAAAGACAATATCCGAGGAAGCCTTTCATCATTGTCTCATGCGGATCGTAGTTTATCGTGATAGCAATAGCTTGTGCTATGGTCATATGAATGAACGCATCAGCAGCAGGAGAAGATGAATCCGCAGTATCCTCTAACCGAAGCAAAGTCCAGAAGAAGAAGTTATTTCTTGAAGGAAGAGTTGACCCTTATACGAAGTGTAGTTCGATAGAAGTTGCAGAAGCACAAGTCGGACAGTTACAATCTCGTTCGAATGGAAGATCTCAACCGAAGACTAATAAGGGGTTCTTCAACCGAAGGCGATGCCTTAGTTGGACCCGATATTGGTATTATCACTTCAGTGGTCAGAGAATCTTGGAAACACACGAAGAATAATAGCTCGTGTCAGGGGCAACATGGGGAGCATGATGCAGTCACCTTTTCAGTCTATAAAATGACAAGGTGCAGGGCTAGTTTATCCTTTTGCTCTTTTCCGCCCAAAGACTTGCGTATTCAGCCTTCTATATCCCGCTATTTATACATCTCATCTACTACTCATTGTAACATGTTAAAAACATATCAAATATATGAGTGTAGTCATAGATTCTCTCTCATAAATCATTGAAGTTTATCAATGAAATTTCTCTCGGTTCTCACAGTGGACGTAGCCCAAATCGATATTGGGTGCACCACTTTATATCATTGTGTTTCTCATTCTCAATCGTTCGTATTACCCATTAGCCTTGATAGTTGAGGAACGTTTTGTCGAAGTACTTGGCCGTGTTCGTTTTCCGCTGTGCCCAACACCAAAATTATTGGATGTTTGAGATTTTGATGTTGAATTTATGATTAAGGAAATGATATTATTTGTTATGATAATTATTGTTTGTTAGCGCCAAAACATTTTTATTTCGTTGACAATGTTAGCATGGCTTTGGTTTCAAACAAAACTAGAAGTTGGTCTGGGCTTGATGTATGGTCTTTGAAAATATAGTTTTCTCAAGATAATTAGAAACCAATTTCGTTTTGAGATTTTTTTTTTGTGATAACTAAACCGAAGTCTAGCTTTTATGGTTAAAAAAATCAGTTTATTTAAATTTTATTTTATTTTAACAGCTTACAGACTTTAAAAATCAAACAGTCTTTATTGCAGATTGTAGAAATTCGGTTCACTTCTTCTTTTGTAAATTTTGTCCGCAGACCGTTGACACGCCTAGGTCGTCGTGCGGTAAAAAATAAGAGAAAAATACCTAACACACACTAGTACAGTGGTAGTCAGGGCCGATCCGCAGGAGTTACGTGGTTAGGACAAGACGATAGATTACCAACTGTAGTGTCACAGCTACAGTCAGCGGTATTGTTTCTACTTTTCCAAAAACCAACTAAAAACACAATTCCAATACTACTGCAAAAACCTAACTCAAGCATGAACTAAACTAACCCAAATCAAATCCTAGACTAAAGTTCCTTACTGAAATCAGAACTAAATTCAGAATCCAGAGCAAACAATCAATCCAATATAATCAAAACACATCCAAACATCAATAATGCAAAATAACATCAAACCGAATGATTACTTTTATAAATCCAAAAACCAAACATCAAACCAATATCCAAAAAATCAAATCAGATCTAAAATACCAATTATTCTACTGAAATCAGAAACTATGAATCCCAACAAACATCGAGTAATCGATGGAAATCCCAATTGTGGAATACCTCGATACCGAGTTGATAAAATAAGAGAAAAACTAAATAACTAACCAAAATGTTGATTACCACTGAAAAACTGACGAATTAGTGCCTTCGGATCCCTCCTTCGCGTCCCGGGATGAGTGAAAAGTCGGACGGGACTCCGGTATTTATAATGGTGCGAAATTAGGGTTTCCGCGTCGCGGTCACTTAGAAACCGTGACGCGCGTGTTGCCTCATCCCGACTTTTCGGAGTTTAAAAGTCAAAAACGGAGATTTTGTGATTTTTTTACATTAACGTCGCTAATGTGGAAATTAGCGCCGCTAATGTGTGCTTCCAGAAGATTCCTTGCGCGCGTTCGAAATTTGAATTTCCAGATTTTCCCTCCTGCTAACATTAGCGACGCTAACCTTAAAAGTTAGCGACGCTAATGTGTCCAGACTTCTTTTTCTTGTCCGTTTTGCTCCGTAACTTCTCCAGAATTGCATTAAAACCCCTGCATTTACACTAAAAACATTTTCAAGCACTTTGGCACAAAAGTAAGTGATATTAGCCAATTAATAAAGATAAATTAACTAAAACACGGCTCAACAACGCCTAAAATACTTGATATTAGTAGGCGTTGTCAAACACCCCACACTTGTGTCTTGCTTGTCCCCAAGCAAGAGAGTTTTTAACAAATTATAATAAAGACTCTAACAATTTTTGAACGTGTTTAATTTCAAAGCTTATTGTCCCCAGAGTTAGATTGAAATAGTTTGTGAAAACATAATCGGAATATTCTTTGGAATTCATGACTTTCTAGAGGACCCTTGATTACAAATTTTCTGTCCACAACGAAGTGTACGTACTCATTTAGATTCTAAAGGCCATTAAAGAATTGTCCATGACTTTCGATGTTGTCCGTGTAACGAGCTTTCAGAAATACCATCCCAGACCAGACGATCTTAGGTGGTAAGATGCATAAATGCCTTTTTCGAGGCCACCCTTTTCGGACCTACTGGCTCAAACAACAAAGGCCACTGATTGACAGTCTCTTCCTAAATTCCAATCCTAAAATACTCAAATCTTCTAACTTTTAGAACTCAACTTATTTGACTAAACAAATAGCATGCTAACAATTAAACAGTATTTCTTGAAAAATACAAATGCTAAAACATTTAGAAACTATTCATTTCAAAATTACAATCTATTAAAATTTTTGAAAAACTGCTAAAAATTTTGAAAATCGGTCATTTTCCGCAAAAATTTCAAAAAAAAAAAAAAAAAAACTCTTTCGACCTTCCACACCCCACACTAAAAACCGTACAACGTCCCCGTTGTACAAGAATTAATTTCAGAACAAGGGAGAAAGAGTTACCCCCTTAGGAACGGCGAATTGCTTGATTATCGGGATCATACTGTAGCAGGGTCGATCGTGTTCGTCGTCTCGATCAGATCCAGGAGTCGGGGCGCAGCAGTGAACACGCCGGCATAACACAAGTGCAGGGGTACAGTGACCCCACACTTGCGTTGTGCAACTCCCTTAGTTGATGCAACAATCACAGTTTGGCAAGATAATAGTAATCTACTAACAAAAATATCAACTCATGCAACGATGTTAAGTTTAATTACAAACATAAACTAAAACTATAAAGGAGAAAATAAAAAGGTACAAGAAAATATCACTCAGAATCATGATGCGTCCCAGATGGTCCTGCTCCGTTGCTTCCACCCGTCAGCGGTGGTAACCCAAAATGTGTAAAAAGTGCACGCTGGCCCTCCATCAATAGTCGTATATCGGCTCGAATCTCTGCCTGTCCAGCCATCAATGCAGCCTGAGTGGTCTCAACCCTGGTGAGCCTCGCATCTAATCCATCCTCCCTGCCTGCCGGCTCCTGGTCTCGCTGAGCCTGAGATGGCTCTGTCCTCCGTCGCTGACGTCGTACAGCGGGAACCTCAGGTTGTGTAACTGGAACCTTGGCTCCCTCTATCTCGGCTCCCTCTATCTCGGCGTCCATGTCAACATCCTGAACCTGCGCTGGCTGAGGCTCACTGACCAAAATGTAGCCCTCTGCCAACCGTGTGATCACGCCCATCGCCCGTAGATATGAGGCCCCCATCGGCCTCAGATGGTACTGAGTCATCTCTCTCATAACCTCTGGCGTCAGCAGCTGGTAGGACTCGGCTATGCGGGTGACGTAGTGCCCACCGACCAAAGGACTGGCCGATCTAGGATCCGCAGAATCGATCAAGAACTCAGCTAACAGGTGAGGGAGATGGAAGAACCTATCAGCATGGAGAAGCGCCCATAGAAATGGTAAGTCTTTCTTTGGCACCTTGTCACCACCATGATGCTGTCGAAGGGTGCAAGTGACAATCTTATGTAACAGGCGGTGGATAGGCGATCGTATGGTACTGGCAATGGCGGCTGTGGTGAATGCAATGTCGCTGATCTCAGCCCAGATGGCTGCCTCTGTCATATCCTCGTCTGGGCGGATGGTGCATGCTGCTAAGAACGGCAGGAAGTGCGGATCGGATGTCTCCTCCTCGGTGTAAATGCCTGCTCGTCGTGCAAGCTCTACCACAGTGCACTCCCTCCATATACCTCCTAATCGGAATCGGACTGTCCGCTGAGATAGATCATCACTGCATACTCCCCAATCACATGTACCCAAGAACTCCAGAATGATCTCCTTGTAGCATGTCTCGTTTTCCGCGATGAGACGATCCCAACCACGACATGTAAAACTACGCTCTCCATCGACACTAGTCCAGGTGCGGACCAAGTACTGCTCCAGACGGGCTGTGATTCCTGAAGCTACGGCGAGTGCCCTGTCCAATGATAATGCGACCTCAATCTCTCGGCCAGCTAGCACTGGTAGTCGTTTCATAGCCTCCTTGGTCCTCGTTGATTCCTCCGTGAACTCTACAAACCGATGCAGTGGTAGTCGACCAATTTCAACAACGGGTCTCGAACGCCGTTCAATCTTAGTTGTTTAATTGAAGTTTGGCAGGAGCAATTTCACGAAAACAAGAAAAATCTGGCGGGTTTGTGCGTGTTCGGCTCGGCAGTCGCGCAAGGGGGAGGGGGTGGGTTTCAATGTTAGCGACGAGGTGAAGCAAGGTGTTGACCCACGTTGACCAAAGATTAGCATCACTAATATTAAAAATTAGTGGCGCTAACTTATATTTTTCCATTTTTTTTCACGATTTTTCCGTATTTTTAAAACCCGTTCGACCACCCCACACTCGAGTTATGCCAGGACATTTTGAAAAATTTTCCAAGTGATATTTTGACAAAATAAAAACAAAAATTAAAAATACTTACCGAAATGCCGGGTTGCCTCCCGAAAGCGCTTCTTTGTTCGGTCTTTTAGCTGGACCGTCTTTCTGCGGCTACGGTGGATCGTATGCCATTTGACCCGGGAAAATAACGTCTAAAATACTTGATATCCCCGGCAACGGCGCCAAAATTTGACAACGCAACGGTCGTCGTGCGGTCAAAAATAAAGAAAAACCTAACACACACTAGCACAGTGGTAGTCAGGGTCGATCCGCAGGAGCTTCGTGGTTAGACTAAGTGACAGATTACCAACTAGTAGTGTCACGCTACAGTCTGAGGATCTAGTTTCTATCTTCTTAATTACTAACACCCTAAAGCAATGATCAAATAAACTCAAGCCAAGCTAAGCTAAGTTCAAATGAACCTAGTCACTTTCTGAAATCAGAAGTGCATCTCTGAATCAGAAGCAATCAAAGGCATCCAAACTAAGCAAAACCAATCAAGCATAAACTAGCCACTAACTAAAGTTCTACTGAACAGTTACTAGCCTATGTTTAATGCCTAAAAATTAACCTAATTAGCTATTGATTTCAGCAAGGGAAAACAGTCCCAACAAGGTCAAAACAATATCCAACATGAATCAAACATCCAAAACCAAACACAAGCATAAAAACACCGAAATGCTAAGATTACTTGTAACCAAATGCTTCTCATTAATAAAATCCAACTTCCAAACATCCAAACAGTAACAAAATGTCATAAAACAGAAACCTAAAGCTTGGTATCAATGGTTGTCACTCCCAAGGATACAAACTAAGCTTACAAATATCTAACTAAATGAAATAAAAATCCAAAACATAAAAATACCACTTGAGATATTGCTGGAACGAATTCTTGGAGTCAAAGAGCTTCAAGGTCGATTTTACACCCGGTCTTTGCTAGGGTTTTCGGCTGAAATTGCATCTATTTATACTTGCAAATTTCCCGCAGCCGCGCCGTGCATATGAAGAATCCGCGGCGCGCGTACTAATATTTTCCCGTTTCTTCGGCATTTGAATGTGTTACACCGCCTTAAGCCCGCGTCACGCGTATCATAGATCCGCGGCGCGCGTACGAGTTTCCTTGATTTTTCATTCTTTTCCAAACTTCTTCCTTTTGCACGCTTTTAGTCCCTGTTTCCATTCTTTTTCTCCAAACAAGTCCCCTTTTGGACGATAGACTACTTGGTGCTCAGTATCACAGGTATAATTGCGACAAACGGATCCTTGATTTCGTATTCCGGAGTTGTAGCGCTACAGTGAACACGCCGGTGGTCGAGACAAGTGGAGGGGGCACGGTGACCCCACACTTGTCTGAGACAACTCCTTCTCAATTTGGTATATCATGCATAACTCAACAAACAAATTAAAAGAAAACATAACAAAATATAAAAATATGAAAAAAATATACAGATAGAGGTGTCATAAGCTTTGTACATATATCCCTAAAAATATAAAAAGAAAAAGTAAGAAAAAAGTACATCAATCATCACCAGGTGGCCTGGAGGGTCCAGCCTCGTGATCGTGGGCCCTGGCTGGGCGTACACGGGCTGGGGTGCCTGAGGTGGCTCTGTCGGTGCCCGGATGAACTGCCCCGGGCGCTGCTGCTCAATGAGCCGCATTCTCTCCAAAGTGCGCGCTGTTGTGCGAGATGGAGGTAGAGCGGTCAAGGAGGCAGCCACGGGGGCAATGAGGATCCCATATGAGCGGGCCAGGCGGGTAATGAAATACCCCCGGGCCAATGGACTGCTGGTGGAAGCTCCCGTCGAGTGGGTGGAGAGGGCAACTGCGAGGGCGAAGGGGAGATGGAGGAATCGGGATGGGTCGAGGAGAGCCCACAGGAATGTCATGTCCTCCCCAGACACCTTCTCACCCCCTCCCGCTGCATGATGGAGGTGGAGACGATACGGTGCATGAGGCGATGAAGTGGGTCGCGGAGGTGGCTCTCCCTCGAGGTCCCTGCCTCGTACATAACGTTGGACAGTGGTGTCCAAATCTCCATGTTGGCAGCTCGGTCCGGCTGCCCCTGGATGCACGCCCCAAAAAACTGAGTGAAGTGGCGGTGCTGAAGATCCGCCGGAGTGTAGATGCCGGTGGGCCTCCCGAACTCCCGGAGGTTGCACTCCCTCTGTGCGCCTCCCAGTCGAAAGCGGATGATCCTGGATCGTGGGTCCGACGCCCGAGGAGCGAAATGGATCGTGGAGAGAAACTCCAACAATAGCTCGGTGTAGACCACGTCCTCGTCAGTGGCCATGATCCTGTCCCATCCACGGCAGGTGAATGATGCCTCCTCATGGGTCCAGGACTCCAGGTGCGATGTAAGAATGGCTCGATCGCACCCCAGAGCCCAGCATCCCTCAGTATGTCTCTGTCAATGACCGTCGCCTCGAGAACCCGACGACTGGTCAACGCATCCCTCCGTGAGATGTACTCTACCGAACTAGCCAGTCCCTCGGGGAACTGGAGGAAAGCGTGCTCCAATCTGAACATCATCTGCAAAACAAACACATGGCCACAAAACAGAAAAAGTTTGCAAAATTAGTCCCTTCTTCCCCACCGCACCGCGGCGCGGCCCAAGAGCAAGGCGTGTCGCGGCGAGCGGCTGTTTCAAAACCCCGATCCAAACTCATGGTTTAACCTGCTAAAATTCGATTCAATCATACCACAAGGTAGCCTAAGTGCCGATTAACTCATCTAGGGCATCTATTTGGCAAAACAAACGCCCTATGAGTTAGCATTGGCGATTCTAAGTTTTGAACTTTTCTGGATAAATCACTAAAATTAACTACCTAATTGCTAGTTTTAACAACTAATAGATAGTTAGAATAGCGTACCTTGGCAGTAGAAACAAAATGAGCAAGAAAAAATACGAGAGAAATTTGTCGATCAGAGCTCCGAGTCGTGTGAGGGTTTGTTGAGCCGCGACTTACCTTAATATAGGAGAAAACCGACTGATCGTTTCCCGCATCGTGCGTTTACGCTTTGCGCGTCGCGCGTGTCACCAAATCAACCACTGCGCATCGGGTTGGTTTACGACCCCGCGTCGCGTAATTCAAAAACCCGCGGCGCGGTCTTCAAAATTTTTAAAACTTCTCACACGACCCCACACTTGTTTTAGACCACTAATACCTGCAAAAGATCGATGTATCTTCCTAATTAAATTCTAAGAAATATAAAACCTAACTTATGACACGATGGGTTGCCTCCTAACAAACGCTAAGTTTAACGTCTTCAGCCAGACCCACTGCCCCTCAAACTTTCCTGGGTCGAATGGCTTGTTGGTTCTCCTGTTGCTGCCCAGTTGCTGCTTTCTGATTAACTCCCGTGAATGCTTGGAGGTAGCTTTGAACCTCCAAGCTCGGTCCTTCCTTCTATATCTCTTCAAAATTACTGGCTTGACGTGAAGCGCGCCCAGGGCTGCTTCCAGTAGTTGTTTCACACCTCGGTTGCTAGTGTCTCACATGCTATCTTCAGGTTGCAATTTTGTTTTGCAGTACCAATAAAAATTTTCCAATCGAATGGAATCGGAAGGCAACATATCAGGATGCTTCCATATGTCCTCATCGATGGTATTGATCACATCTAATTTTCCATTCATGAATGGTTCATGAGTGACGATAAAATCTTGTGTATTATTTTCAAAAATCAACTCGTCAGCATCATCTTCTTGATCATCGTCCAACAGGTGGATCGGGACCAAGAGTGGGTGACTAGTTGGATCTGGTGGTGGTACAAAGTCACCCATCACCGGATCCTTACTTTCAAATTTCTCAAAATTTTCAAAAATTACAGGGTCAGGGGTAGTATTGTCATCTACACCCCCTTCCCCAAAAACATTGGTACTTTCAACAATTTCGGGAATTGTTGGGCTGGGATCTGTACTGTCACTTACAGCCCCCTCCACAACATCCTCATCAATCAAATCGTCTGGTGATGGTATGGATTCACTCATCACTAGCTCGACATTATCAACATTTTCAAAAACATCAAAAGCTGTTGAGTTAGAGGTAGCATTGTCACCTACAACCTCTTCCTCAACAACATTTTCGACCCTCTCGGTGGTCTCTTGACTTTCCCAAGGTGCATGCCCTTCCATCACATATTCAGGTGATGCAAGTTCACACACATTATGATTGGTATAAAAATCACTCGCCTCCGGTTCTGGAAAAGGTGGTGAACATTTCCAACTTTCTTCTAACCTATCTAAAGAAGCTTGCAATCTTAAAAGAGCATCATCCTGATCCTTCTGCTCTTGGTGGGTGTTATACCAGAGTACCCAAAGTTGGGCCCAAGTTGCAGAATTTTCAAGTTGAGATGACTCCTCGGTCCGCCATCCATTGTCATCGGGTGATCCATTGTAGCAATCATCCTCGTAATAGGTGTCGGCCGGATTTTCATAATCTTCATAATACTGTTCCGGGTACATGTAATCGCCCATTATGAAGACGTACACATACCAGAATTCGAAGTACAAAAATCAAACATCAAAAATCAAAAACTAAGTCCTACAAATCACCTAATCTAAGCGCACAGCTCCCCGACAACGGAGCCAAAATTTGACACGCCTAGGTCGTCGTGCGGTCAAAAATAAGAGAAAAATACCTAACACACACTAGTACAGTGGTAGTCAGGGTCGATCCACAGGAGTTACGTGGTTAGGAAAAGACGATAGATTACCAACTGTAGTGTCACAGCTACAGTCAGCGGTATTGTTTCTACTTTTCCAAAAACCAACTAAAAACACAATTCCAAGACCACTGCAAAAACCTAACTCAAGCATGAACTAAACTAACCCAAATTAAATCCTAGACTAAAGTTCCTTACTGAAATCAGAACTAAATTCAGAATCCAGAGCAAACAATCAATCCATTATAATCAAAACACATCCAAACATCAATAATGCAAAATAACATCAAACCGAATGATTACTTTTATAAATCCAAAAACCAAACATCAAACCAATATCCAAACAATCAAATCAGATCTAAAATACCAACTATTCTACTGAAATCAGAAACTATGAATCCCAACAAACATCGAGTAATCGATGGAAATCCCAATTGTGGAATACCTCGATACCGAGTTGATAAAATAAGAGAAAAACTAAATAACTAACCAAAATGTTGATTCCCACTGAAAAACTGACGAATTAGTGCCTTCGGATTCCTCCTTCGCGTCCCGGGATGAGTGAAAGTCGGACGGGACTCTGATATTTATAATGGTGCGAAATTAGGGTTTCCGCGTCGCGGTCACTTAGAAACCGCGACGCGCGTGTTGCCTCATCCCGACTTTTCGGAGTTTAAAAGTCAAAAACGGAGATTTTGTGATTTTTTGACATTAGCGTCGCTAATGTGGAAATTAGCGCCGCTAATGTGTGCTTCTAGAAGATTCCTCGCGCGCGTTCGAAATTTGAATTTCCAGATTTTCCCTCCTGCGAACATTAGCGACGCTAATGTCAAACCCCTGAATTTCCAGATTTTCCCTCTAACCTTAAAAGTTAGCGACGCTAATGTGTCCAGACTTCTTTTTCTTGTCCGTTTTGCTCCGTAACTTCTCCAGAATTGCATTAAAACCCCTGCATTTACACTAAAATCATTTCCAAGCACTTTGACACAAAAGTAAGTGATATTAGCCAATTAATAAAGATAAATTAACTAAAACATGGCTCAACAACGCCTAAAATACTTGATATTAGTAGGCGTTGTCAACCGTAGACATTTTACCTCTTCAAAAACAAACAACACCTTAAAAAAATTACTCGTTCATCTATTAAGAATAATTGAAATATAATAGCTTAACTGTATCGAAAAGTTGGAGAAGATGTCCCAAATAATTGAGGGTTTAAGTTCCACCGAAAATATTAGTATATGTTAAGATCAAATTAAAAGTCAATTATAAAAAATAATTAAAATATGTCTAAGAGTAAATTACAGTTTTGGTCCCTGTGTTTGGCTCAACTTACAATAAGAGTCCAATTTTGAAATTTCACTTTATGGGTTCTCAAGGTTTTATTTAGCTTGCAAAAGTAGTCCATTGACCAATAAAAAGACCAATTTGCCCTTTTTAATTTCCTTTTCATTTTTCTTTAAATATTTTATTTATTAAATCAATTAAAAAAAGAGAAATAAAACAAATCCCAACCCCCCACCCCGGCCTCTCTCTCTCTTTATCTCTCAATAACATCACTGTCGATTAGTTGCGGGTGTTGATGGCCAGAAGAAGAGAACGTCGACTATTTCTAGGAGCTTGAATCCTGTATGGAATGAGAGCTTGGAATTCGTGGTGTCCGATCCGAGCACGATGGAATACGAGGAGTTAGAGATAGAGGTGTTTAACGACAAAACATTGAGCAATGGCAGCGGTAGGAAGAATCATTTTCTCGGGCGAGTAAAGTTGTATGGAAGCCAGTTTGCCAGAAAAGGAGATAGGGTTGATCTACTTTCAAATGGAGAATAAGAGTGTTTTTAGTTGGATTAGAGGTGAGATTGGTTTGAGAATTTAGTACTATGATGATGTCGAAGTAGCCGGCGATTAGGAGACGAATAATGATAATGCTCAACCGCCACCGTGTGAGAAGGAGGAGCCACCACAACCACAGTAGGATGGGAGGAAAATGGAGGAGGTGAGAGTACAGGTTCCAGCTTCGACAGAGGTTGTCACGGAGAATTTACATCAACCGCCAATGGTTACAGTGGAGTATTCTCTATTGCCAGTGACGGTGCAAATGGAAAATCATCATAATCATCAACAGCATCAGAGGATTCCACCTCCATTTCATTCGGATTATCCACCGAAAATTAGGAGAATGTAGACAAGCAGAGTTGGAGGAGAAATTGGAGGAGGTGAGCGAGTTAGGGTATTACTCATCGCGAGTGATACCGAGACGATCTACAAACGGAGATACCGAGAGATTCCGGCTTACGACTTGGTTGAACAGATGCAGTATTTGGTTGTCAGGATCGTCAAAGCTCGTGGACTCTCACAGAATGAAAGCCCTAACGTAAGAATCAGTAATTCCATCCGGTCAAAGCCAGGGATTCCAAGACCAGGTGAGCCTCCTTCGAACCCAGAGTGGCACCAGGTCTTTGCTCTCGCATACAATAAAAGAAACTCCATTAGCTTTCGAAAAGGAAATTGGTGAATCAATTCATATATTAAACTCCATTGATGATGTTTCTAAAGCTTGATAATGATGGGTCGGTGGAAGGTGGGGATCATTCCCCAGAATCCTAACCAAAATCAGAAACAGAGAAAAAGAATTGGAAGCCGAGAGAATGGTGGAAAGAGGAATTTTGCGATGAGCTATCCAAGAAGAAAACGAAGAGAAGAGGAGAGAGAGAGAGAGAGAGAGTGAGAGAGAGAGAGAGACCGGAGAGGGGGGTGGGGTGGGGTAAAGGTTTTTTTTCTTTTATTTTAATTCATTTAATAAATAATATATTAAATAAAAATAAAAAAGAAACTAAAACCTGGTCAAGAGACCAAAACTGTAAGCTAACTCAGACTTTAAGGACCCATAAAGTGATTTTTCAAAAGTTAGACTATTATTGAAAGTTGGGTCAAACCACCGGAACGAAAACTGTAATTTACTCTATGTCTAATGTTGGTCGTGTTTTCTAATTTTTTTTATCTTTATAAAATTATATTTAGTAGTTAAGTATTAATCATGTTTTCCAGATAAATCAAAGGTTTTTGAAGGAGGGAAAGGCCCAAACTGTTGGTGTAAAAATTGCTTTTAGAAGATATAAATTATAGTGTTAGTCTGTCCTTGTATCCACCAAATACTTTTTAATATAATTGGGCTACTTTGCTTTTAAAAACTGGGTTCGTAGACATTGGGTTTTGGCATAAGGGTTTTGTAACAGTTGTCAAAGTATTTGTGATTATTCTTTTCTATTAAATCCAAAATATTGAAGTAGATGCGAAAATATCAACATCTGTGGTTAAATATTAGTGCTGGAATATTAAAAACTAACTTCACTTATTTTCGAAGGTTGATCCAAACCGTTTTTCCAACTTCTGGTATACATCATTCAAGGTTAGTGTTTTTGTTAGGACTCTTAACGAACCGTTTAACGAGTATTTAGTTTAAGTATGTTTATTAAATAAAAGAAATAAACATGAACAAATTTTTTTGTTCGTTTCTCAAACAATGGAACATATGGACTCATGCGTTCATTTGTTCATGTTCGAAAACTTTTGTTTATGTTCGTTTATTTTTGTTCGTTTATGTTTATTCGTTTACGTTCATTTATTTAAACATACATACATACATACATACATACATACATACATACATACATACATACATACATACATACATACATACATACATACATACATACATACATATATATATATATATATATATATATATATATATATATATATATATATATATATATATATATATATATATATATATATATATATATATATATATATATATATATATATAACCATGAAAGTCAAAATGGACCTTTAAATGTGCTTTAAGTTTTACAACTTTTAAATTGTGTAAAAATATCAAATGTGTTAACCAATAAAGTTATACTATTTTTAATTTGAATGTTTATGTTCTTTTATGATTGTTTATATTTATTTATTTTTGTTTATATTCATTTGTGTTCATTTATGTTTATTTATGCTCATTCGTTAATAATTGTTTATGTTCGTTTGTTTATGATCAGTTATGTTCGCTTAAAGTCTTGACAAATATAAATTATTAGATACAAACAAATGAATTTGTTAAACGAAAGAATACAAAAAAGAAAATTTGTGTGGTAACTCGTTTGTTCGGTCAACTCAAATAAATGAACATGAAAACCCCATGTTCTATATTCATTTTGTTCATTTACAAATTACAATGCTACCTTTTGTATTGCCTAAGATTTCAACATCTGATTAATGGAACTTCAAGTCGAAATTGTGGTTTATTTATTTTGTATCCTATGCCAATCTTTTGGTTTAAATATGTGTCAAAGACTTGTACCATGTTTGCCAAATCAGTTAACTGTTGAGATGCCACATTTATCATAAACAAATATTTATTTACTCGATGTAATATTCTAAAAATGTGGAGTATACATGATGTAATTGAATATATATATATATATATATATATATATATATATATATATATATATATATATATATATATATATATATATATATATATATATATATATATATGGTGTAAAACAAAAAAAATGCAAAATAAATAAAAAAAATTAAAAAAAAATTATTTATTATTTTCGTCATTTTTTTTTTATTAAAAAACAAATTAGCATTTTTTTTCATATTCTAGTAGAATATTACACTATATGTGTAATATTCTATTAGAATATGCAACATTCAACAATATTCCACTAAAATATTTTTTTGATTTTCCAGTTTTTTTTATTTTTTTTAAGTAGCGAAATTTACTATAATTTTTTTTTTAAATTCTCATTATTTTTGTCTGTTTTAATTTTTTTTTATTTTTTGATATCCAAAATGAGCGGCTAGGATTATGTCTCACCGTCTCACAAAATTTCACCCATCTCATTTGAACTTACATATATATATATATATATATATATATATATATATATATATATATATATATATATATATATATATATATATATATATATATATATATATATATATATATATATATATATATATATATCAAGCAAAACAAATTAGGCTTAATATCATGTATATGTCAGACGAAATGGATTCTAAATTAATGTTAGTATAGGTTCAAATCAAAGTTGTTATTATTTCTATGTAGTATAAGATTTGATCACTATTAGAAAAAATACATTTAATAACATACATTATATATAATAAAATGATATAAAAATAGGTGGTCGATATAATAACATCTCTTTTGCTATAAACTTTGCAAAATTAGCTTGTGTATGCGAGAATTGAAGAACTATGTATTTTTGCGATTTGTATCACCGGGAAGGTGAACAAATAAATGGCTAGTGATGACTGAGATGCAAAAAGAATTGACGTTGGATGGGGATAATAATTGTGTCGTGGATGTGTCCACCATTCAATCATGCTTTGATGTCGACTCAGTGAAATCAAGACCCTTAAATCGTTGAAAGTAGCGATTTTTTAAGTTAATTCTTTCTCCACAAAAACTGTAAATTGATGTAGAGAAATTATATTTGTTCCTACCTTTTATTTCTACCCATATTCCTACTCATATGATATCATGACATGTGTATTTAAATATTATTATTTTTATTAAATATGACACTTGTCATAATTTAACATTGGTAGGAACGTGAGTAGGAACAAAAGGTAGGAAGCAATACAATTACTCATTGCTATAAGAGTAAGAGAGATTTAGCTAGAGTGTTTTGAACAGGCGATAGAGTTGAAACGGAAATACGGCGACGTGATTTTATTCGAAGACGACAAACACAAATGATAAAAGTGTTTGCAGGTGTTTTTTTAATTTAGAGTTATGACAATAAGGCTGCGTTTGGTTCACAGAATGTTTTAAAAGAAATTGGAATCTTTTGGATGAATGAGAATTTGAAGGAAGGAATTCGAATGAATTTAAATCTATAACACGTTTGGTTGACATGTAATGTAATGGAATCATTTGTTGATTTCTGTCTGGTTTGCAAGTTTTATCAAAAGAATTGGAATGTAAAATATATAAAAAGACTAAACTACCCTTTATTGATTTTTTTTATTATTTTTGTATTTATAAAAATAACTAAATAATACCATATAACAAAAAAATTATATGATTCCTCGATCACAACTACAAGAATAATATCATTATTCATAATTGATCATTAATATCATTGATTGCTTAAATTAAATATAACATTTAATAATACCATAAATGAGTTAATGTAAGGTCGTGTTTTTCTAGTAATTTTTTGATACTGTGTCCGTGATATAACTCGCAAATCGCAGAGATAGGCATAAAATTTAAATTGTTTGAGTTTATCTAATGGAATGACAAATTCAATTGTATATAGAATTTGATGGAATTTTATATAATTCCATTCCATGGATTTTTTAACCAAACACATTTAGGAAGGAATTTCTCTTTCCAATTCCTTTAGATTCCATTAAAAAACTTAAACCAAACATGCCCTAAAATACGACATACATTTTTGCATATCGTAAAATATTGCAAAAGATGACATAATTTGGCGACAGACAATTATGTCTGTCGTAAATTCTTAAGATTTCATGATAGATGACATTATTTTTTATGACAAACATTTTTGTATGTCATAAATCAGTGTGTGTTAATTTTTACGTTATTAAATGCCTTTTTTATAGTGGTGGATGTTGATGAGTATACTTTCAACAAGTTATTTAAAATAACAAAGATTTATAAACTTTCTCATATTCCTTTCATCTGCTTATACAAGAAAGGCCTAAATAGTGTTCTAAAAAAGACAGTTTTTAGTTTGAAGCTTGTGCATTTTCTATGAATACTTCAAGGGGTCAAATAATGTTCAAAATAGAGTAATGTAAGTTTATGGATAACCAACAAAACTTCGTTTTCATAGGAATTTCGATTAGAGTAATCACAATTTGTTTTTTCAGGAATTTTGTAGTTCCTATATTTATCAAATTGACCATTTTTTAAAAATGATTTGTCTTAAAATCAAAAAACATCTAAACAGAATTAAAATTGTATTTTGAAGTGCATTATCCAATGTGAAATTAACGAAATTATAAGTTTAAGGAATGTCAATAAAAATGTAAGTTTGTAACAGGGTTTGAAAGTAGGGGGAGGTTAAGTTTAAAATTAAGAATATTTGTAAGTATTTCCTAAACCATGGTGATGCAAGAATATGGCATATTTCGTTGTACATAATTTTATCAAAGGTATTTGAAGGCTAAAGTTAGGTTAATACATGTACTGTTTATATAATTGAAACACATGCTACTTTGATAAAAAAAGTTGAAAGTGAAACAGCAATGTGTTAGCACGAAATATAAATTATGAGCAACATGTTATAATTAAAGTTGTATTAGCATTCCTGAATTTATACGACATCTCTGGTTCTTATTTTATTAACCTTCTCAACCCATTGGTGTTGTTTTGTATCTTTCTGTTTTGTAGCATGGCCTCTTATCTATAGGTTGTGATGTTTTAGTACTTTTAGCTTTTCCAGTTCTCCTGTTGTTTACTTTCTCTTTGTTTGTGACTTTTTTGTTGGTTGTTGTGCAAGCTCCCTGCTTGCTTTTTTAATAAAATTGCCGTTCAAAAAAAACAAAAAAAATCTAAACCAGGGTGAAAGCATTTAAAGATATTATCTTGAAGCGCTAATTGAAAGCATCTGGTATAATGAATGGCCAAACTAATAGAAAATACACACATACTAATAAAGTAGGTATAATAAACCTTAGAAAAATGTTTTTGTGCACAATCAATTTCTAGCTACGGTGAAACTAAAAAAGTCATAAAAACATGGCTTTCTACACAAAACTAGTTTCTAGTTGGGGCAAAATTTAAAAAAAAAAAAAAAGAACTCTTGGAAAATGTGTTTGTAGTGTTACTTGCATACCCATAATGTGTTTCATGCTGAATTTTTTATTATATATGGTATTGGGGAAGAGAAAATTATGATCCATATGATGTAACAATAAGAAAAATGCAATGTGATTATTAATAAACGTATGTAGAAAACAAAACTTATTTTACACTAGTGATAACGCACAATGAAAACCACATGGTTCTTCAACCAATATGTCAAATAGAAATGAAATACTTTGGTAGATAAATCAAAGAAAGGGAAATCTCAAAGTTGTTAATGATGTTCGGCAATCAAATCAAACAAGTTTCGTAATATGTTTGACAAAATATTAGCCAAAACAAGGATTCTTGAATTGTAGTCTCCTATATGTATTTAGTGATAAAAAAATGATCTATATTAGTCGTGTTGGTCTATATATCTACAATCATAACTCTAAATTGTCCTATCTTTAATGGTTCTGCAAGATTCCATTAACCAACTTTTATACCATATTTATAGTACAACTAGGAGGGATTTCATGAATGTGTTCTTTTCGAGTGAAAGGATATAAGGGTTTTCGTTCTAATTTATTATTCTCCGTAATTTTTAACCCTTGTGTCTGAAGAATTCATAAATCAAATTTTGTACCTAAGATACATATGTGTGTCATAACAACATCTTATCAAAGTGTGGCACAATATGGTACAAATGCCATAATCTTGGTTACAAATGGCATATATAAACACAAGTCCTTTTGGTGCTTTGATACCACTTGATGCTTGGGATAAGCTAATATATAAGAACTTAGCCTTTTAGTTCTGAAGCCTTCATTTTGTTTTTTATAAAAAAAGTAGTGAAATTCCCAAATCAATTTTCTTTCTTCTTTATTTTTCTTTTAAGCGAATGAGGAATTGCTTTTCACATGATATATTATATATGATTTACTTGCAAGTCTTCTTAATGCATTATATTCTAACGCATATTGAACTTCCAAAAAATTACTAAATGGTTCTATTAATAATCTGAAATCTAATTTTTTGAAGTGTTCAAATTCTGGAAGAATAGAAGTATGAAGGGTTGATAAAGTTTCAGAAACATATCCTATGAAACCGATGAGATTGAATCTAATCTTTTGAAATGTTAAGAAATGTTAGAACAGTGAAATAGACAAAAACATTGGTTCACATTTGTGGTACTTTTGCATATTACTTTTTATTTTTTAAAAATATTGTTCTTCATATTTCTAAAAATAAAAAATTCAAAAATATTGTCATTTGCTTTGTTGTAAAGAAAATCCAAAGACATTAGATAACAAGAAAGCTAGAAAATATTGTGTTTTTTAGTTCTTAAAAATGAAAAACCAAAAACAATACAAAATTTAGAAATATAAAAATACTTTCGATTTTTACTTTTTTTGTTTCTCTATTATATTTTTTTGAATGAAAATTCAAAAATAGTTTTTGTATATTTGATTTGGTTTGTTGTTTTGGTCATTCTTAATTTGATGATTTTCAATTTTTCGAAGTGTACGAATTTTTCATTATTAAGTGACCTTTAAAATTTTTGGGACATTTCTTGAAGCTTCAAATTTTTTTTTTTATCTTCGAATATGTTCTTTATATTTTTGTGATAAACTTCGAAGAGTTTTGAAAAGGATGGGTGTTTAGTTCTTATTTGAATAGAAAGTGGCTACATATTGGGCAGTGGAAACGACGCGCGTTAAATGTTTTGGTGCTTTATTAGATGAATGCTTCTCTCTACTTCAGTGCTCTACTTTATCATACCGTATATAAGGCCTTGTCATTCCATTATCCTATTTTTAGAGTTGCTTGTCTCACCATTAGAGTGCACATTTGAACCCGTCTTTTTTAAAAACCGTACCGGTTTTTTCAATAACCGGTTATCCTAGAACCGGTCACGGTTAAACCGAACCGTCAGTTATGAACCGGTTTTCCTTCCTTGTGCCATCCGGTTTTTTTACCCCGGTTTTTTTTTAAACCGGAAGTAACCGGTTTTTTTCGTCTAACCGTTGAAAAACGGGTTTTTTTGAATTTCTGTTGTCTTGTGTAAGAAATCTAGCCGTTTGTAGCCGTTTAAAAGCCCAAAATACCCATTTTACCCCTAATATGTTAGTATAAATAGATGTTGGATCATTTGGTTTCAACACCCCGCAAAAAACGCTCAAAATTCTCGACGTTTTTCGCATTCCCGACCTATTTTCTAACAATTTCAAGATGACTTCATCTTCCGCTTCCGGTTCCGCTTCCGTTGGTACTTCCGGCATAACACGAAACTATACCAACGATGATGTAGCGGAAGTCAAAACCACAACGCGATCCAGCGATGTTTGGTCAAATTTCGATTATTGTATAATGAAAGATGGTGCGGAAAAAGCTCGTTGCAAGAAATGTGGGAAGTTCTATTCGTCCACGAGCAACTCAATGTTGCGTTCACATAGAGATAGCGGTAGCAAAGCGGTCCAACAAACTAGTACGGATCCGACGCAAACTACAATTGGATCAGACGACGCTTTATTTGTTTATGACAACGATGCCGTAAGAGAAGCGTTTGCCAAGTTTGTCATCCAAGAAGCACTTCCATTCGACCACTTCGACAACCCGCGACTTACGGAAATCATCAAAACGAAACTTCAACCTCGATACACCGCTGTAAGTCGTACTACTCTTCGACGTGATGCTATTGCACTTTGGGCCAAAGCGAAATCCGAAATAGTTGTAGGATTTGCAAACTACAAAAATTCGATTTTGCTAACTTGTGACGTTTGGACCGCCCCCACGGAAATGCAAATTCTTATTTAGCCGTTGCCGCTTATTGGTTTCATCCCGATAGTTGGCTAATGATGAAACGGACAATAGATTTTAAATTATTTGGTTATCCACATACCGGTGCTAATTATTTGGACCGCCCCCCACGATGAGTCACCATAAACCCTAAACCCTTTATTCGTTCTCAAGTTTTCTACACAACAACTATGGTGGAAGAATATTCTAAAAACATCTCACACCTCCTTTATCCAATTGTTTGGTCGATTTAATCACATCGAAATATCCCTAACTAGTTTATGTTATCATTAAGATTATGTGTCATTAAATGTTTAAGTGAGCTTTGACTATTGCAAAAGATGTTCCTGCATGCAAGACTTGTTTATCTCACAATTTTTTTACTATCCTTGGGGTTCAAACTCTTACTTCATCTTATTTGCCTAGCCATTTTGATTTGATGTCGATGTTCAATCAGATGGGTCATACCCCTTACCTTCGCAGAATGTCTAATATCAAGGAAGGAAGGTTAGGTGCAATTTAGAATTTATTCTTTGGTTTTATTATCAAAGGACTTACTGGTAAAACAACTAGTCTTGATTCCGCTTCAATGGAAATTTTGGCTTTTATGCCTGGAATGTTTACCGGTTCTCAAGTAGATGCTACTTCTATTCTTTGGGATAATTTTATTGCTTCAATCAATCATCCATATAAGTCTACAGAGTTAACTTATGATCGGTTTTGGGCATGGGTTGTTCATTCTTCTTATGCTCATGCAAATCTATCTTTGTGCTGCTGGTTGATCGAGGTTGTTGACTCGGTCAAAACTAACCTTAATACCAGTAATAGTTAGGGTAAGTAAGGATCGTTTCCATAGGGAGTTTGTGGTCATATTCTGCATTAGAGTAGTCAAATAAAAACAATAATATAGAGAAATTGCATGAAAAGAGATTAAAAAGAGGTTTTCAGCAAAAACAAGTAAGGTACTTCCGTTTTAGTATCAGGTAATTGAGACTCACAAGTTTATCTTCCCTTAAGTTCCAATTTAATTATGAAAAAAATAATTAATGTGAACTATTTTACAATCAATAACTTTCGGTACATAATATGTCCTTTACTAACTGTCTTACTCTTTACTTCTACTTGGATTCGGCACAATTAGTGATTTACCAATATCATGTCTTATGCTTACCAATTACAATTCATCATTGAAAATCTCAATTTCAGCATAGTGTAGGTTAACTTAACCAATCGTCTTAATTCCTAAACTAAAGAAACTCAGAATTGATTAGTGAGTAGACAATACACTATCTTAGATGTAAAATCAAACAAGTTCAAGTAACCTGACTTTACTTGTTGACAACGCCTAGTGATATCAAGTATTTTAGGCGTTGTTGAGCCCTGTTCTTGATAAAATTATATCAAATATGTTTGGGTATTCTCACTTTTCGTGCCAGGACTTGTTTGGAGAAAAAGAATAGAAACAAGGACTAAAAGCATGCAAAAGGAAGAAGTTGGGAAGGAATGAAAAATCAAGAGAACTCGTACGCGCGCCGCGGGAATTAACCATGCGCGATGCGGGCTTAAGGCGGTGGAACACATTAAATGCCGAAGAATCGGGAAGAGATCAGTACGCGCGCCGCGGATTTCACTTCTGCGCGGCGCGGTTGCGGGAAATTTGCAAGTATAAATAGATGCATTTCCAGCCGAAAACCCTAGCAAAGACCGGGTGTAAAATCGACCTTGAAACTCTTTGACTCCAGGATTTCATTTCAGCATGCTCACAATTTGTATTTTATTATTTTTGATTTAATTTCTTTTTAGTAGCAAGTAGTTTTGTAGCTAAAGTATTTGGGAGTGACAACCACTGACTTTGAGCACTTAGGTTTCTGATTTTGAAACATTTGGTTACTCTTTTTGTGTTTGGAATTCGGATTTAGTGAATGAAAAGCATTTGGTTACATTTAATCTTAGCTTTTCGGTGTTTTTATGCTTATGTTTGGTTTGATTGATTGATTGTGTTTTGAATATTGTTTTGGACCTTGTTGGGACTGTTTTCCTTAGCTGAAATCAATAGCTAATTAGGTTAGTTTGTAAGCATTAAACCTTGGCTAGTAACTGTTCAGTAGGACTGTAGCTAGTGGCTAGTTTATGCTTTGCTTGGTTCTGCTAGTTTGGATGCCTTTGATTGCTTCTGACTCAGAGATGTACTTCTGATTTCAGAAAGTGACTAGGTTATTTGAGCATAGCGTAGCTTGGCTTGGGTGTGTTTGATCATTGCTTCTGTTGCTAGTGATTAGGAAGATAGAAACCGGATCCTCCGACTATAGCTGTGACACTATTAGTTGGTAATCTCTCATCTAGTCTAACCACGAAGCTCCTGTGGATCGACCCTGACTACCGCTATACTAGTGTGTGTTAGGTTTTTCTCTTATTTTTGACCGCACGACGACCGCTGCGTTGTCACTTGTCATACTAGAAATCATACTTGGAAAAACAAATGATAACAAAAATCGATTGAAATAAAAGTAATAATCAAAACACGCTTGTCATTCCACCCTCAACATCCTCGAAAGGAACCCCTAAAGTTTTAGCCTTCCATTGTTAATGAAAAAGCAGAAACTATTCAATGAAAAAAAAAGATTTCATAACTAAATCCAAAGAGAAACTTGAATTCATAACCAATAAATGTTTAACAATTGTTCAAAAACACAAAACGATGTAACCTTAACAAGTCCTTGTCTAGATCTGAGAAATGCTCCCGATCCAATAGCCAAATGATTCCTCGTCACGTGTAAACTCAAAAGGTTGTGAAGCTCTGAGTGATCCCAAGGCTTCAGAATCCTCAATAACACCAAATGAGACTATACAACCAACTAGGGTTGTGTATTATAGAAAAAGAGTCGTGGATGCTGTCTGGGATACTGTGTTTAAGTGTGTGGTACTCTGTGTGATTTCCTGGACTTTTGAAATCAGCTATTTATAGAGTTCTTATCAGAGCTACGATCGCGTTGCTAACAGTGTAGATAGTGCAGCTAAGGTAACTAACACCCCAGTATTACGCACATGTTGTCTTGTGTTTCCACTGTGGATCAGTACCTTAACATCACGAATTTATTACTTAGCGTCGTTATCATCATTTGATAGCGCCTCTATCCTAAGAAATCCATTATATATTTTACAGGTGCGGTTCCATTCCATCTTCTATCCTTTTTGCTTAAAAACCCGTCAATTCTGTAACATCACAACTTCCAAGTAAAGTGAGTATTTTAGGTTCATTTATATCAAGTATTACTCAAAAGTACTTTGATATCGCTCGAGATATTGTAACAAGAATGCGATATCAAACTACCCCATACTTGGACTTTGCTTTCTATCAAGAAAACTAGAGTTTTTCAGTCGCTGAAACAATTATTTTAACAAATTTCAACACACATTACCAATATCCAAGATAACAAACACAAACAGATACCAAGCCTATACCAGAATCATACACATATATGTGTATAGGTCTATCTTAAGTGTTCATGTTCTAATTAACATCCCTTCCTATGAGAAACAAGTCTTTAGTGTACAAATTACTCATTTTTGCATCCCCTATAAATATACATTTTAAAGATTCCCCCACATCAAGGCTTATTGCTACATTCCCAAAATTACCCTTGTACTCACACATTTAACAAAAAAATTTTGCATACTTTCTTGGATTAATTTAGTTTTCAGCTCTTATTGCTATTCTTACTATGTTTAACTTTACTTTCCATCGCTTATGCATTTTTAAAACTTTTGTGTGTAAGGTCTTTATTGTAACATCCTGAAAATGGGGCAAAAAGTTTAAGGATTTAAAGATAAGATAAAGATAAATAAACAAAATAATTAATAAAAAGAATAAAATGAGAAGTTATAATCTAGAAAGGATATATGATCTAGGGTAAATAATTTAATAAATGAAATTAATAAGTTTAATAATCATAATGATTAAATCATAACAATTTAAATTAAAACGTGTATTTTGAGGAGGTATCTAGTCTAAAATGACCTAATAAGGGTATAAATGGAAATTCACCATATGGAGTTCTAGAAGAGGGACTAGTTTGTAATAAATATTTTAGAAGTGATGGGGAAGGACATTTAGTGCAATTATGACATAATCTAAGTTCTGGAGGGACTAGTTTGCAAAAACTGAAAAGGTGGGAGTTTAAGTTGGGGGAAAGAACCCCATTTCTCTTGTAGATCACGATTTTGAGAGGGAGAAAGGGATAAGAGGCGATTTGCAGGAGATTCAAGTGGAGAAGCTTGATCCTAGCAAGATCTAAGTGGTTTACATCCATTAATTGAATATTTGAGGTAGTAAATCTAATCTCCATGTTAGAAACCCACCATTTTGGGTAGATCAAGTTCAAATTCGGGTTTCATAGTTGGGGGAGATGAATTCTATGATCCCAAAGGTGTAGCTTATGAATTCTAATGATTATCTCTTTATAATTTGATGGTTTCATGCTTGGAGAATCATTTGGATGTTTGTTGATACTTATGAACCCTAATTTTTGGGGAAAACCCATCAATGGGTGAAACCTTGATGATGGGATCAACTTGCATCTTAAATGTGTTCTATGAAAAGCTTAAGTGAGTTCCTAGTGATTTCAAATCAATGGAAGAAGGAACCTCTTGAATTATTGATCAATTGTTTGAATGGAATTGGATATTCCTTGATCTAAGCTTATGAAGTAAATTGGGATTAGAACATGGATTTGATTCAATGGAGATGATATTGGATGATTTGATTGGGCCAAATGATGTGTAATTTGAGTAGAAATAATTTCCTTTTGATATCTAGAAGTTTAGGGTGTATTAGACCTTGAATTGGACCAAAATGAGGGAGAAAAGGACCAAAAATCCGAAGTTACAGTGCTCAGAAAACGGCCCGGGTTGGGGGAAACACAGCCCGTGTCAGGATGCCTGAAAACCCGCTGTTTGCAGAACACGGTCCGTGTTGTGTGGAACACGGCCTGTGTCAGCCTGGACAACCCTGAAATGTTGAGTTTTGAGCTTTAAGGGTTGGGATGTTGGTTCTAATGTTCAAGTAAACTCCTAGGACATGTTTAACTAATATTTTACATCTATTTGGTGAAGTTAAATAACCTTAGAGTTATTAGTAATGATTGGATGTTATATCTTGTTAGATAAGAGTAACTAAGATTGAAGCAAAGGAGTAACATCTTCTTGGAACTTAAGGAAGGTGAGTTATCGGGAGTACACATCTCTCTTCTACTCTTGTGTGTGTTTTATACTATTATCATGCATACTTCATATGTGCTAGTTGTTGCATAACTCCTATGTGTGCATGGCATTAAAAGAGTCATTTCAAAGATGTTTTCCAATAAAAGTAATGATGACGTTTTGAAAGATGTTTTGAGCATCCTATTTGTGCATTGCATTGCATATAGGATGGGATTGACCGAGTGAACCTTATGATGACCTTAAAGATGTTTAATGATGTTTGGCTAAAATAGCCACTTTTATGATGTTATACCCATGTAGAGGGCCTTTTGGGCTGGATAGCCACCCTCAATGATGTCTTGGGATTGTTTCCGACAATAGGAAACCGCATGAGGGAGTTGCTAACCCTCATGGGACTAGTGTGATGGCCACTAGTTCTAGTTTAACCTATACGGGGATCGGGTGATATGCTTCGTGCGTATCGTTTGTGAACTTAGGTAGGTGCCATTGAGGTGAGTTGGACTTTTACGAGATGGACGTGGGTTTGGGATAGTTGCATCATGCATTGCATTTGCATATCATAACTACCTATTTTGAGTAAATATTTATGATGTTTTAAATAACTTTTGAAGTGTGGTTCAAAACTACTTTTGGGGGTTCGTCCCGAGTGCGGTAGTTCACTGCCCACTCAAAATGGGTCAACCTCGGGTAACTCACTAGGCATTTTCAATTGCCTAACTGTTTTGGATGTGTACTCAGGTTGAATAAAAGCTTGTGGCGAGGCGAGGACTTTTAGAAGACCACGATTTGTGTGGCCATTTAAACCATGCTTTGAACTTGGGATTATGATACTACCTCGCTAAACGTTTTAAACTACTTTTGTTGTTTTAGGACCTATTTTTTCCGCAATGATGAGACTATTTTTGAATTAATTATATTTTATGTTAAATGATGTTTTAATTATAAAACCCTAGCGAGGGGTGTCACATTTAACTGCAATAATAATTATTATTAAACTTAACTTTTCCTTGTACCTTTGAAACTCGCTACTTTCTATGGAAATCTTGATTACAATTTTTCGACTCAAGATTATACAGAGTCTACTCATTCAAATTATATATGCCGCTAAGGAAATTTCATGACTTTTTATGACACCCGTGTAGCAAACTTTCGACAACATTATTCCAAACTAGGCGGTCTTAGGTAATGAGGTGATTTAAGGATACCCATTTCGAGTCTGCCGGTTCAAATACCATAGGTCACAGATCAAATTTCCCTCCCGAGTCTCAATCTTATGGCATTTTCCTAATACTTGAAATTTAACATTAAAGCACTTTATTACTTTTGAAATTTTTCTCGTTTCAGCTCATTTATTTGTTTGATGCTTTTCCTAAGTTCAGTGACAGTATAAGCCTCATATGTTTGAAATCTTAGGAACCTAGCTCAACATATGACTTAGTATTATCGGCAACTAAAATGATATTTCTTAAAAAATACCATGTGCTAATAAATTTCTAAGGGGTTTATTTCGTTGACGATTCAAAACCATGTTGTAACTCTGACACTACCTACTTGCTAACTTAACAGTCAATATTTTAATTGGGACAATGAATATCCATATTTACTATCCAAGATGGCTAAATATAAGCTCAGTTCCTATTTCCGATCATTATCCTAGATACATTTATATTTATTATACAATTCTTGGAAACAAGATAAAGTAAAATTTTTTAACATTGGCTGAATAAACCTAACAGCTTGATGTGTACTTTTTTGACCCCTACCCCACACTTGAGTGATACAATGCCCTCATTGTATCGTAAGCAATTAAAACATAAAGAAATGGAGAAAAGGTAACATACTCCACTAGAGTATAGTGACTGAGTTAGACAAGAATTTTTGGGTTTGTACTTCTGACATGGAATGCAACTAGTTCCATTAATTCTGACCATTAAGAGAATACGACCAGAGATGATATTTTGAGAGAGCAAAGTTTTACTCATCCACACCACGATGCCATCTGAAAACTCTAAATCAGAGCTTGTTTGATCTGAACATGAGATTAAAGTATTGATATCAAATAGTGTGTATGTATTTTCGTATTGAACAAGCTGTTGGACATGATCTAAAGATTGTCAAGACGGGAAGAATCGATATCTGCAAACAAAAATCAAACTGGCCCCAATGAAAAAGTGACTTCATTAATTCACCCAAATCGAAAATTCAATCCAAAAAACAGTAGATGTTCAGTCGAGTTATATATACTTGGGATTTTAATGAGATGGTATTTTAGTTGATTTACAACCAATTTGCACATATTCAGGTTTACCTAGATCACAATTCCAATCAATTTACACATATTCATATTTACAATCAGTTTATGCACATTCACATCCATATTTACACATCGATCAAAATATGAAAAAGAAACAAAAAATCAATCCAATTGATGGTGACGGGAGGGGAAGGGGAATGTGGAGGAATAAGCACCCGAACATTTTTGGATCGTGATTTCGGTGGATCAATTGGCAGACTCTCTTGATTTTCTATCGATAAACAGAAACACACATGCATATAAGAAAATCCTCTATTTTTTGAAGTTCTTTTGCCATGTGTGTTCATCGTCTTTTTACTACCCACCTAGTGATCGATAGACGTTGTGAGAGAAACACTCTGAGAGGGTGCATTCTCCAATTCTTGGGATATCGTATACATCTATAAGAAGAATAAAGAACGCCATTCTTCTTATTGATATTTCTATGGCTAAACAGTGAGGGAGAACACACCCAGACTTGGTGGTTCTTCGTTCTTGGACTATATTTTCATGTCAAAGAATTTTAGGCCGGATAGAAGAATCACAGATAACAAGAGAGGGACGCGAGCCTATTTTTATTTCCTTTGGCGATTAAGATGAAAGAAGGACAGTGGTGAGTGAAAGTGGAAAAATGAAGGTGAGAGTTTGAAGTGTGTGTGTGTGTATGTATGTGTGAGAGAGAGAGAGATAGGGGAGGGGGTGGGGTAAGATGGGGTTTATCAATAAGATGTGGGCTTTATTAATTTAAATTTAAAATATAGAAAACAAGAATTAAAAAATCTATTCAAGTGAAAATAGCAACGTTGTAAAAATCGTTTGACGGTAGCTTGGCGGTCGGGTGGGGTTAAGGGATTAATCGGACTAGTCGGGGATTAATCGGAGACCCTAAATTATAAAGGAATTTATTTAAAAATATATAAATATAAAAATAGCAAAGTTTGATTCATTTTTATTTCGAGATGCACATCAAAGATTATTTATTTGTTTGTTTTTATTCTTTAATATTGATTTTTTTCAGTATTTTTGAGTTATTAGAGAGTGTTTGTGCAATCATTTAAAAATAAAAAAATAAAAAATAAATCAAAAAGTTTAAAAAAATTAGAAAATGACCGCCAAGACCGATTAATCGGCCGCCAAGGCCGATTTTTGCAGCAAACCGCCAAGCTGATCGATTAGGCCTAATTGTAATCGGTTGACGACCGTCAAGCGATTAATCGGCCGCAAAGGCCGATTTCTGCAACACTGGAAAATACTAATGTTAAATAAAATTTGTTACAAATTGAAAGTATAGGGATCACCACGTAGGAACTTCAACTATAAGGATTCTGCTTAGTGCTTATGTAATTTTTATAAAACGTTTTTTTTACACTTTTACATTGTTAGATACTCTAAAAATAATAAGTAAAAAGGAATACTAACTTAATCAATAATAAATTTATTAAGTTGATAAATTTACTAGATAATAAAATATATTATGATTTTTATATTTTGTCTTATGTATAATAATATTATATATATACTTCTTAAATTATAGAAAATAGTAAATTGATATTTATAGTTTTTGTAGTTTTAATTATTTGGAATTACATTTTGGTCTCTGTAGATTTTTATTCGTAGAAATTATATTTTTGATTTCTATACTTTTATTTTTTTGAAATTACACTTTTGGTCCATATATTTTTTAATTTTTAAAAAGTGAATAAGCATAAAACACTTTTGGTCCATATACTTTTTAGACAAAAGTGCAGAAATGGTCTATGTGGTTTGCACAAAACTGACTAATGTCCAAAATCTTTGGGATTCGCAAAAAAAGTTCATTATTTCACTGTTTTTTGTTCCATTTTGGTCCCTCCCTCTAATTGTTGTTAGAGGCCTCCTATTTTCATCCCCACATGCCCGACACGCAAGGGTATTTTCGTCTTTTCCTTTTAGGGACCAAAGTTGCAATCAAATGTTTCTATTTAACTCTACTTCCTGCAGTTTTCGTCCCCAACGACTATTAACCAAAGACGAGTGAAAATGGTGCTATGTTTCTGTGGCAATCAAGCTATTGTGCGCATGTCATGGACTTCACTGAATCTAGAGTAACGGTTCCACTCTTGCTTAATCTCGGTAATCTACTCGATTAAACTTTAATGAGAAAATTTGTTAATCTTTGCTCTAATTTTCTTCTACTCATCTTTCCAAAGGAGTCAAATTGTCATTTTCTTGGATGGTTTGACCCAGCAATGTATGAGCATGCTAAGGCTTTCATATCTGGTATATTGAAGAACATTAACAATTTGAAGTTGTCAGTGAAATGTTTGGCAGGTGAAGTTCAGAGGTTGAAGTTATACTTGTTGTTAAGTTGATCTTTTTTCATTTCTTTTTGTTGATGTGGATTTAGGGTTCCCAAAACGGATGTATTTTCTTTTGTTGTTGTGATCGTTTTATGTTGTTGAGGTTTTTTTGGATGTACATTTTTTATGAATTGGCATATGCATATTATAAATGTCAATTTATGTACATTGTAGCTCAGTTTATAAATGTATTATTAGCTTATGTATCTGTTGTTATTGTCAAACATGTAATGGTACTATGTAAACTACAATATCGGCTTTCTTAATGGTATAAAGTACAATACCAATATGCAACCATATAATGTTAAACAAGTTCTTGAAAGTCACATTGTTTTAAACATACAACCATACATCATTACCCAAACCATTGGACATTACAAATTCAAATTGTCAATAACAAAATAAGTCAACCTAAAACATATTACCAAACCTAACATACATCATTACCCTCCCCTTACATCTAATGTAAACTAGCTTCATGTCCTTGACTTGCCCAACCCCTATCTTGTTGTCCTGCACCTTGACTTCCTCCTCCCTTGTCCTACACCTTGTCCTACACCTTGACCTTTATAGGACCTTAAGTTATGCATTTCTTTTTTGCATTCAGAACATATCATACTCCCAAACTTCCTACTAAGCTTCTCTACTTGGCATCCAGATCCTAATTAGCCTCCTCATTTCAGGTGAAACTATTTACCATCGAACAAAACTAATGGCAATGACGAAGTAACATGTTGTTCTTGTGACGGTTCAGCAACATGGTCAATTACGCCAACTGTTTTTTTTTTTTGGGTTCATTCCTACTTTCTCATCTTCACTCAATTTCTTAATTATAACACTAGTAATTTTGTTTGGTGACATGAAGTATATGACAAGTGTGGTTTTACCATGTTTAGTATAAACCTGGATGACCTTGTTATGTTGAATGTACGTAGAAAGGTTACATACATCTTGGTCATTACTGAGATCTCTAAGTCTAAAAATTAATCCTTCATTACGTATTCTAAAATGATCTTTCTTACACTTTAAGAAGTGTAATATTTTATAAAAGCATTATGAAGCAAAATTTCAACTTAAAAAAAAAATACTTTTCTCATGACATTAAGTCATGTCTTGAAACTTTGGTCCCAATAAAAACAATTACGTTTTAAAAATGTTTAAACAACTTTGGGGTTACAACTTTATTTCAAAAACAAACCATAGAAAGCAAATGCCATTAAATGCACACATGTCCCAAAATAAACAACAGTTCTACCGAAATTTTGGTATGACAATTGGGCGATTCGATAAAATCCATAACGACTCAAACCCAATATAAAATGAAATTTGGGACATATCAAAACATCATAACATAAATCGAAAAGGTAATTCTAAATCATCAAACGACTCTCCTTCAATATAATACAATACTACATTATGTAAGGAGGTAACTATCACCCAATCATCAATTCTATCTATGAAATCCCATGTGACTTCTAAATCCTTCCATCCTTCTATTCAATGCTAGATCACCAGTTCCTGAGATACATGGCATTAAAACAAACATACATAAGACAAACTTGTATCGTGAGATATATGAGTTTGGACACAAACGTTTCATAAACAATTGATAAAACATTACTTGAAGTTAGTTATAAACAATAAATAGAAACACTACTTTAACAGTATATTCAAATGATGCCATGAGTGCATGCATGAACCCACACAATGCAGTTCCAGTACATGACCGCCCACATCATAGGTTTATAAGAGACATTGTCAATATATGTGACCATTTAGTTCGGTTTGCACCGCATCATTCCCAGTACCAATGTAGAAAGAAGAAATCAATCCATAATGGCATCATCAACTTAATACCATTGTAGGAATTTCATGATCCCATAGTGGGGATCTCATAATCCCATAGTGGGGATTTCTTTTCTCATGATCTAATAGTGGGGATCTAATGGTCCTAAAGTGGGGATCACATTTCTGAAGATCCCATAGTGAGATCTCATGATCATATAGTGGGGATCTCATTTCTCCTGATCCCATAGTAGGGATCTCATGAACCCAAAGTGGATATCTCATTTCTCATGATCCCATAATAGGGATCTCATGATCCCAAAGTGGGGATCTCATAATCCCATAGTGGGGATCTCATTTCTCATGATCCCATTGTAGGATCTCAAGATCCCAAAGTGGGGATCTCATTTTGGTCCGGACCATACTCGAATCTTATGCAATTCACATTCCATGTATGCATGATACACCATTTTTCTTTTCCCAATCCACACACATATGCCATGCTATACAATGCAACAATTTAGTCTTAATATTAAAAGACATACATAAGTCATCCATATCACAAAACAACACCATTTGGCTCATAAACTTTTCTTTAAAAGCATACATTGTCATTTACGAGTAAATATGGTAAACACAACATATTTTTACTAGAAAATTGCATTTGACTCATAAAACATTAAGTCATCTAGACATCTCAAAACACATAATAGTGATACTATTTAATTCATTTCTAAACACATACTAGGGAAATTATTTCATTTCATATTATGAATCGTTTAACTTTTTGTCATGTAACCCATTCAGAAATCCACATATACTCATTTTAGTAGCTAGGTATCTCTAGCTACACTAATACATTATCTTTTGACTTTACTTGCATCCAAGCATCCTTCAATCTCTTTAATTTCTATTTACATAAGTAAAAATGAATTTATGGAGTTGTTTCAGCACAAATCGGGCTAAGGACTGCATCTCGACCACCGTGGACCGCTGTCAGACCACCTGGCCGTCTCCAGCAGCCACAGATTGGCACTGAGCTTCGCCACTAGCAGCCTCTGTTGCTTCTTCCGTCATCGTCAAACTGAAATAAAAAAGGCCATTATTGTCTTTTCTCATCTATCAGTTACGCATTATCTCTGTTCCAAGAACCCTCACTCTCAATCGATCTCTCCCTCTCGATCTCTTTTCCTGTTCCTTTCCCCGTTTTCTTTTTCCTTTTCCTGTTTTCTCTTTCAGTTGATGAACTAGAAGAAAATACGCACACAAGAAAAAAGGGAATAACCAAGTTGATTTTTGACCAAGTCAACAAATATGAAATACCTAAAATACCCCTAACTTGAATGCCTTGGTAAAAATTCTGCATTCCTTATTGGGTTTTCTTGATTTTTAAACAGTTATAACTCCCACATATGGTATCCAATTTTTAAAAATTTATATTTTTAGAAAGATCATAATGAGATTTACAACTTCTCTTCACTGACTTAAGTTTGAATCTAATCAGATTTTCTGATAATGACTTTTGAACATGAGCATTTGACCCTTTTTATCATTTTTGGCCATTTTCAAACATTCAAAACTTCTTCATTATAACTCCAAATGACCTAAAAAAATTTCCTATATTTTTGTTATCACAAATATTACAAAATTCAGCTTGATGACTTTTTCCCAATCCCTATTATATTTTTGCACTTGTGTATTTAAATTTAACTATAAATAAAATATTACCTCATAATGAGTTAATAAGAGGTCTTAACCCATAAATCTCCAGAGTTTCACTTTTTCATCGTTTTGTCCTTCACAATACATTTAATTTATTTAAGCATCAAACCCATTAACATCACAATACTTGTATTAAATTATTATCTCACATAAAAACTTTTTAGGTTGCTACAGTTATCTATCCCTTAAAAGGATTTTGTCTTAAGAATCATCAAGATTAGAATGGGATTAAGATATAACTACATAACTCCACGTGAATCAGAAATTCTTACTAAATCTTGAATCAAATTCTTTCTTTAAGTTCTTATTCCTTTTTGTAATCCTTATTATGATCATTCATGTGATATTATCCACTTTCATTTGTCATGCTTCTTTCACTTCACAAACTAATATGTATTATATTAGAATCCTTGAAAAATTTCCAACTTTACATGTTATAGAAAGCTCGACTTTTACAAAAGTCAACATATGCTTCTTTAACATAATTGTTCTCCGATGATGGGGTGTAATAATATTCACCTAATAGAGTTTTGACCGTTCACCCAAAGTAGCATTCTACTTTGCCATTCTACTTAACTTTAAGTAATTAGATTTTATTTCCACGAGTCTTTCTTTCCCTTATATTCTTCCATTTTGATTGAATTTGACTAATAACTTAATTACTCCATAAAAGCAATCTACCATGATACAATTATCAGCTAGATATTTTCATCATTAGCTATTTCATCTTTGTACTTTATTAAGTTCCAAATTCCTCGACCATTCAAATTAGATATCACATTTTCATCCTTATAGTAATGATATCACTATAGGTGATTAAGGAATCATCTATTTTCTTTCATAACATATATATACCAGTAATTCTGTCACTATCCATGACTTTCACAACAGCCTTTCCTTTTAAATGTTACAATCATTTTTCATACATAGGAAAATTTTACTTTCTTTAGTCACAACTAATTGACCCATAACATCCACAATCAAGCTTTCATCTTCTAGATGTATATGTGATGTTTAATTAAGAACCTTACTAAAGTCAATAATGGTCAACAGTCAATTCCTAGTCAACAATCACAGTCAGATCGACTACCAAGCATGCAATACTTGCGTGGTTGATATAACAATCTATCTAAATATTAGGATTCTAAACTTTGTACCTTTAATCTATTTGATAATTCACGTACTTCAAAGTATCATATAATGTCCTTAAACAACTTTTGAGTTTTCATTGAGCTCAATTCATCATGTTTTGAGACTTGCACTTGCACAACTCTAGGAATATGGTCATCATAAGACCAAACATTTTAGTTTTTCCTATAAGCCCCTTAAAAGAAAATGAAGGATGTTTTCTTTTTAAGGTCCAAATTTCTATATGATATTTACATAATAATATTCTATTTTCTTTTATTTTCTTTTCAACTTCTAAATTCCCCATAATAACGCATAGACAATTAACATGCCAACTTTTTGTTCATTCTTAACTAATTCCCTACGTGATGACATGAGACCACAATGTAGTTTGTCAATAAGCATACAGACCATTTGCCAAATGATATATCTTCCTTATAATAATAATCTCATGGTTAGCAATTGTCAATCCTATAACAGTCCATGAAGAACTTTTCTAATTATCATTGTTCATGTGCTAATCTTAGAATTATCACTATAATAGTCTTATCAGTCCAAAGGTATTTATAAGATTCTCCATGAGTTGTGCATTAACAACTTGTATTTTGTACTCTTGCCAGTAAACATTGAGTAGACATGTTATGATGCCTTAATAACATGATAATCATTTACCAACAGTGACCATCGGTGGCTAATATGAACATGTAGAAATTAAGGTTCATAATAACTTCATTGTCTCAATGAGTTCCAAGAAAAGGAAGGTTGTGCCTTCATTATCTTGACTTGATGATGCCTATTCTTCATTCACATATATCAATTATAATTTGAATCCAAATTCCCAACCCAAGATTTGTCAACCTTTATCAATTTCTTTTATTCATGTTCTTGTAACATTTCTACTTAATTACCATGACTCCATATAGTTTTAATCACATTATAATAAGGCATAATACTTGAGATTTCATGATCTTTGTCACTTTTCCATTTTCATCTCTTTCCCATATAGGAAATTTACTTTGTTATGTTAATTGTTAAAGCATTATGCTTATGACTCAACCATTTTACCCAACAATTATATGCTTTTACTTGTTATACTCTTTTAGGTTTGGAAGTCATAATTTCCCATTTCTTAATTGTATCCATTCTTCTTATTCTTATCTTCCATTTTCGTCTTTGATTGCTTGTCTCTATGACAATTGTAAATTTTGGTCAACAAAAGTCAACTGTAGTAAAACGAAGCGTACGTTAATCTATATGTTGAAAATTTATTTTCCATAACTTTTGCGATGAATTATTAAATATTATGATACTACGTATGCTAAGTCAAAACAATTGTCGAATAAAAGTCGAAAATGCGGACATCAAACTAATATAGCGTAAAAATTCGATAATCGTAAAATTATTATTTTGAGAATAATAATATTCATTAAACGATCTACTCGTAAATACGAACCTGTGGATATATAGAACGTCGAAAACGGAATTCATATGTGGAAGTTACAACCTTTAAACCGCTGTGAACGGATAAATGTACACAGGGTTTGGACTCAAAATACAAAATGTGGTGTCTTAAACATCAATTATGAAATAACAATTCATATATTATGGAACGTAATAATATCTAGTATTTAATTTCAAAGCCAAATTCAATTTCCGGTAAAATGCCGAAAATCGCGAAATCGGAAGAATACTGTGCTTAAACGCGTATTTCGACATCCAACGAGTTATAATTCAATCAAAATAAATGTTTGACAATGTTTTTATACAAAATAATTATTTAGAACTTCGTTTCGTCAAAAACACACAAAATTTCACTAAAACGACTTACGATTTTATAAAAATCACACATTTTATATAAGTATATTGCTATTTTATAAAAACCACCTCACCCCACCCCCCTACCCCCCCATCGGCTGAATCATGGCAATTCCAACAAAATCTTCATGGTTACTATTCCATAGCTAGGCTAGGAATAAACTAATACAAAGAAATCAAAATGCAAACCCATTAAAATAACATTTCACTTCATTTGAACACC
This sequence comes from Cichorium intybus, assembly GCA_023525715.1. Lineage (NCBI taxonomy): Eukaryota > Viridiplantae > Streptophyta > Magnoliopsida > Asterales > Asteraceae > Cichorium > Cichorium intybus. The sequence goes on from CM042011.1 coordinate 35,792,494, forward strand.
ATCCACCAACTCACTCTTCTCCCTCATCCCTCTCTTCTTCCTCTCGGCTCTCATCCCTCTCTTCTTCTCTTCCAAACCCGCCACCATCATCATCTTCACAAAACTTCAATTCCAAGCTTATTTTGCAAGTCTAAGTGGTAAGACTCCTTCATCTTTTGATTCTAATCTATATAACATAAGTTTTACACCATTTACACACACTAACATCTATGAAAAACCATTGGGTAATAGCATTGTCCAAGGGTCCTCCGAGCTCCAAGGCTTAGATCTTCATTCCTACCATCAACCTTCCAAGAACTACCTAGTTTTTAAGTCAAGCACGCTCCAAGGGCGAGTTCATACCCCTCATTTTCATCTTTTCTAACCTTTTTGGGGGAGAATACAAGTTTAATTACTATAAATGTTGTTTTATTCAAGTTTATATATGTTTAAATGCTATAAATGATGTTTTACACAAATTTATAAAACTAGTTGTTGTGTAAAAATGTTTTTGACATGAAATATGGTTAGATCTAAGTATTGTAAACATTGTGATATATTAGTTTGTGTAAAAGTTTCCAAACTATAAATAAAGTGTGTAAAAATGCTAGATCTTGGATAAAAATGTTATAAAAACAAAAACTAGATAATGTGTAAAGATGATCTTAACATGAAATATGGATAGATCCATGTTTTATAAACACTATGACATATTAAGTTGTGTAAAAGTTACAAAACTATAAATAAAGTGTACAAAAATACTAGATCTTGGATAAAAACGTTATAAAAACAAAGACTAGTAAAAACTACGTTTTTATAGACGAAAGTACTATTTTCTAGCAAAAATGGTTATAACCAAGTTATTACACCATTTTTGTGAGAAATATCTTAAAAGATGATATTTATAATCATTTGAATAAGTTACTTCGTTATTATTCACACAAAAATATGATTATTACGACGGAATACTAAAAATAGACTATTATTGGAATAGTTTATGAATACAAGGTTATTATGACGTTTGAACATGACAAAAATAATTATATAAAATTATATAATTATTAAACACTACTATATTATCATGGGAAAAATGATAATGGATGATTACAAGAGTTTCTATAGACAAATTTTTCGTAAACAAGTTGATTGGAATACATACATTTTTGTGAGATGAATCTTCACAGTACTTTTATAAGTACCTACTATAAGTCCTGAATTTTGTAACCAGAGTCTCGGTAAGAGAGCGCGATATTTGAGTATAGATCTATACGGGGCTTGACAACCCCGCACCTGAGCTGCTAGCTACAGCTAGACCGGCAGGTCTGAGGTGTCCAAATGTCTAACATTCTGACGCCTGAAGAACGTCGCAGCAGGCCAACTAGTCACAGTATGGTTATAGGGTATCTCACATGGGAAAATAATCAACTTATTATTTTTATAAATTGTATACGTGAAAAAAAATACATTTCTAAGGAATTTCACACTACAGTTTACATATTACATTTTAGTCTTTGGGATTTAAAGACTTGGACATTTTATGAGAAAATATTGGATTTTCTTGGTTTTCAACACTATTGCTTACAAACAACAGACATTTCTTACGCAAAATCTTATGAACTCACCAACTTAATTGTTGACACTTTTTCAACTACTTGTATTCTCAGGAAACTGATAAGGTAAATCAAGCGCTACAAGAAGGGACGTTACGACGTTGTTTTGCCTATTTTTGATATCATTATAATTGTATTTGAAACATGCAACAGTTAAACTATGTAACATTTGCAATTACTTAATGATGGTTGTTTGCTTGGAATCACTATTATTCAACTTTGTTATGATATTGTTCATGAAGTCATCCACCCTCGAACGTTTCCGCCATTACGGTTTGGGGGTGTGACAGATTGGTATCAGAGCAATGTTTATAGTGAACTAAGTATATCAATCCATTCAAAGATATACAACTATAAATACAATGGGACTAAAACTCTCGAAAACATTTTCGTACAAATATACTTTTAAAATTACAACGATAATTTTATAAAAAGTATAAGTACATACATACATACTAGAACGATATCATAACGAAACCATACAAAAGTGGTGAGATGAGTTGAACACTACGGATAGACCTAAGTGTTTTGGTAATTATATCTTGGATAAATAGAGCCTGATCAACTGTATTGGTCCAAGATATGATTAACGTATACTTAGGAATAGTCGTGGCAAACAACAAGTCCGAACACTTACCAATAACCAAATAACTAAACATCAAGATAGAATACTATGAGAGTATTTCAAGATGCTATAGAACTAAACATAAAGTTAAAACACTATAAGAGTATTTTATAATACGATGGAACAAAACATAATGTTAAATACTACAGGAGTATTTTATGAATACTACGAAATCATACACTTAGATTTTTTTTCTTTTACATACCTCTCATACCCCCTTTTTCTTGCTCAGACACCATGGCAGACTTCCATTTGCCCGGAGATCCTTATTTCCCTGACGAGGGAAATAACGGATGGCTCGACGAAGAGCCGGAAGAGGACCCCGAGGAGGGTCAGGAGGAGGACGAGGAGATGGAGGAAGGAGACTCCGACGCAGAGTCCGAAGTCAGCGACCCGCACTTCCCGGTCCGCGATCGACACGCACCTCTGCCAGAGCCGGGCTACCAGGTATACCGCCACCCTGGTGGTCCGTTGTGGATGCGTACTCCTCGAAAGAGGGTACTCCCCATCCACCGACCTTTACTAATAAATGAACCTCTTCAGGACCCGACACCTGTTTGGGCAGAGCGCCTAAACCAATGGAGTCGTGAGCAGGGCCTACGTCCCCCATACGGCATGAGTCGAGAATTCTTTGACGTCGGCGAGGGAGGTTCCGCTGATAGAGCCTTGCCTGTTATGATTGGGCGTATCAACCGCCAGGAGGGCCAAATCAGGGCGACTACCAGTCAGATCCTAGATGTGGGGGCCGCTACAGAGGTCGCAACAGCACGCGTCCGGCACATCGACGAGGCTCATCACCGTACGTCAGAGAGGGTCGACTCGCTGGAGGAAGATGGGAGGACGACTATGGGGATGTTCCGGGAGGCATTCGTGCGGATATCAGAGTCCGAGCAGAGGATACGGGACATGGAGCAGAGGGCTGAGGAGGCCGTACGAGAGGCTGCCGATCTGAGGGCACAGGTAGCCGCGCTTCGTGGAGCCAGGGGACCCAGTTCGCCATGAGTAGTACTCGTACTACTCAAATTTTGTTATAGACTAGGTGACAACGCAGCGGTCGTCGTGCGGTCAAAAATAAAGAGAAAACCTAACACACACTAGTATAGCGGTAGTCAGGGTCGATCCGCGGGAGCTTCGTGGTTAGACTAGATGAGAGATTACCAACTAGTAGTGTCACAGCTACAGTCGGAGGATCTAGTTTCTACCTTCCTAATCACTAGTAATGATCAAACACACTCAAGCCAAGCTAAGCTAAGCTCAAATAACCTAGTCACTTTCTGAAATCAGAAGTACATCTCTGAATCAGAAGCAATCAAAGGCATCCAAACTAGCAAAACCAAGCAAAGCATAAACTAGCCACTAACTAGAGTTCTACTGAACAGTTACTAGCCAAGGTTTAATGCCTAAAAACTAACCTAATTAGTTACTGATTTCAGCAAAGGAAAACAGTCCCAATAAGGTCAAAGCAACATCCAAACACAAATCAAACATCCAAAACCAAACACAAGCATAAAAACACTGAAAAGCTAAGATTAAATGTAACCAAATGCTTCTCATTCACCAAATCCGAATCCAACATAAAAACAGTAACCAAATGATCCAAAAACAGAAGCCAAAGCTTAATATCAATGGTTGTCACTTCCAAAGATACAAAACTAAGCTTAAATCCAACTAATTAATTACAAATAAAATCTAAAACTAACCAATACCAAATGAGAGCTTGCTGAAACAAAATCTTGGAGTCAAAGAGCTTCAAGGTCGATTTTACACCCGGTCTTTGCTAGGGTTTTCGGCTGGAAATACATTTATTTATACTTGCAAATTTCCCGCAGCCGCGCCGCGCAGAAGTGAAATCCGCGGCGCGCGTACTAATCTTTTCCCGTTTCTTCGGTATTTGAATGTGTTCCACCGCTTTAAGCCCGTGTCGCGCAGATGATATATCCGCGGCGCGCGTACGAATTTCCTTGATTTTTCATTCTTTTCAAACTTCTTCCTTTTGCACGCTTTTAGTCCCTGTTTCCATTCTTTTTCTCCAAACAAGTCCTGGCACGAATAGTGAGAATACCCAGACATATTTGATATAATTTTATCAAGAACAGGGCTCAACAACGCCTAAAATACTTGATATCACTAGGTGTTGTCACTAGGATCTTATGAGTAAGCGCTATACGCTACTCGCTATTGTATGTAGGCGCGACCCTACAATCAAGTGATTACACTCATCGTGGGTCGTTACGCCGTTTGCTTATTTTTGCATTGTAGACCTCTGCGAAGGTCAAATTTTCCTGTCTCAAGTTCATGTAACGCTACAAATTATTATTAATAGAATGACGTATTTTATTTATAAAGCATTGTACAAGTGTCTGATATGTATGTTTGATATTTGAATATGGTTACAAATTACGAAAAGGAAAGAGCAGAGATAAGTTTAAAGATATAAACGCTGTATTTTAATGACAACATACTTATAACGATCCTTCTGAAAACTAACCAACGACAAATCTAAAATCCTTGTGGCAGAAACATGCCACCCCGTCGAAGAAACGCTAGACGCGCACCAATCGAAACTCCCGAACCGCCCATGATGGACTCGGCTACTTTCCAAGCCGCTGTTACTGCTGCGGTAGCAGCTGCTATCGCTCAGATAAACTCGAATGGGACGAATGGAAACGGAAGTAGGAATGGCACCAACGACTCCACAAATAGAGAAACATCAAACCAATCGCGAGTATGCACGTACAAGGACTTCGTGAATTGCAAACCTGTGGCTTTCCATGGTACTGGTGGTGTCCTTGCTCTCACGAGATGTATTGAGAAGACTGAATCAATCTTTGATATCTCTGCATGCCACGAAGAATTTAAAGTCAAATTCGCCGCTTGTACTTTTGCTGAGACGGCCATGTCCTGGTGGAAGGGTCATGTTAAGACTCTGACACTTCCTGTGGCTAACTCAATGAGTTGGGAGGAACTGAAGACCATGCTGATGAAAGAGTACTATCCCAGAGGGGAGATCCAAAAACTAGAACAGGAGCTGTGGAACCTTACCATGAAAGGTTCAGATCTGACCGCCTACACGAATCGATTCAATGACCTGGCAACCCTCTGCCCTGCTATGGTCACACCAGAATCTGTGAAGGTGGAACGCTATATCTGGGGGCTATCTCCTCAGATCCAGGGGAACGTAGAAGCGGCAAGCCCCGCCACCTTCGACAGTGCTAAATGACTGGCCCAACAATTAGTCGACCATGGGGTTCGCCAGGGAACCATGACTCCTAAAACTGATCAACCAAAGGAGAAAGACCACAAAAGGAAACCCTGGAACAGGGGGAGAAGTCAGCCTAACCAAGAAGGTGCCAAGAGACAACAGATTGTGGCAGTCCGTGCAGCCATTGTCCCGACAACCCCAACAACAACCAAGCAGTATAATGGGACACTACCCAAATGCAACAAGTGTAATTTCCACCATATCGGAGCTTGTAGAGAAATGCACTGCTCGAACTGTAACAAAAAGGGTCATACCGTCCGTTTCTGCAAGGCGCCAGTTCCACAAACCACCCAAGCCTCTAATGCTGGGGTGAGTCAAGCTTGCTATGGTTGTGGTGAAACGGGGCATTTTAAGCGTGATTGCCCGAAGACAAAGAACGTTGGGAGAAATGGAAGAGTCCTAGCCATGGGATGCGCGAAAGCGGTGGAGGATCCCACCGTGGTTACCGGTACGTTCCTCGTCAATAATTCATATGCTTACATTCTATTCGATAGCGGTGCGGAGAGGAGCTTCGTAAGCCACAAGTTTAAAAACTTACTAAAACAAAAACCTCAACCACTCAATGAAACATTTACAGTAGAAATGGCAAATGGCAAAACAGAAAGCACAAACGACATATATATAGGCTGTACACTTACTCTGGAAGATCACTCCTTTCAAATCAACTTAATGCCTGTTAGAATAGGAAGCTTTGACGTGATTGTTGGTATGGATTGGCTAATCCCCCATCATGCTGACATCATGTGTTACGAACGAGGGATCCGACTTCATCTGCCGAGTGACAAGACCCTTGTTATCTACGGTGATAAACCCAGTACAAGCCTCCGAATCGTGTCTTGCATCAAAGCCCGAAAGTACCTACAGAAAAGATACCATGCCTTCCTAGCCCACGTTGTTGTCAAGAAGAAAGAAGTAAAGAGCATCAAAGAGATTCTTGAAGTCTGCGACTTTTCCGACGTATTCCCAGAAGACCTTCCTGGAGTACCACCCGCACGACAAGTCGAGTTCAGAATCGATTTGATCCCTGGAGCCACTCCAGTAGCAAAAGCGCCATACCGATTAGCCCCGGCAGAAATGCAAGAATTATCTAGCCAACTAAACGAACTGCTGAGTAAAGGGTTCATCAGACCGAGCTTCTCACCATGGGGAGCGCCGGTCTTGTTCGTAAAGAAGAAGGACGGATCTTTCCGTATATGCATTGACTATCGGGAATTGAACAAGCTCACTATCAAGAATCGGTATCCGCTACCCCGAATCGACTACCTTTTCGATCAACTCCAAGGATCGAGTTATTTCTCAAAAATCGATCTGAGGTCGGGGTATCATCAACTCAGAGTCCAAGAAGAAGACGTTCCTAAAACGGCATTCAGAACTCGCTACGGCCACTATGAATTCGTCGTGATGCCCTTCGGATTGACTAATGCGCCCGCAGTGTTTATGGATCTGATGAACCGCGTATGCCGACCTTACCTAGATAAATTCGTGATAGTGTTCATCGACGACTTACTCATCTATTCACGAAGTAAGGAGGAACATAGTCAACACCTACGACAAGTCTTGGAGACATTAAGAGCAGAGAAGCTGTATGCGAAATTTTCAAAATGCGAATTTTGGATTCGAAAGGTGGACTTTCTAGGCCACGTAGTCAGCAAGGAAGGGATACATGTGGATCCCTCCAAAATCAAAGCCATCGAAAACTGGGAAGCACCAAGAACTCCGACAGAAATCCGCCAGTTTTTGGGCCTTGCTGGCTATTACCGAAGATTCATACAGAATTTCTCCAAGATTGCGAAGCCACTTACTGCCTGACACAGAAGGGTGTAACATTTAAGTGGGAAGATAAACAAGACACCGCCTTCCAGACCTTAAAGAAGGCTTTGTGCAGCGCTCCTATTCTGTCCCTTCCAGAAGGAACAGAAGACTTTGTGGTCTATTGCGATGCATCGAACCAGGGTCTGGGCTGCGTACTCATGCAAAGAGGAAAAGTCATTGCCTACGCTTTAAGACAACTTAAAACTCACGAGGTCGACTACACTACACATGACCTCGAGTTGGGGGTGGTAGTTTTTGCATTAAAGATCTGGAGACACTACCTGTACGGCACTAAGTGCACGGTTTTCACCGACCATAAGAGTCTCCAGCACATCCTCAACCAAAAAGAACTCAACATGAGACAACGACGACGGGTAGAGCTACTAAGTGATTATGAATGCGAAATTCGTTATCACCCAGGAAAGGCCAACGTGGTGGCAGATGCCCTTAGTCGGAAAGAGTACTCGAGTCGCCGAGTAAAGTCTCTGTCGATAACGATCCGTTCTCATTTGTCCACTCAGATCAAGGAGGCGCAACTAGAAGCCTTAAAACCTGAGAATGTCGCAAATGAAGCCTTGCGAGGGATGGATAAAAACCTCGAAGTTAAGGATGACGGAGCTCGTTACCTCATGAACCAAATTTGGACCCCGAGATTCGGCGGATACAGAGACATTATCATGAATGAGGCTCACAAGACCAGATACTCCGTTCATCCTGGGTCCGATAAGATGTACCTGGACCTCAAGAAGCTGTATTTGTGGCCAAACATGAAGGCAAAAATTGCTACTTACGTGGGCAAGTGCCTGACTTGCGCTAAGGTTAAAGTAGAATACCAAAAGCCCTCGGGTTTACTACAACAACCAGAAATACCCGAGTGGAAGTGGGAGCGGATAACTATGGACTTCATAACCAAATTACCAAAGACAACTGGTGGGTTAGACACCATATGGGTAATCGTCGATAGATTAACCAAATCCGCTCACTTCCTACCAATCAAAGAGACCGACAAGATGGAAAAACTTACAAGGACGTACATCAAAGAAATAGTACGATTGCATGGTGCGCCAATTTCGATTATCTCAGATAGGGATAGTCGATTCACTTCACGATTTTGGCAATCATTGCAAAAAGCCTTGGGAACCAGACTCGACATGAGTACATCGTACCATCCACAGACAGACGGGCAAAGTGAAAGAACCATTCAAACGCTGGAAGACATGTTGAGAGCTTGTGTGATAGACTTTGGTAAGGCGTGGGACACCCACTTACCACTTATTGAGTTTTCATACAACAACAGCTACCACACCAGCATCAAAGTTGCCCCATTCGAAGCTTTATATGGACGTAAGTGCAGGTCCCCTCTGTGCTGGGCTGAAGTAGGTGATACTCAACTAGCTAGAGGTCAAGTACCTAACAGCACGCTCACCGGCCCGGAGATCATACGAGAAACGACGGAGAAAATCGTTCAGATCCGTGAACGATTGAAAGCATCTCGTGACCGACAAAAGAGTTACGCCGACAAACGACGCAAACCTTTAGAATTCCAGGTTGGTGACCGAGTTCTGTTGAAGGTCTCACCATGGAAAGGAATGATATGCTTTGAAAAGCGTGGGAAGCTGAACCCCAGATACATTGGGCCCTTCGAGATCCTTGCTAGGATCGGCCCAGTAGCTTACAAACTTCAGCTACCGCAGGAGCTCAACAATGTCCATCCCACCTTTCACGTATCCAACTTAAAGAAATGTTTGTCCGATAAAACCCTTGTCATTCCACTCGACGAGATCAAGGTGAACGAGAACCTTCATTTCGTGGAAGAACCCGTAGTGATCATGGACAGAGAGATCAAGAGAACGAAACAGAGCCGCATACCGATAGTTAAGGTCCGTTGGAGTGCCAAGCGTAGACCTGAATTTACTTGGGAACGTGAGGATCAAATGAAGCAGAAGTATCCACATCTCTTCCCAAACCCTTGAGGATCCACTCAAGAGCTAAATTTCGGGACGAAATTCTCTCTAACGGGTAGATGATGTGACAATTGTAAATTTTGGTCAGCAAAAGTCAACTGTAGTCAAACGAAGCGTACGTTAATCTATATGTTGAAAAGTTATTTTCCATAACTTTTGCGATGAATTATTAAATATTATGATACTACGTATGCTAAGTCAAAACAATTATCGAATAAAAGTCGAAAATGCGGACAGCAAACTACTGTAGCGTAAAAATTCGATAATCGTACAATTATTATTTTGAGAATAATAATATTCATTAAATGATCTACTCATAAATACGAACCTGTGGATATATAGAACGTCGAAAATGGAATTCATATGTGGAAGTTACAACCTTTAAACCGCTGTGAACGGATAAATGTACACAGGGTTTGGACTCAAAATACAAAATGTGGTGTCTTAAACATCAATTATGAAATAAAAATTCATATATTATGGAACGTAATAATATCTAGTATTTAATTTCAAAGCCAAATTCAATTTCCGGTAAAATGCCGAAAATCGCGAAATCGGAAGAATACTGCGCTTAAACGCGTATTTCGACATCCAACGAGTTATAATTCAATCAAAATAAATGTTTGACAATGTTTTTATACAAAATAATTATTTAGAACTTCGTTTCGTCAAAAACGCACAAAATTTCACTAAAACGACTTACGATTTTAAAAAAATCACACATTTTATATAAGTATATTGCTATTTTATAAAAACCACCTCACCCCACCCCCCCTACCCCCCCCATCGGCTGAATCATGGCAATTCCAACAAAATCTTCATGGTTACTATTCCATAGCTAGGCTAGGAATAAACTAATACAAAGAAATCAAAATGCAAACCCATTAAAATAACATTTCACTTCATTTGAACACCATCCACCAACTCACTCTTCTCCCTCATCCCTCTCTTGTTCCTCTCGGCTCTCATCCCTCTCTTCTTCTCTTCCAAACCCGCCACCATCATCATCTTCACAAAACTTCAATTCCAAGCTTATTTTGCAAGTCTAAGTGGTAAGACTCCTTCATCTTTTGATTCTAATCTATATAACATAAGTTTTACACCATTTACACACACTAACATCTATGAAAAACCATTGGGTAATAGCATTGTCCAAGGGTCCTCCGAGCTCCAAGGCTTAGATCTTCATTCCTACCATCAACCTTCCAAGAACTACCTAGTTTTTAAGTCAAGCACGCTCCAAGGGCGAGTTCATACCCCTCATTTTCATCTTTTCTAACCTTTTTGGGGGAGAATACAAGTTTAATTACTATAAATGTTGTTTTATTCAAGTTTATATATGTTTAAATGCTATAAATGATGTTTTACACAAATTTATAAAACTAGTTGTTGTGTAAAAATGTTTTTGACATGAAATATGGTTAGATCTAAGTATTGTAAACATTGTGATATATTAGTTTGTGTAAAAGTTTCCAAACTATAAATAAAGTGTGTAAAAATGCTAGATCTTGGATAAAAATGTTATAAAAACAAAAACTAGATAATGTGTAAAGATGATCTTAACATGAAATATGGATAGATCCATGTTTTATAAACACTATGACATATTAAGTTGTGTAAAAGTTACAAAACTATAAATAAAGTGTACAAAAATACTAGATCTTGGATAAAAACGTTATAAAAACAAAGACTAGTAAAAACTACGTTTTTATAGACGAAAGTACTATTTTCTAGCAAAAATGGTTATAACCAAGTTATTACACCATTTTTGTGAGAAATATCTTAAAAGATGATATTTATAATCATTTGAATAAGTTACTTCGTTATTATTCACACAAAAATATGATTATTACGACGGAATACTAAAAATAGACTATTATTGGAATAGTTTATGAATACAAGGTTATTATGACGTTTGAACATGACAAAAATAATTATATAAAATTATATAATTATTAAACACTACTATATTATCATGGGAAAAATGATAATGGATGATTACAAGAGTTTCTATAGACAAATTTTTCGTAAACAAGTTGATTGGAATACATACATTTTTGTGAGATGAATCTTCACAGTACTTTTATAAGTACCTACTATAAGTCCTGAATTTTATAACCAGAGTCTCGGTAAGAGATCACGATATTTGAGTATAGATCTATACGGGGCTTGACAACCCCGCACCTGAGCTGCTAGCTACAGCTAGACCGGCAGGTCTGAGGTGTCCAAATGTCTAACATTCCGACGCCTGAAGAACGTCGCAGCAGGCCAACTAGTCACAGTATGGTTATAGGGTATCTCACATGGGAAAATAATCAACTTATTATTTTTATAAATTGTATACGTGAAAAAAAATACATTTCTAAGGAATTTCATACTACAGTTTACATATTACATTTTAGTCTTTGGGATTTAAAGACTTCGACATTTTATGAGAAAATATTGGATTTTCTTGGTTTTCAACACTATTGCTTACAAACAACGGACATTTTTTACGCAAAATCTTATGAACTCACCAACGTAATTGTTGACACTTTTTCAACTACTTGTATTCTCAGGAAACTGATAAGGTAAATCAAGCGCTACAAGAAGGGACGTTACGACGTTGTTTTTGCCTATTTTTGATATCATTATAATTGTATTTGAAACATGAAACAGTTAAACTATGTAACATTTGCAATTACTTAATGATGGTTGTTTGCTTGGAATCACTATTATTCAACTTTGTTATGATATTGTTCATGAAGTCATCCACCCTCGAACGTTTCCGCCATTACGGTTTGGGGGTGTGACAGTCTCGTACTTGGTTAGAAATTCTACTTTCATTTTTCTAAACAAGATACCTAATCATAACTTTTAATAATCATACTTCAATCCCCTAGTTTTCCTTGAATGACACACCATGTTACTTTAATTCAATCTTTCTTATTTACTCGTTTCATATAATCCTTGGGTTTGTCTCCAATTAACAAAACCCAACTTATTACAATTTACATTTTTGGTAAATGTTTTATATTCCTTTCTAATTTGGATTTTGTTCATAAGTGTAATTATATTTTCCAATAATGCTTTACTACAGTCATCGTAGTGATACGACTTGACACTTTATTCCTTAATATGAATTCATTCCTCTTAGACAACAGAGTCATTAGTTACACACATTTGGAAGGTTTTCGTTGCATAATTATATTTATCCAGTTTCTTATTTCCAAATTGGGTGGTATACACTAATTATATTTCCTTTAATGTTTTCATCCATACTTCATCTTATTATGATAAGCATATTCTATAGTTGAAGGCGAGTATTTTCAAAAGGCACTACAGTTAACATGTGTTAGGGTATCTTATTGTTCATAGTAAGGCACTTATATAAGTATGAGTAATTACAGGTAATACACATAATTCCCTAATGATCCAGTCTTCACTCGGAGGTGACAGTCTAATCATCCTATAGGCTCGTAACCTATCTTAGGCTCTTAGGTTCAACAACCTATCTTACGATACATCCTATCAAAAATCTTACTTTCTTGCTTACCGTCTTATCCTAAGTCTCTATTCTCACTTAAGCCTCACACAATTTAAGCCTAGGTTCGAGTCTCGACACCTAATTCTCTTAAACTATGCTCTGATATCAACTTGCAACACCCCAATCTTTCTTAAACTTTAAGAAGTGTAATATTTTATAAAAGCATTATGAAGCAAAATTTCAAATTTAAAAAAAATACTTTTCTCATGACATTAAGTCATGTCTTGAAACTTTTGTCCCAATAAAAACAATTACGTTTTAACAACGTTTAAACAACTTTGGGGTTTACAACTTCATATAAAAATAAACCATAGAAAGAAAACACATTAATGTACACATGCCCCAAAATAAACCAACAGTTCGACTGAAAATTCGGCATGACCATTGGACAATTGGATAAAATCCATATAGACTCAAATCCAATATAAAATCCCAAAATGAAACTTGGGACATGGCACAACATCACAACATAACTAGAAATGGTGATGTTAAATCATCAAACGACTCTCCCTCAATATAATACAATACCACATTAACTAGGGAGGTAATTATCACCCAATCATCACTTCTATGTATGAAATCCCATGTGACTTCTAAAGTCCTCCTATCCTTCTATCCTATTCTAGATCACTCATTCTTGAGACAAATGGTATTAAAACAAACATATGTAATACAAACCTTTCTCGTGAGATACATGGGCATGGAGACAAAACCATTTCATAAACAACTGATAAAACATTACTTGAAGTTAGTTATAAACAATTGATAGAAACAATTTAACAATATATTCAAATGATGCAATGAGTGCATGCATGAACCCACATAATGCAGTTCCAATACGTTCCAATACAGGTCCGCCCAACATGCGTACTCCACCCAACATCATAGGTCTATAAGCGACACTGTCACTATATGTGACCATTCAGTACAGTTTACATCACATCATTCCTAGTACTAATGTAGAAAGAATAAATAAATCTATAATGGCATCATCAACTTAATCCCATAGTAGGAATTAAATGAACCCATAGTAGGGATCTCATAATCCTATAGTGGGGATTTCATTACTCATGATCCTATAGTGGGGATCTCATTTCTCATGATCCCAAAGTGGGTATCACATTTCTCATGATCCCATAGTGGGGATCTCATTTCCCATGATCCCAAAGTGGGGATCTCATTTTCATGATCCCATAGTGGGGATCTCATGATCCTAAACTGGGGATCTCATTTTGGTCCGGACCATACTCGACTCTTTTACAATTCGTATTCAATGCATGCATGATACACCACTTTTCTTTTGTCAATATTTACACACATGTGCCATTTTATACAATGCAACAACTTAGTCTAAATACTAAAAGATATAAATACGTAATCCATATCCCATAACAACACCATTTAGCTCATAAACATTTCTTTAAAAGCATACCTTGTCATATGCGAGTAGATCATGTAAACATAACATATTCTTACTAGAAAATTGCATTTTGCTAATAACACATTAAGCCATCCAGACATCTCAAAACATATAGTAGTGAAAAAATTCATTCATTTCAAAACACATACTAGTGAAAACATTTCATTTCATATTATAAAGCATTCAACTTTATGCCATGTAACCCATTAAGTAATCCACATGTACTCACCTTATAGCTAGGTATGTCTAGCTACACTAATCCAACTACGGTTGGTTACATGTTGGTTGGTTCTCCATGATACATATTTGCCAGCCCTAATGAATGTTACATATCAATCATTTGCATTATTTAATCTAACATATCAATTATTTATATTATTTTATTTTCTTGAATATATAATATAAATAAACCGCTGCACGGGTAGTATTTATTTAATTTACATGCAAAAGTAGAAAAAATAGAAAGGAAACCTAAGTGTATTAAGATAAGGAAGATGAAAGCTTCTGTGGTCAAAAATTAGTTGAAAGTGAAATAACAAAAAAACCCGCAAACTTATTTTTCTTTGATAGAGATTTTCTTTGAAAACATTTGAACCGTTATTCCAGAAAACAAATAGGTTATTTTTATTCACATAATTTTTTCGAGCTTGGTAAAGATTATCCACCATAATATTTTCAAGAGTTTATGATGCATTTGGAGTGTCGTTTCTTGACCAAGTTCCTTACGTTTAGTTTGGATAAACACTTGTCTGTTCCAAGATAAAGACGGACTGATAAAATGAAATTTAACAGTAATAAATTAAATTAAATGATGTAAAGATCAAAATTAATAATATTACTATCTTATGCCTAGTATTAACGATAAATAAATAATAGTACCACAAAACTTCATAAAAATAAAAAATTAGTTCATTTATTATACGTTTATTAAGAAAGAGTATCATAAAATATTGAAACCAAATAAATATAACTTCGTTCATCCGTCAATCGTTGTTTGCATATTTCTTGGAATTTTTGCTAAATCATTTTTTATCATTTCCAAGAGGTTTTCTTACAAGTTTCTATATATTTTATTGTATTATATTATTATTTCATATTGTAGTGTGAAACAAATCTTCGCAACACTACTTAAAAAGGGAAAATTTAGCTATGGAAGTACCAACGGAACAAAGTCCGTCACAAAATACCCAAGGAACACCTACCAATAGCTAAAAACCCTAAAGTATTGACAGGTGTGCGATACATAAGGACATATTATAATCTGTCAAAAATCCATTGGAAATTACTTCCGAAATACTAACAGAATATGACTAAGGATGGGTGGGGGGTGGGGTAGTTCTCTCATATCCCTCCCAACATACACGTCACACCAGTTTTTCTTTTTCTTCTCTCACTTTCATTTTTCATCCATGAAAACAGATCTTTCCGAACCCTCCCAACTCAAGATGCCACATCATATTTTCTATTATTAAATTGATTTATTAATTAAAAAAATTAAAATAACTAATTTAATATTTCAAATAAATTTAAAATGATTAATTAAATAAAAAATTAAAAGACAGCTAAGATTAAATTAAAACCTAAATAAGAAAAAAAAAACCTAAAACAGTCTATATTTTCCAACCATACAAGCGTGCTATTTCTCGCTTGTGAGCAAGAACCACAGTTAGTTGACTTCCGGTCAAATGTTCATGGGGGCGAAGAAGGAAGTTTAAATCCTTTTCTTGGCGTATGTATTTAAGCGCTTCTATCTCTTGCTCAAGGAGGATTGTGTTAGGAATCGGACAGGGTACACGCAGCGGAAACACTATCACACACACACGAAAGCAGAAAATAAAGCAAAAGATAACACAAGGATTTGACGTGGTTCGGATTCGGTGTCAATCCTACATCCACGGGCTGCAACTGAGTTTTCTTATATTTACTCTATGAAGATTACAATTATAATTGTTGGTGCTGCGATTAACAAATGAAGAAAAGAATCCTATTTATAGGATTTTAGAGCCGTAATCGTTCATTCGTTTTCTTTCTTTCACATGTGGGTTTTAATATTAAATTATGGTAGGCTCCTTTATGCTTTTCACCAAACACGGCACAGACACATATATACAATTCAATTGCAAATTGAATTGTAAACCAATTTACAGTTATGGTCCTTGAGCTATAACCAATGTGACAAATTGTTCATGGTTCCACCAAACCCAACAATCTCCCACTTGGAGACATGAACAATACAGTAACTCCAGTAATCTTCAACCAAATCAGTCCTTCAAGCTTCCAGTTCCCAAGAACAAGCTTGACCCAATCAAAATTTCCTTAGTTGCAGCCGCCCCTCATCTTCAAGTACTAGAAAGGGCCAGTTGAAGCTCCCACTAGCTCCAACTCAGCCGTGGCTAATCCCACCACCGACTCATCCTCTGTCTCAACCGGTTTGGACACTCCACCAGCTCCAGAGATACACCGAGGACCACTAACACTCTCCAAACTTTGCAAACTTCCAACAGGAGATAATTTTTCAGTCTTAGTCTTCAAAACCCAACGGCTCTTTGTAACTGTACCCGAAACAACAAAATCCCCTAAATGGTTTAGACTTTCCGACTCGTTCAGCTAACATCCCATTGGCTCCAGAATTCATGTTTGCAAAATGAACTCTCTTAGCACTAGATTTAGCGAATCAGATTTTGTCATGCTTAACGGGGACGGTCATACTTCCTTCAGCAGGTACCTCAACCATATACAATGACCCACGCTTCATACCTTGAGCAATCACCGAATTACCATTGACCACTCTCCATTTACCACCACCAAACCTTACTTCCAGTCCTTGTTTATCCAGCTGACCAACAGAAATCAATTTCTCCTTCAGCTCCGGAATCACCCTGACATTCTTCAGGTTCCATGTAGTTCCCAATGAAGTAACCAGATCAATATCTCCTATGCCCGTTACTTGAAGCATCTCGTCATTTGCTAACCGTACCTTCCCAAAATCTCCTTCTTTTAGATTCACCATCGTTTCTCCGTTGTCCATGGCGTGAAACGAAGCCCCTGAATCCATGACCCAATAGTCTACACATTTTTCCATACTGAGTATCAATGCATCTTCCTGATAAACATTCTCAGCACCAACACCGTTTAATTCTTTCTTTGGACATTGACTTTTAACATGTCCCACCTCTTGGCAGTTCCAATACTTCACATTCTTCCAAGTTCTAGACGAACTTCTTCCTCGGTCACACTGTTCCTGCTATTCCTTCTACCTCTGTCCATATTCAATAACGCAGAAGAAGATGATCCACCTTGATTTTTGCGTCTGATATCCTCGCCCAAAACCAAGTCTCTAACCCCTTCAAAAGTCATACCACTAGCTCACACGGAGCTAGTAACAGCCGTAACTGTTCCGGACCAACTATCAGGTAGTGAAGCTAGCAGCAGTGCAGCTTGAGTTTCATTATCAAATTTAATTCCCACAGATGATAATTTGGACAGAATTGAATTTAGATTGTTAATGTGAACCGTAATTGAGCTGTCTTCATTCATCCTTGTCGTGAACAATTCCCTCATCAAGAACACCTTGTTAGCCGCCGACGGTTTCTCATACATGTTCGTCAGAGCATCCATCATACCACGCGCCGCGGTTTCCTTCATGATGTTGAAAGCAACGCTCCTTTCCAACGACAACGTAATAACCGCCTTAGCTTTCTTGTCCTTTGAGTTCCACGCATCTTCAGCAGCTTTTTCCATTTTCTCCGGTTTGTCTCCAAGTACCATCTCCAAATCTTTCTGACATAGCAATGTTTCTAATTGCATTTTCCACCAGCTAAAGTCAGAACCGTTGAACTTCTCGATTACAACCTTGTCTTCAGCCATTACGACAAACAAGAAACAAATTGAGACAACGAAAACAGACACAACAATGGCACGGACCTGACCGGTTCGTTCAGTGTACTCGTGTGTAACAGAACAGTACCCTTCAAAGTACTAAGACACATTTAATACGATTAATAGAAATTAGTTCTGATGTGGAAGATCAGACAAAACTGCAACCACAGAGCATACTCTAATTTCTAAAACCAAGACCTCCTCCGAAACCCAAAGCTCTGATACCAGTTGTTAGGAATCAGACAGGGTACACGCAGCGAAAACACTATCACACACACACGAAAGCAGAAAATAAAGCAAAAGATAACACAAGGATTTGACGTGGTTCGGATTCGGTGTCAATCCTACATCCACGGGCTGCAACTGAGTTTTCTTATATTTACTCTATGAAGATTACAATTACAATTGTTGGTGCTGCGATTAACAAATGAAGAAAACAATCCTATTTATAGGATTTTAGAGCCGTAATTGTTCCTTCGTTTTCTTTCTTTCACATGTGGGTTTTAATATTAAATTATGGTAGGCTCCTTTATGCTTTTCACCAAACACGGCACAGACACATATATACAATTCAATTGCAAATTGAATTGTAAACCAATTTACAGTTATGGTCCTTGAGCTATAACCAATGTGACAAATTGTTCATGGTTCCACCAAACCCAACAATCTCCCACTTGGAGACATGAACAATACAGTAACTCCAGTAATCTTCAACCAAATCAGTCCTTCAAGCTTCCAGTTCCCAAGAACAAGCTTGACCCAATCAAAATTTCCTTAGTTGCAGCCGCCCCTCATCTTCAAGTACTAGAAAGGGCCAGTTGAAGCTCCCACTAGCTCCAACTCAGCCGTGGCTAATCCCACCACCGACTCATCCTCTGTCTTAACCGGTTTGGACACTCCACCAGCTCCAGAGATACACCGAGGACCACTAACACTCTCCAAACTTTGCAAACTTCCAACAGGAGATAATTTTTCAGTCTTAGTCTTCAAAACCCAACAGCTCTTTGTAACTGTACCCGAAACAACAAAATCCCCTAAATGGTTTAGACTTTCCGACTCGTTCAGCTAACATCCCATTGGCTCCAGAATTCATGTTTGCAAAATGAACTCTCTTAGCACTAGATTTAGCGAATCAGATTTTGTCATGCTTAACGGGGACGGTCATACTTCCTTCAGCAGGTACCTCAACCATATACAATGACCCACGCTTCATACCTTGAGCAATCACCGAATTACCATTGACCACTCTCCATTTACCACCACCAAACCTTACTTCCAGTCCTTGTTTATCCAGCTGACCAACAGAAATCAATTTCTCCTTCAGCTCCGGAATCACCCTGACATTCTTCAGGTTCCATGTAGTTCCCAATGAAGTAACCAGATCAATATATCCTATGCCCGTTACTTGAAGCATCTCGTCATTTTCTAACCGTACCTTCCCAAAATCTCCTTCTTTTAGATTCACCATCGTTTCTCCGTTGTCCATGGCGTGAAACGAAGCCCCTGAATCCATGACCCAAGAGTCTACACATTTTTCCATACTGAGTATCAATGCATCTTCCTGATAAACATTCTCAGCACCAACACCGTTTAATTCTTTCTTTGGACATTGACTTTTAACATGTCCCACCTCTTGGCAGTTCCAATACTTCACATTCTTCCAAGTTCTAGACGAACTTCTTCCTCGGTCACACTGTTCCTGCTATTCCTTCTACCTCTGTCCATATTCAATAACGCAGAAGAAGATGATCCACCTTGATTTTTGCGTCTGATATCCTCGCCCAAAACCAAGTCTCTAACCCCTTCAAAAGTCATACCACTAGCTCACACGGAGCTAGTAACAGCCGTAACTGTTCCGGACCAACTATCAGGTAGTGAAGCTAGCAGCAGTGCAGCTTGAGTTTCATTATCAAATTTAATTCCCACAGATGATAATTTGGACAGAATTGAATATAGATTGTTAATGTGAACCGTAATTGAGCTGTCTTCATTCATCCTTGTCGTGAACAATTCCCTCATCAAGAACACCTTGTTAGCCGCCGACGGTTTCTCATACATGTTCGTCAGAGCATCCATCATACCACGCGCCGCGGTTTCCTTCATGATGTTGAAAGCAACGCTCCTTTCCAACGACAACGTAATAACCGCCTTAGCTTTCTTGTCGTTTGAGTTCCACGCATCTTCAGCAGCTTTTTTCATTTTCTCCGGTTTGTCTCCAAGTACCATCTCCAAATCTTTCTGACATAGCAATGTTTCTAATTGCATTTTCCACCAGCTAAAGTCAGAACCGTTGAACTTCTCGATTACAACCTTGTCTTCAGCCATTACGACAAACAAGAAACAAATTGAGACAACGAAAACAGACACAACAATGGCACGGACCTGACCGGTTCGTTCAGTGTACTCGTGTGTAACAGAACAGTACCCTTCAAAGTACTAAGACACATTTAATACGATTAATAGAAATTAGTTCTGATGTGGAAGATCAGACAAAACTGCAACCACAGAGCATACTCTAATTTCTAAAACCGAGACCTCCTCCGAAACCCAAAGCTCTGATACCAGTTGTTAGGAATCGGACAGGGTACACGCAGCGGAAACACTATCACACACACACGAAAGCAGAAAATAAAGCAAAAGATAACACAAGGATTTGACGTGGTTCGGATTCGGTGTCAATCCTACATCCACGGGCTGCAACTGAGTTTTCTTATATTTACTCTATGAAGATTACAATTACAATTTTTGGTGCTGCGATTAACAAATGAAGAAAACAATCCTATTTATAGGATTTTAGAGCCGTAATTGTTCCTTCGTTTTCTTTCTTTCACATGTGGGTTTTAATATTAAATTATGGTAGGCTCCTTTATGCTTTTCACCAAACACGGCACAGACACATATATACAATTCAATTGCAAATTGAATTGTAAACCAATTTACAGTTATGGTCCTTGAGCTATAACCAATGTGACAAATTGTTCATGGTTCCACCAAACCCAACAATCTCCCACTTGGAGACATGAACAATACAGTAACTCCAGTAATCTTCAACCAAATCAGTCCTTCAAGCTTCCAGTTCCCAAGAACAAGCTTGACCCAATCAAAATTTCCTTAGTTGCAGCCGCCCCTCATCTTCAAGTACTAGAAAGGGCCAGTTGAAGCTCCCACTAGCTCCAACTCAGCCGTGGCTAATCCCACCACCGACTCATCCTCTGTCTCAACCGGTTTGGACACTCCACCAGCTCCAGAGATACACCGAGGACCACTAACACTCTCCAAACTTTGCAAACTTCCAATAGGAGATAATTTTTCAGTCTTAGTCTTCAAAACCCAACGGCTCTTTGTAACTGTACCCGAAACAACAAAATCCCCTAAATGGTTTAGACTTTCCGACTCGTTCAGCTAACATCCCATTGGCTCCAGAATTCATGTTTGCAAAATGAACTCTCTTAGCACTAGATTTAGCGAACCAGATTTTGTCATGCTTAACGGGGACGGTCATACTTCCTTCAGCAGGTACCTCAACCATATACAATGACCCACGCTTCATACCTTGAGCAATCACCGAATTACCATTGACCACTCTCCATTTACCACCACCAAATCTTACTTCCAGTCCTTGTTTATCCAGCTGACCAACAGAAATCAATTTCTCCTTCAGCTCCGGAATCACCCTGACATTCTTCAGGTTCCATGTAGTTCCCAATGAAGTAACCAGATCAATATCTCCTATGCCCGTTACTTGAAGCATCTCGTCATTTTCTAACCGTACCTTCCCAAAATCTCCTTCTTTTAGATTCACCATCGTTTCTCCGTTGTCCATGGCGTGAAACGAAGCCCCTGAATCCATGACCCAAGAGTCTACACATTTTTCCATACTGAGTATCAATGCATCTTCCTGATAAACATTCTCAGCACCAACACCGTTTAATTCTTTCTTTGGACATTGACTTTTAACATGTCCCACCTCTTGGCAGTTCCAATACTTCACATTCTTCCAAGTTCTAGACGAACTTCTTCCTCGGTCACACTGTTCCTGCTATTCCTTCTACCTCTGTCCATATTCAATAACGCAGAAGAAGATGATCCACCTTGATTTTTGCGTCTGATATCCTCGCCCAAAACCAAGTCTCTAACCCCTTCAAAAGTCATACCACTAGCTCACACGGAGCTAGTAACAGCCGTAACTGTTCCGGACCAACTATCAGGTAGTGAAGCTAGCAGCAGTGCAGCTTGAGTTTCATTATCAAATTTAATTCCCACAGATGATAATTTGGACAGAATTGAATTTAGATTGTTAATGTGAACCGTAATTGAGCTGTCTTCATTCATCCTTGTCGTGAACAATTCCCTCATCAAGAACACCTTGTTAGCCGCCGACGGTTTCTCATACATGTTCGTCAGAGCATCCATCATACCCCGCGCCGCGGTTTCCTTCATGATGTTGAAAGCAACGCTCCTTTCCAACGACAACGTAATAACCGCCTTAGCTTTCTTGTCCTTTGAGTTCCACGCATCTTCAGCAGCTTTTTCCATTTTCTCCGGTTTGTCTCCAAGTACCATCTCCAAATCTTTCTGACATAGCAATGTTTCTAATTGCATTTTCCACCAGCTAAAGTCAGAACCGTTGAACTTCTCGATTACAACCTTGTCTTCAGCCATTACGACAAACAAGAAACAAATTGAGACAACGAAAACAGACACAACAATGGCACGGACCTGACCGGTTCGTTCAGTGTACTCGTGTGTAACAGAACAGTACCCTTCAAAGTACTAAGACACATTTAATACGATTAATAGAAATTAGTTCTGATGTGGAAGATCACACAAAACTGCAACCACAGAGCATACTCTAATTTCTAAAACCGAGACCTCCTCCGAAACCCAAAGCTCTGATACCAGTTGTTAGGAATCGGACAGGGTACACGCAGCGGAAACACTATCACACACACACAAAAGCAGAAAATAAAGCAAAAGATAACACAAGGATTTGACGTGGTTCGGATTCGGTGTCAATCCTACATCCACGGGCTGCAACTGAGTTTTCTTATATTTACTCTATGAAGATTACAATTACAATTGTTGGTGCTGCGATTAACAAATGAAGAAAACAATCCTATTTATAGGATTTTAGAGCCGTAATTGTTCCTTCGTTTTCTTTCTTTCACATGTGGGTTTTAATATTAAATTATGGTAGGCTCCTTTATGCTTTTCACCAAACACGGCACAGACACATATATACAATTCAATTGCAAATTGAATTGTAAACCAATTTACAGTTATGGTCCTTGAGCTATAACCAATGTGACAAATTGTTCATGGTTCCACCAAACCCAACAATCTCCCACTTGGAGACATGAACAATACAGTAACTCCAGTAATCTTCAACCAAATCAGTCCTTCAAGCTTCCAGTTCCCAAGAACAAGCTTGACCCAATCAAAATTTCCTTAGTTGCAGCCGCCCCTCATCTTCAAGTACTAGAAAGGGCCAGTTGAAGCTCCCACTGGCTCCAACTCAGCCGTGGCTAATCCCACCACCGACTCATCCTCTGTCTCAACCGGTTTGGACACTCCACCAGCTCCAGAGATACACCGAGGACCACTAACACTCTCCAAACTTTGCAAACTTCCAACAGGAGATAATTTTTCAGTCTTAGTCTTCAAAACCCAACGGCTCTTTGTAACTGTACCCGAAACAACAAAATCCCCTAAATGGTTTAGAATTTCCGACTCGTTCAGCTAACATCCCATTGGCTCCAGAATTCATGTTTGCAAAATGAACTCTCTTAGCACTAGATTTAGCGAACCAGATTTTGTCATGCTTAACGGGGACGGTCATACTTCCTTCAGCAGGTACCTCAACCATATACAATGACCCACGCTTCATACCTTGAGCAATCACCGAATTACCATTGACCACTCTCCATTTACCACCACCAAACCTTACTTCCAGTCCTTGTTTATCCAGCTGACCAACAGAAATCAATTTCTCCTTCAGCTCCGGAATCACCCTGACATTCTTCAGGTTCCATGTAGTTCCCAATGAAGTAACCAGATCAATATCTCCTATGCCCGTTACTTGAAGCATCTCGTCATTTTCTAACCGTACCTTCCCAAAATCTCCTTCTTTTAGATTCACCATCGTTTATCCGTTGTCCATGGCGTGAAACGAAGCCCCTGAATCCATGACCCAAGAGTCTACACATTTTTCCATACTGAGTATCAATGCATCTTCCTGATAAACATTCTCAGCACCAACACCGTTTAATTCTTTCTTTGGACATTGACTTTTAACATGTCCCACCTCTTGGCAGTTCCAATACTTCACATTCTTCCAAGTTCTAGACGAACTTCTTCCTCGGTCACACTGTTCCTGCTATTCCTTCTACCTCTGTCCATATTCAATAACGCAGAAGAAGATGATCCACCTTGATTTTTGCGTCTGATATCCTCGCCCAAAACCAAGTCTCTAACCCCTTCAAAAGTCATACCACTAGCTCACACGGAGCTAGTAACAGCCGTAACTGTTCCGGACCAACTATCAGGTAGTGAAGCTAGCAGCAGTGCAGCTTGAGTTTCATTATCAAATTTAATTCCCACAGATGATAATTTGGACAGAATTGAATTTAGATTGTTAATGTGAACCGTAATTGAGCTGTCTTCATTCATCCTTGTCATGAACAATTCCCTCATCAAGAACACCTTGTTAGCCGCCGACGGTTTCTCATACATGTTCGTCAGAGCATCCATCATACCACGCGCCGCGGTTTCCTTCATGATGTTGAAAGCAACGCTCCTTTCCAACGACAACGTAATAACCGCCTTAGCTTTCTTGTCCTTTGAGTTCCACGCATCTTCAGCAGCTTTTTTCATTTTCTCCGGTTTGTCTCCAAGTACCATCTCCAAATCTTTCTGACATAGCAATGTTTCTAATTGCATTTTCCACCAGCTAAAGTCAGAACCGTTGAACTTCTCGATTACAACCTTGTCTTCAGCCATTACGACAAACAAGAAACAAATTGAGACAACGAAAACAGACACAACAATGGCACGGACCTGACCGGTTCGTTCAGTGTACTCGTGTGTAACAGAACAGTACCCTTCAAAGTACTAAGACACATTTAATACGATTAATAGAAATTAGTTCTGATGTGGAAGATCAGACAAAACTGCAACCACAGAGCATACTCTAATTTCTAAAACCGAGACCTCCTCCGAAACCCAAAGCTCTGATACCAGTTGTTAGGAATCGGACAGGGTACACGCAGCGGAAACACTATCACACACACACGAAAGCAGAAAATAAAGCAAAAGATAACACAAGGATTTGACGTGGTTCGGATTCGGTGTCAATCCTACATCCACGGGCTGCAACTGAGTTTTCTTATATTTACTCTATGAAGATTACAATTACAATTGTTGGTGCTGCGATTAACAAATGAAGAAAACAATCCTATTTATAGGATTTTAGAGCCGTAATTGTTCCTTCGTTTTCTTTCTTTCACATGTGGGTTTTAATATTAAATTATGGTAGGCTCCTTTATGCTTTTCACCAAACACGGCACAGACACATATATACAATTCAATTGCAAATTGAATTGTAAACCAATTTACAGTTATGGTCCTTGAGCTATAACCAATGTGACAAATTGTTCATGGTTCCACCAAACCCAACAATCTCCCACTTGGAGACATGAACAATACAGTAACTCCAGTAATCTTCAACCAAATCAGTCCTTCAGGCTTCCAGTTCCCAAGAACAAGCTTGACCCAATCAAAATTTCCTTAGTTGCAGCCGCCCCTCATCTTCAAGTACTAGAAAGGGCCAGTTGAAGCTCCCACTAGCTCCAACTCAGCCGTGGCTAATCCCACCACCGACTCATCCTCTGTCTCAACCGGTTTGGATACTCCACCAGCTCCAGAGATACACCGAGGACCACTAACACTCTCCAAACTTTGCAAACTTCCAACAGGAGAGAATTTTTCAGTCTTAGTCTTCAAAACCCAACGGCTCTTTGTAACTGTACCCGAAACAACAAAATCCCCTAAATGGTTTAGACTTTCCGACTCGTTCAGCTAACATCCCATTGGCTCCAGAATTCATGTTTGCAAAATGAACTCTCTTAGCACTAGATTTAGCGAACCAGATTTTGTCATGCTTAACGGGGACGGTCATACTTCCTTCAGCAGGTACCTCAACCATATACAATGACCCACGCCTCATACCTTGAGCAATCACCGAATTACCATTGACCACTCTCCATTTACCACCACCAAACCTTACTTCCAGTCCTTGTTTATCCAGCTGACCAACAGAAATCAATTTCTCCTTCAGCTCCGGAATCACCCTGACATTCTTCAGGTTCCATGTAGTTCCCAATGAAGTAACCAGATCAATATCTCCTATGCCCGTTACTTGAAGCATCTCGTCATTTGCTAACCGTACCTTCCCAAAATCTCCTTCTTTTAGATTCACCACCGTTTCTCCGTTGTCCATGGCGTGAAACGAAGCCCCTGAATCCATGACCCAAGAGTCTACACATTTTTCCATACTGAGTATCAATGCATCTTCCTGATAAACATTCTCAGCACCAACACCGTTTAATTCTTTCTTTGGACATTGACTTTTAACATGTCCCACCTCTTGGCAGTTCCAATACTTCACATTCTTCCAAGTTCTAGACGAACTTCTTCCTCGGTCACACTGTTCCTGCTATTCCTTCTACCTCTGTCCATATTCAATAACGCAGAAGAAGATGATCCACCTTGATTTTTGCGTCTGATATCCTCGCCCAAAACCAAGTCTCTAACCCCTTCAAAAGTCATACCACTAGCTCACACGGAGCTAGTAACATCCGTAACTGTTCCGGACCAACTATCAGGTAGTGAAGCTAGCAGCAGTGCAGCTTGAGTTTCATTATCAAATTTAATTCCCACAGATGATAATTTGGACAGAATTGAATTTAGATTGTTAATGTGAACCGTAATTGAGCTGTCTTCATTCATCCTTGTCGCGAACAATTCCCTCATCAAGAACACCTTGTTAGCCGCCGACGGTTTCTCATACATGTTCGTCAGAGCATCCATCATACCACGCGCCGCGGTTTCCTTCATGATGTTGAAAGCAACGCTCCTTTCCAACGACAACGTAATAACCGCCTTAGCTTTCTTGTCCTTTGAGTTCCACGCATCTTCAGCAGCTTTTTCCATTTTCTCCGGTTTGTCTCCAAGTACCATCTCCAAATCTTTCTGACATAGCAATGTTTCTAATTGCATTTTCCACCAGCTAAAGTCAGAACCGTTGAACTTCTCGATTACAACCTTGTCTTCAGCCATTACGACAAACAAGAAACAAATTGAGACAACGAAAACAGACACAACAATGGCACGGACCTGACCGGTTCGTTCAGTGTACTCGTGTGTAACAGAACAGTACCCTTCAAAGTACTAAGACACATTTAATACGATTAATAGAAATTAGTTCTGATGTGGAAGATCAGACAAAACTGCAACCACAGAGCATACTCT
Source organism: Cichorium intybus (assembly GCA_023525715.1). NCBI lineage: Eukaryota > Viridiplantae > Streptophyta > Magnoliopsida > Asterales > Asteraceae > Cichorium > Cichorium intybus. Next base: position 35,820,099 of record CM042011.1, read on the forward strand.
AATTTCTAAAACCGAGACCTCCTCCGAAACCCAAAGCTCTGATACCAGTTGTTAGGAATCGGACAGGGTACACGCAGCGGAAACACTATCACACACACACGAAAGCAGAAAATAAAGCAAAAGATAACACAATGATTTGACGTGGTTCGGATTCGGTGTCAATCCTACATCCACGGGCTGCAACTGAGTTTTCTTATATTTACTCTATGAAGATTACAATTACAATTGTTGGTGCTGCGATTAACAAATGAAGAAAACAATCCTATTTATAGGATTTTAGAGCCGTAATCGTTCCTTCGTTTTCTTTCTTTCACATGTGGGTTTTAATATTAAATTATGGTAGGCTCCTTTATGCTTTTCACCAAACACGGCACAGACACATATATACAATTCAATTGCAAATTGAATTGTAAACCAATTTACAGTTATGGTCCTTGAGCTATAACCAATGTGACAAATTGTTCATGGTTCCACCAAACCCAACAATCTCCCACTTGGAGACATGAACAATACAGTAACTCCAGTAATCTTCAACCAAATCAGTCCTTCAAGCTTCCAGTTCCCAAGAACAAGCTTGACCCAATCAAAATTTCCTTAGTTGCAGCCGCCCCTCATCTTCAAGTACTAGAAAGGGCCAGTTGAAGCTCCCACTAGCTCCAACTCAGCCGTGGCTAATCCCACCACCGACTCATCCTCTGTCTCAACCGGTTTGGACACTCCACCAGCTCCAGAGATACACCGAGGACCACTAACACTCTCCAAACTTTGCAAACTTCCAACCGGAGAGAATTTTTCAGTCTTAGTCTTCAAAACCCAACGGCTCTTTGTAACTGTACCCGAAACAACAAAATCCCCTAAATGGTTTAGACTTTCCGACTCGTTCAGCTAACATCCCATTGGCTCCAGAATTCATGTTTGCAAAATGAACTCTCTTAGCACTAGATTTAGCGAACCAGATTTTGTCATGCTTAACGGGGACGGTCATACTTCCTTCAGCAGGTACCTCAACCATATACAATGACCCACGCTTCATACCTTGAGCAATCACCGAATTACCATTGACCACTCTCCATTTACCACCACCAAACCTTACTTCCAGTCCTTGTTTATCCAGCTGACCAACAGAAATCAATTTCTCCTTCAGCTCCGGAATCACCCTGACATTCTTCAGGTTCCATGTAGTTCCCAATGAAGTAACCAGATCAATATCTCCTATGCCCGTTACTTGAAGCATCTCGTCATTTGCTAACCGTACCTTCCCAAAATCTCCTTCTTTTAGATTCACTATCGTTTCTCCGTTGTCCATGGCGTGAAACGAAGCCCCTGAATCCATGACCCAAGAGTCTACACATTTTTCCATACTGAGTATCAATGCATCTTCCTGATAAACATTATCAGCACCAACACTGTTTAATTCTTTCTTTGGACATTTACTTTTAACATGTCCCACCTCTTGGCAGTTCCAATACTTCACATTCTTCCAAGTTCTAGACGAACTTCTTCCTCGGTCACACTGTTCCTGCTATTCCTTCTACCTCTGTCCATATTCAATAACGCAGAAGAAGATGATCCACCTTGATTTTTGCGTCTGATATCCTCGCCCAAAACCAAGTCTCTAACCCCTTCAAAAGTCATACCACTAGCTCACACGGAGCTAGTAACAGCCGTAACTGTTCCGGACCAACTATCAGGTAGTGAAGCTAGCAGCAGTGCAGCTTGAGTTTCATTATCAAATTTAATTCCCACAGATGATAATTTGGACAGAATTGAATTTAGATTGTTAATGTGAACCGTAATTGAGCTGTCTTCATTCATCCTTGTCGCGAACAATTCCCTCATCAAGAACACCTTGTTAGCCGCCGACGGTTTCTCATACATGTTCGTCAGAGCATCCATCATACCACGCGCCGTGGTTTCCTTCATGATGTTAAAAGCAACGCTCCTTTCCAACGACAACGTAATAACCGCCTTAGCTTTCTTGTCCCTTGAGTTCCACGCATCTTCAGCAGCTTTTTCCATTTTCTCCGGTTTGTCTCCAAGTACCATCTCCAAATCTTTCTGACATAGCAATGTTTCTAATTGCATTTTCCACCAGCTAAAGTCAGAACCGTTGAACTTCTCGATTACAACCTTGTCTTCAGCCATTACGACAAACAAGAAACAAAATGAGACAACGAAAATAGACACAACAATGGCACGGACCTGACCGGTTCGTTCAGTGTACTCGTGTGTAACAGAACAGTACCCTTCAAAGTACTAAGACACATTTAATACGATTAATAGAAATTAGTTCTGATGTGGAAGATCAGACAAAACTGCAACCACAGAGCATACTCTAATTTCTAAAACCGAGACCTCCTCCGAAACCCAAAGCTCTGATACCATTTGTTAGGAATCGGACAGGGTACACGCAGCGGAAACACTATCACACACACACGAAAGCAGAAAATAAAGCAAAAGATAACACAAGGATTTGACGTGGTTCGGATTCGGTGTCAATCCTACATCCACGGGCTGCAACTGAGTTTTCTTATATTTACTCTATGAAGATTACAATTACAATTGTTGGTGCTGCGATTAACAAATGAAGAAAACAATCCTATTTATAGGATTTTAGAGCCGTAATCGTTCCTTCGTTTTCTTTCTTTCACATGGGGGTTTTAATATTAAATTATGGTAGGCTCCTTTATGCTTTTCACCAAACACGGCACAGACACATATATACAATTCAATTGCAAATTGAATTGTAAACCAATTTACAGTTATGGTCCTTGAGCTATAACCAATATGACAAATTGTTCATGGTTCCACCAAACCCAACAGATTGATTTCTTCTTCGTTTCATTCTCCATTATTCCCAACTTTTTTGCACGGTAGTCCCGCTTCGCGTTCACTTCGAGCTCATTATTGTCTGCGAGTTTGGATATCTTATCCACGATGGTCAGATACTCCTCCTCCATTCATGAAGATCCAACCACCTTTTTCCCTTTTCTTTATCGGGAATGTGTTGATGGTTGTGGGTAAACTTCATTGACCTCATCGACTTGCTGAGGTGAAAAGTGTGCATCGGAAGGGGAGTTCGTGTAGTTGTTGGAGTCCGATGTCTTACTACGTTTTGAGGAATGATGTGGGGAACTCATCCCCATTACCTCGACTGTGAGCCATTTGACATGCTCTTTTAATATTTCTCATGCCCCCATATGTAGGAACCCGTTCCGGGCGATTTTCAGGTACTCTAATTGTCTGGCCTTTAAAACATCCACATCTCCCCTGTCGCTGGCATGCTTGTTGCATTTCTTGTTGTAAATGCGATTGGACTTATTAACCTTAGTTTGCAAGTCCTTAAACTTGGAGTTTACTTGATGTCGTGTCCGATCCGACCTTCCAAGTTGCGCCTTGAAATGTGCCAACATGTGCTCCCAAAAGGAGTCGAAGCGTTGATGGTTTCCTCGTTCTTGATCCTCGGAAACACCAATTTACGCCTTCACCAAGGCGATCTCCTCTTTCTCAAGCCACAGGTGACGTTTCACCCGTTGAGTGTAAGATTGTTTTTAGGAGGTAAGAGTTGTTGTTCTTCTTGTGTTTCTGGGACTTTATCCTCCTCCACTTCCACTTCCACATCCACCTCCTGCTCCTCCACTTCCTCATCATCATCATCATCATCATCAGTACCTCGTGCTTCCGAGGAAGGAAGGGTTTCGTCACTTGACTCCTCCTGTTGGCTACGAATATGAGAAGTGTCGGGGATGTAACATTAGGAGGTGGCCAATTGGGCGGGACTTTATTGAAACTGTCTAGGGTGTTGTTGGAACTGGCTAGGGTGTTGAAGGTATTGTTGGAATTAGCCAAAATCCTGAGAAAATTAGGTATGATTGGGTTAGACAGACGTTTGTTGGAATTGGAGATATTGTGTGAAATTTTGATAATACGGGGATGGGGTTGGAGGATCATCTTGAAGGTTTTTATTTTTTGAAGAACAGCAGTTCTTGGATTTGCCTTGGCTTGAATCTATTTTATAAAAAAAGTTTTTTTTTTTTAAATAATAGGAAAGGGTTTAGAGAGAAATTTAGAGTATGAAAGAATAGTGAATGTCTGATTTTTTAAGGAGTAAAGAGGTGGTATTTATAGAGATGGGGGGAGGGTAATTTTTGAGTGAATATATATAACTTTTTTTTACAAAACCATGTGGGTTCGAGTGTGTTCACCATCCCACAACCCAACCCGTATGCATCCATCTATCGTGAACCCGCCTACACAAAGGTTGATCTTCGAACAATCTGGATAAGACTGATATAATATATAGATAATTAAGAAGGACATATACGAAATTATCACTGATTTTTAATGATAATAACTTTATTAAAGCATAGCTATCAAATAGCTAGTTAGTTATTACATAATTACATAACAAATTGGGTGATGTACACCAATTATCATGAATCAAATTAATGGCATCCTTAACCCTGTTCCTAATTGAATGGAAGGCAGTAATTTTCACGTCATTGAAAATAAAATATACAGTTTTTAATGTTGCTATTGAAAAATTACAGTTTTGGTCCCTGTGGTTCGGCTCAGGTCACACTTTTGGTCCAAGTATTTGGATTTGCACGTCCTTGTCCCTGTGGTTTGATATTATGCGCGCGTGAGGTCCCTGGTCCATATAAAAGACCTTTTTGCCCTTTTCATTTTCCATTTTCTTTTTCTCTGTATTCTTTTAATAATCAATCAATTTAAAAAATAAAACCCCTCCCACCCCACCCCTAAGTCTCTCTCTCCCTCTCACTCTCTCTTTCTCTTTCTCTCTCTCTTTGGGAAAACCCACCACCCCTAATCCCCACCAGATTTATCTCTGCCACCACCATCAAGTGGTTCACCTCTAGAAAATGTTTCATCACCACCAGTCTCTGCCTCTCCTCCACCACGAGCAAACCCACCTGAAATTCCCCCACTACATCCAAAACCATAAACATCTTTGTCTTATCACTGACATTTATCACAAAGTTAATCAACTGAAAAGAACAATGATCTAGTTAATTGGTTCATCAATCTCAAGGACAGACGAAAATGCCCTTTTTAAAGCTGAGAAAGCTAATGTCATTGAGCTTAAACTGATGATTAGTGAGTCTAATCATAAATGTGAAACAATGGATTGATGCTCTAGTATCATATTCAAACGACGTAAAACTGAAAGTGGTAGAACTGGAAACAGAGTGATGTGTATAGAAGGAATTGAGGAAAAACAAAGATTGGTGCTCTAATATCTAATCGTAAATGTCAAACTTCCATGATTGGCTTATCTTATTGCTTTGTTTATGTGTGTGTGTGTATCAAAGGAAACAAGGGAAAACTCAAAAGATGAGAATAAAAAATTGGAAATAGACTGATGTTGGAGGATGCAATTCGATCCTCAACCCCAAAACAATGACAAATCAATCCTACATTCATATCTAAAGAATTTGTCCCACATCCATATCTTTGAGAGATGCAATTCGATCTACAACCCAAAAATAAAGAAATTGGGTTGATTTGTACAATCATTGTTTTTCGTAAATCACCCTACAAATACCGAAAAAATGCAGACATTGATACTAATTTCTGGTGCTATTCAGAAACAACAAACACGCACATATCATATGCGACTCAGGGAGATATCCACAAAGATTTTGAAACATAGAGAAAGCGAGAAGGACACAACCATCAAAATTGCTGCTGGAGGATTTCGATATTGATGGTGGTGAACGCGGTTGAGAATTGTGACGATGACAAAGGAGGATTTCGATTTCATTTTGCTCTTTAGAATCGTCTATCACTGCTTCTCTAGAGGCACCTCTCCGTTCTTGATCATCCTCGAATCGTCTTAAAATGACGCCTTTGAAGCAATTGACATGGCGAAAAACAATTCAACTATACATGTTTGAATTAGGGTTAACAGGAATCTACAACATTTATAGGAGGGAGAGAGAGAGAGAGAGAGAGAGAGAGAGAGAGAGAGAGAGAGACGCGTAGGGGTGGGGTGGGAGGGGTTTTATTTTTTTAAAATTAATTAATTATTAAAAGAATTCAAAGAAAAAGAAAAAAGAAAATGGCAAAAATGTCTTTTTATATGGACCAGGGACCTCACGCGTGCATAATATTAAACCACAGGGACAAGGACGTGCAAATCCTAATACTTGGATCAAAAGTGTGACCTGAGCCAAACCACATGGACCAAAATCGTAATTCGCTCTAAACATTTTAATGTTTGAAGTTACTGTTCATAATGTTATGTCAGTGAACAGCGTTTCGATTTTACATTATATTTATTTTACGGGAAAAATAACTAAAGTTGAATATTAGGTCAATGGTAAAGCATGCATTTTGCAAACATGAGGTCTCATGTTCGATCCCTATAGCCAACAACAACCTCTTTTTATTTTTTGCATAGATTATAAGCCCAGCCAAGTCATCAATATTTGGATTATGAGCCCAGTCATGCCAATAATACTTGACTTCTTTTTAAATAACTTATTTTTATCAATTTTTTTTTTACAAATTTTTATTCACTTCTTTTAATATTTTTTCTTTTAAATTTACGTTTTTATCTATAACTTTTTACAATCATATTTACGTATTATTTTACAATACATTTTATATGAATTTGTTTTTATAACTTTATATTATTAAATCACTTTTTACATGTTTATGTATGTTTTGTTAAAGAATTTTTATTGCTTACAATGAATTTGTTACAACATGTTATGTTTTATATTTAATCGTTTTCAGGATTCCAGCTGCAACGTACGGTGGGGTCTAACCCCTAGTTAAAAACAGTTGACTTTGTTTTAGTTTTTACTATATTTTTAAATTTAGATTGACCATTGCAAAAAAAAAATAATAAATAAAAAAAAATACATGTAACAAGCATCGACTCAAAGAAATTGATAAGAACGGGTCAATTTAACCAACTTGTTATCCAATATCACCTTTGCTGCCCAATTATTGATAATGGAGATAGAAAACGAATTACTGGTGAAGCATCGGAGCATCACAACTGCATGATAGTGTACAATATAAACTTTTGCAATGTCCTTGCAACATGTTTTGCAGAAGTTAGTAAAAGAAAGCCATTAAAATGTATACAGCTTTACTTTGGACACTAGCTAAGTTCATTTTTTAGAACAACAATCTAGTTCGGTCTTTTGGTAGGTCAGTAATCTGTACATCTGAGTAGTTCGCACTGATAATTATATTAGGATACAAAATTTAATTAGTGATTAATCTTGTATTAATGTTTTTAAACACCGCTATTAATTATACAAACTAGGCCAGGGAAAACAATAGTATAATCGGGTCTATATGTTATTGTTTGGGATAAGTATTTTAAAATGCAATTGATTAATGTTCGGAAACCTATATATAGAAATTGTATTTATTCCTACTCATGTTCCTATCCATGTGAAATTGTAACAAATGTCACATTTAATAAAATAAATAATATTTAATAACAGATATCACAATTTAACATGAGTAGGAATAAAAAGTAGGAATAACATATATCACGTTAATATTAGTTTTTTACGATTGTTTATAATATTAAAATATATCAAATTTAATATTTTTTATTATTTTTTATGACGTTTTATACAATATTCACAAGTCAAAATTTAATAAATTTTAATTATTATACTGTAAATACTATAACATAATTTTTTTTTATATGTTAACATATATTTGTGGGTTGTTTCGAATAATAACTTATTAGCTTAATTAATATGATTATCAAATATTTCAACTACATAAAATCAATACGATCATCATACTCAACCACCTGTGATTGGTCAGCGTATCAGTTTCTAATTTTTTTCACATTCATATAATAATAGCGTAAGAGATCTAGCAATGGTCCTCTATACTCCCTGCCAACAAATCTAAATACTAAACTCTAGGAGCTTAATGACAAGTCTCGAACAAGTTCGGTAACATCCCGACCCTTGATTACGCGTTGGCCGTTGCCTTGTGTAAAAAAAATTTATATTATTTATGTATCACCCAGTAACATTACATTCCCTTGGTAAATTAGTAAAAAATCCATTAAAAGTTCAATTAACTGCTCAACATAAAAAGATACCAAATACATGTAGGTTTTGGCCCTTTCACATAAGAGGGCATGCATACTCGGTGGGGCTACGCATTTGACCACTCTTTAGAAACCCTAGAAACGCCATGATCTCTCTACAAGACCTAGAATATGGATCTATTTGTAAGAAAGGTGGGAAGAACAGCCAAAAGCTGGTAAGCATCACAAACGACAAAGTTAATGTCCGGGCCACAGCAGGTGGAGGTTGGAATCGCTGACCCATGGTTTTCTTGATCACGATCTCAATTCCAACGCAAACCCCCTGAATTACAAAGAAGCAGGTAAACTCCCATGTTGGTGCCAACCGCCCAAGATGATAAAAAATCAATTCGTGCACTATCCCAGACACTAGAAAAGTTGCAAATACCGCAGGCACTGATACCCATCTTTGAGGAACTAGATGTATAAAGATGGCACGGGCTGGATGGTAGACGGTAGGGCGTAGTATGCTAGACACCATGAGGTTCCACCTTTTTCCCCAAAAATTTTGAACCGATGTAGCATGGTGAGGTTCATCAAATTGTGGCTCGAGCTCAACCCCAACCACGGTTCGAGCTAAAGAAGCTGTCAACGCTAGCACGAGTTCAAGCATAAAAAATAGATAGTATGCATATAGACATGTGGCAAGTAATGGGTGAATACGGTCTTTGTAGCTGTACGCGTTAAGTGTGACGATAAACAACAGAATCCGAGGAGCATAATCTCTAGGGGATTTCTTGTTCTTCACAGCAGAAGGTTTTTCTTGATTTGGTATGATCTTGATGGGTAAGCATGCAGTGAATATGAAGTGAGATAAAGGGAGAGGTGGATCCGAAGACAAAGGGCCTTTGCCAAAGGCGAAAAGGATGAGCTTGAAGCTTCCAAGCCATGATATGAAGAAAGAGGTTAGACCACAAAAGAACATGCTGTGCAGATTTAAGGGAAGACATAGGAAGAGACATATGACGGGAAATAGAGCAAAGAATCTAGTTGTACCTTGCGCAATAAACCTACCAACGCCATGGCAATACAGAAGAGATGCCAAAGCTATACTCCAATCTAGTATTAGATTATGCACCTCTCCTTCCATATCAAGAGCTATTTTCTCTGTTTTGTATTTTTTTGATTTGTTTCACAGCACAAATTATGATCAGTAATAAGGAAATATATAACCCTCAATAACCAGTAATATTGCCACATCATCACCATTATTTTTATAGTTCTTGAAGGGTGGAGATTCACATACGTACAATATTGATTGTTTGCTTAAGTAAGCATCTAAAAATAACAGGAGCATACATAATTGTTTTGTAATTTTTGGTACTGGAACCAAATGTCAAAAGGCGAAGTTCTCTACCACACTCACACTTCAACGTATATACATAAATATCATCTTCATCATATTCCTAAAAACTACTACCTACCAAATTTAATTAGCTTTTCCTTTTATTTGGTTTTCTCAAACATTAAAGTAGTTTACTATATATAAATCAAATTACAATACATACAGACAACATACATACTATATATACATACATATATATAGATACGGTTGGAAATAGTATACAATAAATAAATAAAATATTGTACTACAAATTATATATAGTATTATGTTATCACACACTAAAAAGCATAAAAGATACAAAGGCAAGTGAAGCCCTGCCTAGCTGGGTGGATGCATCCGGGTTATATACCTAGGGTGAGCATTTGGTCCTCAGAACCGAACCCAAGCCCAAGAACCGAGGAATCGGACCCGAGATATGGAACCGACCATGTTACTTGGTCGGTACTCGGTCCGTATATGTGGCTTAATTCGGTCTTGGTCCTTCTCGGTCTTGGTCCTCCTTGGTCTTGGTCCTTCGGTATTGTCGGTTCTCGGGTACGGAACCGACCGAAAATTAAAAAGACATTAAGATTATAATGTAGGCCTTTGAAATTTTTACGCTTGGTCCTGCTCGGGTAAAACCCGACCAAACCCGAGCAAACCCATACCCGAACCCAAGACCAAGTCCCATAGTTTGGTCGGTCTTCGGTTCCATTGAATGTCTTCCCTCGGTCTCGGTCCGGCTCGAGTTCGGTCCTGGTCGGGTCGGTTCCAGGATCTGACTAACCCCATGTGAGGGATTTTCCTGGAATGCGAATTAGGTGGAGGGGAAAGGCCTTTGCGCCTTAGGTAATCGCCAACCGCCCTGGGTTGCGGGGCTGATTACCCTCAGGTGAAACCATATATCTATTCGCTGGTTCCAAAAAAAAAAAAAAAAAAAATACAAAGTAAGTAATTATACTTATTTGACAAAAGTATTAAATAGAGTTTTATTAATTCCATTATGCATGTTTTATGGGGTTGAATTCCTTCATGGATCATGAAAAGGGATTTTAGAAGCTTGTCAAAATATTTAAGAAGAAAATTACGTTAAATAGAGAAACTGGCAACAATTATCAAACTATAATTTCCTACTAACATTGCTGGAAATTGACCGTCTTTCTCTCTTGATGAGTTTGACGCAAGCAAGAACTAGGAAGATGAAGGAAAAATTATTTTATCAAATTTAGATTTGGACAATATGATCATTTCATTGTAATATCCTAAAGGCATGTTTGTATTAGTTTGTATGGACAATATGATCATTTCATTGTAATATCCTAAAGACATGCTTGGTACAGAGAAATGAAATCAGAGAAATTGAATTGATTCCATTTCTTCTGTTTGTTTAATCCTGAGAATAAGAAATAGAGAAATAATTTGATTCCATTTCCCTACTTTTAATTCTCTACTTTTAGTAGAGAAATGGTGAGAAATCTGATTTTCTTTCCTGAGCCTACCATCCATCACCATTGTCATCCACCACCACCGTCACCAACACCTACCGTCTCTACCGTCGCCACCTCGACCGCCACCCACCACCACCATCACCTACCACCACCTCTACCGCCACCACCACCACCTCCACCGCTACCGCCACCTTCTGCCACCCTCACCACCATCACCCACTACCACCATTACCACCCTCCACCATCCACTACCACCTCCACCGCCGCCACCACCACCGTTACCCACCACTACCACCACCCACGACCGTAATCCACTACCAGCATCACCCACAACCACCAACTCTACCACCATCATCTCCACTGCCACTGCCACCACCACCATCACCCATTACCACCACCTCCAACGCCACCACCACCACCTCCACTGCCGCCACTATCACCCACCACCCACCGCTACTGCCACCATCACTCACCGCCACCACCACCATCGTTAATTACCACCTCTATCGCCACCACCTCCACCGCTACCATTGCTCATCGCCACCACCTCTACTATTGCCCACCTTTTCCACCTGCACATTTTCTGTCACTACCACTCACCCTCGTCGCCACCACCACCATTACCCCCACCAACCATCGCCACCACCACCACCATCGCCATCACAACCACCTCCACCTCCAACACTACTCACTGCCACCACCGCCACTTACACCATTACCCACCATAACCACCCACTACCATCACGCACCACCACTATTACTTGTGCAGCCACCAGTACCACCTACACTACTACCACTTATCACTATCACCCTTTACCACTACCGCAACCACCCATCACCATCACCATCACCGCCACCCACAATCCACCACCTCCCATCATCCACCATCATCTATCGTCACTGCCAGCACCCATCATTACTGCCACTGCTGCCACCACCACCACAAGAGCGTTGATTCTCAAACATATTTCTCAGGTGAATTCTCTGTGATACCAAACAGTGGAATCAGTTCTCTTTCTCCAGTTTAATTCCCTTCCTCTCCATTTCTATTCTCTGCTTCAATTCTATTTCTCTATACCAAACGTGCCCTAAGTTTTATGGATACAGAGTCTCAACTAGAAACCCAACCCTATTCCTATGAAAATTATCAACGAATTTTTTTTTTCGAAAATTTCGAGAGAGAAAAAAATACATTTTGTTAACGTAAGGTTCCTTAAAAATTCCTTAGAACTTGCGCATTTTCGAGAAAAATGGGCATTGCTCGAGAATCACTCGGAAAAAGGATTCCGCTTAAATCACCTAGAACAACGAAGAATTTATTATTATTATTATTATTATTATTATTATTATTATTTACAACTATTTTTAAACCAAACTTCAACTATTTTATATCGTTTTATTCTCATATCAACTTAATGAATAATAATAATAATAATAATAATAATAATAATAATAATAATAATAATAATAATAATTAATACCAATAACAATATTGATATAATCTTGTTAATAATAATAACAATATTAAAGTTGTTAGCGATTAAAAAAGAAAACAAGGAGAGTAAACCTCAATTTATTCGATTAAAAAAGAAAACAAGGAGAATAAACCTCAATTTGTTAGCGAAAAATATAATAAACTATCTATAGAAGAAGCGGGGCTGCTAGAAGAAGATTTTGATGCGGAAGAGGTGTGGTCAGCGGTACAATCATGTGACAGCGCGAAGGTTCCCGGGCCAGACGGCTTCAATTTCAAGTTTGTAAAAATGTCCTGGGATGTTCTAAAATATGATCTGTTGAAGGCGCTGCATTGGTTTTGGGGTTCGGGGAAAATTAGTCGAGGCTGTAATGCCTCCTTCGTGACTCTCATTCCTAAAAAACTTGATCCGCTGCAGATGAAAGATTTTCATCCTATAAGTTTGATCGGGGTGTACTATAAAATACTATCCAAGCTGTTGGCAAATAGACTCAAGACGGTAATTAGTAAACTGGTGGGGATGGAGCAAAACACATTTATTAAAGGAAGATATATTCTGGATGGTGTATTAGTGGCTGATGAAACAATAAGCTATCTAAAAAAGCAAAAAAGAAAAGTGTGGTGATTAAGATAGATATTGAAAAAGCGTACGACAAGTTGGAATGGGATTTCATTTATTGCACTCTGGATCAAATGGGCTTTGGATCTAGATGGATATAGTGGACTAAAGCTTGCTTGGAATCTGCTTCAGTTTCAGTTTTAGTTAATGGGTTCCCCACGAAGGAGACATCTATGGGTAGAGGAATCAGGCAAGGCGACCCGATGGCACCGTTTCTGTTTATCTTGGCTGCCGAAGGGCTCAATCAAGTCTGTAGAAACGCTCTAGATAAAGGTTTGGTGGAGGGCGTGGAGGTGGGAAGAAACAGAGTAAAAATTTTTCACCTTCAATATGCAGACGATATGATCATTTTTGGTGACTGGGATAAAAGGAATTTTAGCAACATTTTGAAGTTATTTAAGTGTTTTCACCTGGCCTCTGGGTTGAAGGTAAATTTAAGTAAAAGTAATGTTTTTGGATTAGGAGTGAAGCAAGTGGAAGTGGAGAAGCTGGCGAGGCGTATGGGATGTATGGCGGGATCCTTCCCCTTACAGTACTTGGGTCTCCCGATTGGAGCGAACATGAGCAAATGCGAAAATTGGAATACGGTGATTGAAAAGATAAAAGCCAGGCTCTCGAGTTGGAAAGTAAAGTCGTTGTCATATAGTGGTAGATTAACCTTAGTTAAGTCGGTATTCGGTAGTCTCCCTTCGTACTTCTTTTCCTTGTTCCGTGCACCCGTGAGTGTGGTAAAAAAACTAGAAAGTGTGAGGAGTTCTTTTTTCTGGGGAGGGGGGTGTTAAAGAGAGAAAAATAGCTTGGGTCAAATGGTCAAAAACAATATCTGGTTTTAATAATGGTGGGTTAAACATTGGATCCTTACGGGCTCAACACTTGGCTTTGTTAGGTAGATGGTGGTGGCAGTTTCATGTAGATCGAGAGGCGCTGTGGGTCAACATCGTCAAAAGCTTGTATGGGAGGGATGGTGGTCTTAACGAGGTAGGGGATAGATGCTCCAAAGGATATAGCACTTGGGTAAATATCATCAAGGCAGGTTTGGATATTGAGAAGTTAGGGATCAAGTGGTCGGGATCCTTTGGAAAGAGCGTGGGAAACGGGGAGGACACGTCATTCTGGCTAGATCATTGGATAGGAGATTCCTAATTGAGCTTCAAATTTCCAAGATTATATAGCTTAGAGAAGAATGCGTCGGCATTAGTTAGCCACAGAAGGATCTACAACAAGGAAGGAAATTGTGTCTGGGTTTGGGATTGGGCTCACAATCCGAGGCGCAGAACCTTGGATGAACTAAATAACCTTAACATGCTTCTTGTTTCATTCTCAGCGAATCAGGATCGAAAGGACAGGTGGAGGTGGCTGCTAGCGGAGAACGGAGAGTTCGAGGTCGGGACGCTTAGACACTTGGTGGAGTCAAGGTTGCAGGATCCGGTGGGGGGTGAAATTACGCCAACAATCTGGTCAAACTTTGTGCCTAAGAAAGTTTGTGTCCTAATTTGGAGAATTAAGAATGGTAGCATTCCGACTCATGTTCAACTGGACTGAAGAGGTATAGACCTTCCCTCTCTTCTGTGTCCGATGTGTAATGACTGCTTAGAGAATATAGACCATGCACTGCTGAGATGTCGAAACGCAAATTCAATGTGGTCAAAGGTTTCATCTTGGTGGGGGATAGATGATCAATGTTTTGTGGAGGTTAGAGAATTATTGGAATTCAAAGGAAAAAAGTCTTGGAGGAAAGAAATAAGAGAGATATGGACAGCAACTGTTTGGGTATTCGTATATTTGTTGTGGTAGCATAGAAACAAAACTCTATTTGAAAGTAAGATATCGCATCCATCGGTACTATTTGTGGAGTTTCAATGGAGAGCCTTTCTTTGGTTGAAAGCGAGATGTAACTTGGTTAGGTGGAATTGGCTAATTTGATGTACAGATCCTACTGCCATGTTTAGAAAAAGATAGTTGTATTATGTGTTTTAAAAGGGGCTAGAAGTAGGACCATTTTGCCCCTGGACTTAATTCATGCATCTCGTAGGCTTCCTTATGATGTAACTGTAATTTTTGGTTAGTGATTTAATAAGAGTTATGCTGCCTTTAAAAAAAATAACAATATTAAATTGTTTGGTCAAAAATAGTCATAGATATTATTATTATTATTATTATTATTATTATAAAATCATATCAAATAATGATAATAATGATATATTAATAACATTATGAATATTATTAATAATAAAATAGAAATAATAAAAAAAATTAACTATTCGATGTTTATTCCTAAAGATCTTCAAGAAAAAACCTTTTTCTAAGGATTTTCAATGAAAGACAAGATTATTTATTGTTATTATTCTTTATATATATATATATATATATATATATATATATATATATATATATATATATATATAACACGATGCAATTATTATTTGATATTATTTTGTTTATATTATCATCAACATAATTAATAATAACAATACAAGGATAACCTAGGATCATCAGCAATAAATACACACAATATCACTTGGTATGCGGTCCAATTCTAGATAAATATTCTGAATATATATGTATTTTTTGCAAAAATCCCTAGAAAATTTTATCCTCCGGAATCCCTAAGAAACAATATTATTTTATTATTGTTATCATCATCTTTTATATTGTTATTATTAACATTAGTACAAAAATGACTTTTGACCCGATTTTGTCGAAACACAGTGGCTATGGTTTTCATGGTTTTGGTGACTAAAGGTCATTAAGAAAGTTTTAGCCATAGTTTACCTCAAAAATCATTATGATTGCCCATCAGACTTCATAGCTTTAGTCACACTTTGATATTAGAATTGTGACAAGTACGGCCACAGTCGAACAATGTGGCCAAATTTACTGTGACTAAATTATATATTTCCATTAAGCACAGTTAAAACCTAATTTACATAGTCAATAAAATTATTTTGTGTGACGAAATGATAATGTTAATTAGCCATATAGCAAAAGAAAAAATGTGTAATTATAAGTATTTTATAGTTATGATTTAATATTTTATGTGTGTCTAAAATAAAAAATGGTTACGAAATAATAAACAATTTATGACTATACGTATTTTATGATCACCATTGAATTGTTTATGTGTGTCTAAAAGTAAATAATATTCGTGATAAAAGAAAAAAGTCTCAATATAAGTATTTTATAGTCAAAGTTTAATTTCATATGAGTGTCTAAAAGTAAACACTAGTGATGATAAAAAAAACATGTGACTGTAAATGCTTTATTGTTATAGTTTAATTTTGTATGTGTGTATAAAAGTAACAGATATTTATATAAACG
This sequence comes from Cichorium intybus, assembly GCA_023525715.1. NCBI lineage: Eukaryota > Viridiplantae > Streptophyta > Magnoliopsida > Asterales > Asteraceae > Cichorium > Cichorium intybus. The sequence goes on from CM042011.1 coordinate 35,836,377, forward strand.
TCTCTATGTAATACGATTTGCGACATATCTATAAAAAATTACAATATTTATATAAACGAAAAAAGTATGATTGTAAGTACTTTATGGCCACAGTTTATGAAAAAGCAAGCGACTATAAGTATTTCATGTCCACTTTTTAATTTATTATGTGCATTTAAAAATAAGCAATACTTATAATAACAAAAATTACATTTAATTACATTTGAATGTAAGTAGTTAATGATTACAGTTTAATTTCTTATGTGTCTATAGGGTAAAGATAGTAACGATAAAAGAATAACCTATGAATATATGTATTTTATGATCATGGTTTAATTGTTAGGACTAAGGACTTCAACTAGGTACACTTGATATACGATTTGATCACGACTAATGAAAACAACAAGAAAGAACACAATGATTTAAGTGGTTCACTCGATCTAGACTGGTCAAGTTATGTCCACTATAGGAACTAGAGAGTATATTACTGGTTCGAATGCTAAACAAAGCTATAAACTATTTATTGCACGCACACACATACACACACTCTGTCTCTATTTGGCTTACATTCTTCATATTCTCATTGTTACAAATCAAGATCGTTTATATACCGAGCAAAGGAGATCTTTAGAGATGATGACATATTCTAGATTTTTACTTTCTGCAATAGGTTTGCGTGGGAGTGAGAGGTCATGGACCATACTGGACAGAACAACTTTCTGGCAGCAACAGACCTAGGAACTTGTGTCAAGGAGACACTTCGGCTAAAGTAGCTGCTCCTGTATATCAAGATTTCTACTTTTCACATTTGACCAATGTAAAGTCACTACTGCAAAGTTCAGACCGAAGCAAGGCTTGCCTCAGTCGTACTAATCTTTGGTTTTGATCGAACTACTGATCCGGTAAAGTAAACTGAGAAATATAAATGCCCTAGAAACATGATACTAATTTAAGTCTATTGATCTCACTTCGGTTCACCCAACCGAGGCGAAGAATATACTTTAGACGAGGATCATGACCCGTCTGAGACGCAACCAGCAAACTGCACTGGCAGACATGGCTAGGTTCTTGATTTTTTCAAACAGTTGATCTTCTTCGGCCTCAATATCTTCTTCAGTTCGGATTAGACTCCACATACTTAACATTAATGTCTATAGTGTGTGTAAAAGTAATAGTGGTTACGATAAAAGAAAAACATGAGAGTATAAGTATTTTATGGTCATAGTTTAATTTATCATGTGTATCTAAACCTAAACAAGATTCATGATAAAAGAAAAAATATACATGTCCTAGTCTTATTGTCACTGTTTAATTTCCTAAGTGTTTACAAAAGCAAACAATTGTTATGATCGAACAAATTAATAACTTGCGACTAGAAGGGTTTTATGGTCACAATATTATTTCTTATGTGTGTATAGGATAAAAAATAATAATGATAAAAGAATAAACATGTGACTATACGTGTCGTATGATGTTAAGAACAAACATGTGGCATCAATAGTTGATGGTCACGATATAATATCTTATTTATGTTTAAAACTAAATAATAGTTGTGATAAAATAAATATATTATGACTATATATAATTAATTGTCACAATTTAATTTTTTATGCACACAAAAAGTAACACTTGTCATGATAAAAGAGAAAACTTGTAACTATAAGTATAATATATTCACAGTTAAGTTTATTGTGAATCTCTTAAAATTATATATATTAGACCAATGGATGTCATTAACACTCACTCAAGGGGCTTGGGTGCCACGTAGGCGCCACCTCACTTTCTCTTACTAACTCCTCACCCTTTAAATTCTAGGAAATGGTATCCCCTCACTACCATGAGTTGGATGCACACAAGTTGATGAAGTATGTTGTTACACATGTAGATATTCCTAACTCTCACAAGATATTACCGCCCTCTATTATGGGAACCCAGAGCTAGAGTTGAAAGTGTTACCCGGTTGTTTAAAATATGCCTACTTCGGAAATATGGAGACACTTTCGATCATGTTATCCACTCGTATTTGAGGAAGATAGGTCATGCATTTGAAATATCATAAACAAGCCATTGGGTGCATGATTATAGACATAAAATGATTAAGCCCTTCAACTTGTATGCACAAAAGATTGCTTGAAGACGAATGCGAGCCGAGTTGTGATCCTTAACCAATGTTGAACCTGCCAATGATGGAAGTTGTTAAAAGGTCTTGATGCGGGTATGATCTATCCATTCTTTGATAGTAAGTGGGTAAGCCTAGTAAAACTTGTGCCTAAAAAGAACAAGGTCACGGTTGTTGAGAATAGAAATATGTTTGAAAAACAATTGGTTCACTTGAACAAGGATCCAATACACATATAAGGAATACAGTAGACTTATCTACCAATTGAATTATCACACCTGTCTCGGTTAAATGGCCGAAATTTAGTTATGCATAGGCCAATGGAGTGATATTGATACAAGTAGCCAAATCCAGTTTGGAACTACTTATCATGATATCTCCTATCTTATATGGGATCGAAAACATGTCAAGATCCTTTTACTTAGGTGGTAATTGCCTTTGAAGCATGGCATACATAATTCTACTCATGGAGATTTTCTCATTTCCTTTTAGCCACCTTTTGTTGATACAAAGATCCTTCAAGCTTTTTGCATATCAAAGCATTTGTTGGATTGCATCCAACAAAATGATACGTATCTCAATCATCTGAAACATGTTCATGATTAGTTTTTCATGCTTTTTTTCTTGGAAGTGGCAAGTTGTAAGGGAAAGGTGGCTTCATTACAAGAGGGATCGGTGCTTTTGGCGTCTCCACTTTATCATCAACAATGGCTTCTTTGGACGAAACAATGTTAATATTATCATATTTTTCTCTTGTAATTGCTTTTTGTACCAAGATCTCTGACTTTCTTTCCACTTCTTAGTGTGACCGTATTGATATTTTCTCTCGAATTCTTTTCATTTTATGAAATTATCATGGGTTTCCAATTTAGTCATAGATGAGGATGATTATCCTATTTGAGCCTCAAGGTTAGAGATGCTAGTTCTTATGTCTTGTTGAAAATTTTAGGTGTTCGTGATGACGGATTTCATAATTTATTTAACGGACATCTGAGAGCAACTTAGGCATTGTTTAATAGTTGCTAACTGAGTTAGATCTAACTAAATCAGAGCCCTGACTAAGTCAGAAGCACTGACTGAATCTGTCTATGACTGAAACATGTTGTTTGATTATCCTATATGACTGACTTTTTTGAATAATAAAAATGACCATATTACCCTTCTGTTATATCTTGGTCTATAATACCTAATTACCGATATACCACTACCCATATCATGTTATAAGGGACTGATTTCATTTTAGGAAACACTTCAAATTGCATATTAAAAGCAAGCAAGGAAGAAAAATCGAGAAAAGGAGGAGAACATAAATTGTTTTTTCTTACAGCCGGAAGGAGTAAGCGCTAGAAGGTGGAGGTGATGGACAGAGTACAGAGGTGGGAGGATGTCGAAGGTGGGAGAAACTGTCGACGTCTATAGATGAAAAGGAGAGAAAGGGCTTGTCGTGAAGGAGAGGAAGGGCAATAGAGGGTATTTTCCTCAGTCAGCTATATTTCTTCAATGACTGAATTAGAAGGTTTTTAATGACCGAATCAGAGGTATGGACCGAGTAAGAGGCTTCAAGTGTTGTTATCAAAAACCTGGACCAAACTGAGTCAGTCAAAATGTTTGACCAGAGCCAGTTAGCGAGAAATCAAACACGTCCTTAGTTGAGATTGGTGTGATTATTGTTGGTGATAATGTGGTTGCTATTGTTGCCATGGTTGGTAAGGTTGTCGATGTTGTTGTTGAAAATGGGGTCTTGCTGAAGCATGTTGTGGATTCGGGTTTGGGGTATAACTTAAGTTAAAATTCGGCCTCCCACTTATATTATAAGACGAGTGATAGTTCGATTGCTTGTTGTGTTGTCCTTGCTACCCTCATATAGCATTCACTTTTACCACATCATCATATTTCTTCAATGACTGAATTAGAGGGTTTTTAATGACCGAATCAGAGGTATGGACCGAGTAAGAGGCTTCAAGTGTTGTTATCAAAAACCTGGACCGAATTGAGTCAGTCAAAATGTTTGACCGGAGCCAGTCAGCGAGAAATCAAACACATCCTTAGTTGAGATTGGTGTGATTGTTGTTGGTGATAATGTGGTTTCTATTGTTGCCATGGTTGGTAAGGCTGTCGATGTTGTTGTTGAAAATGGGGTCTTACTGAAGCATGTTGTGGATTCGGGTTTGGGGTATAACTTAAGTTAAAATTCGGCCTCCCACTTATATTATAAGACGAGTGATAGTTCGATTGCTTGTTGCATTGTCCTTGCTACCCTCACATAGCATTCACTTTTACCACATCATCATGTAAAGTATGACACTTATCATTAGGATGCCCTACGGTGGTGCAGATACCACACATCATCACTTGTTGACTATTTCTTATTACTAGTTGTTGTACAACGAGTTTCAAATCCATAAATATTGATTAAAGATTGGGTGTATCCACTTTATTAACCCATTTGTGAGAATATTTGTACATGTCTTGTTGGGGTCCAAGTTGTGGTTTGATATTCGTGGTTGTACATGATGAGCTCTCGGCTTTGTTGTGGCATCTTGCTATAAAAATGTTGCCATCACTAGCTGCATCACGTAATCTTCTTTCCATAGGGAGCAACCCTTCATAAAAGTGTTATATGAGAATTTGTTCGAAAAGTTGGTGTTGGGGACAACTTGCACAAAGGCGATGTCAATAGTTTGGATAAGAGATAGTGAATGTGTTTTTGCAAGAAGATGATGGAAGTTATAATGAAGAAGTATAATGTCATCTATCGAGTGTCCACCGCATCCTCAAAGAAATGCCCAAGTCGAGATTTCTAACCGAGAGATCAAATTCATCCTTAAGAAAACAGTCAACCCATCAAGGAAGGATTGGATTACAAGGTTGGATGATGTCTTGTGGGCCTACTGTATGACCTACAATACTCCAATAGGCATGTCACCATACTGATTAGTGTCTGGGAAGCCATGCCATTTATCATGAAGTTAGAATACCGCGCATTTTGGGCATCGAAGAAATGAAATTTTAACAATGATAAAGCAACAAGGCATATGATGCTATAATTATGAGAGTTGTAGGAATTGAGAAATGACCCATATGATAATGCTAAGATGTACAAGGAGAATGTTAAGAATTTCCATTACCAAACCATCATGTGGAAATACTTTGTACGGGGACAAAAAGTTTTACCTTACCATTTGTATTTAAAGCAATTCCTAGGTAAACTTCATTCTTAATGGGTTGGACTCTTCATTTTGGTGAAAGTTTTTGATAACTGACCAGTGGAAATTAGGAGTATCAAAATAGAAAAATTTTCAAATTCTACGAACATCAACTATAACCTTTTTACAATAGTTTTTATGCGGGTACCCTAGATAACACACTCTTGGATGTTCCATAGTATGAAGCATAAGTTGGTACCTTGTCTTGCCAAAGATATTGAAGAAGTGCATTTTTTGGAAGCATGTGCTTCCATAAACTTGGAAAAGAATAAATGATTTTAAAGGAAAATTTAAATGTTTTCATTAACTTTTTAATTAACGAGCGACTCAAATTTTCAGTCGGATCGCCAATTCTACTATGTTTTGAAAGGTTCAATTTGAAACCACATCATATCCCAATAAAAGTGTGGTAAACTTTTGAAATGTTTTTAGCATGAGGTTCTACTTAATCCTTGTAAAATTGCTACTCGGGTCGAATGGTCTCAACAAAAATCTTGAGTTTTTTTACTGAGCCAACTCGGTCTGCATTCAAGGTGTAGAAATATTGACTTAGAATAGGAACTTTCACTCGGTTTGTGTAGTTTCCCAAATCGGTCCAAGTGAACCGAAGGAAAATGCAAAAATATTTTTCCGGGTCAACTCGATGTGCGTGGAGTCTCTTGATATAATCGATTCCCTAGTCACCATTTGACTTGCTTCGCAGGGTCTTGACTTGATCCATGTTAACCTAGTTTAAGTAAGTTTGACGTGTTAACTTATCTTAACCAGAGACCCTATGAAGAAGGGTGTTAATTCTTTTGCAAACCCTGACCCTAAAGCTCATGTTCTACTAACAACCACCATTTATTCTCCTTTCCTCTTTTGTAGCTGACATCCCTCAACCACCCATCAAAAAATCACTGGTATCCGTCGGAAATTCTCCAACCAACATCATCCCACCTTTCAGTGACCATTACAACAACATTTACCCGCTATTTTTATATTCTCTAGTAGCCAAATGCAACTTCCACCTTGCTAATGCCTTCGACCTCCGAACCCTCATCGAAAACCTGCAAAGCTGTTATACAACCTTTGAGAAATTGTCGTGTATCCTTCCCTTTGGTCTACAACTGAACCCAACTTCCCTCATTCTTTCCCTGAACTAGTATTTTCGATTTCTACATTCTACTTTGGCCTACAACTCGTCAGTCGTATTATAACACCTCCAACCACTATAAACTACCTCACCAACCGTTACCGAGTTTTGAAAAATATCACTACAAATCGTCAAGGACAAAGTAGACCAACCCCAACGATGGCCGACCGACGATCTTCCACCTCCACCAGTCTTTACAGCGCCATCCAATATTTCTTGATAGCTAACAGTCATCATTCAGCCATAATAGTATTGCTTGAATTTAAGCTTAAAGTGTACGTACAAATTCGAACTTTTATTCAGGAATTTCAAAATTTCATGACAGTCAACAAAGGTCCTTCTGAGTCCAACCTTTCAAGAGCCAAGTCCTCACAGTCTTCCTAGGTCCTTATCAAGACCCTGTTGGATTAGGTGTCTAAGCCATGACTAATAATTTGTATTTACCTAATTAATAGAAGCAAAGTCCATTTGGGTTGCCCTCATAGCTGGAGGTTTGGTAGAAAGTTCGGTAGAGAGAAAGGTTGGTTTATTATGGGATTAATAAATCAATAGATATTTAAGATATGGTTTGTTAATATATTAAAGTGATAATATATTAATTAGAAACTATGTTGATTGATTAATAATTAATCAGAAATTAATTAGATTAATTTCTGTGACATTAATTGGATTAATCAGGAGGTCAGGGATTAAAGTCGTACGAATTCAATAGTTGAATTGCGGCGTGCGGCGCGCAAATGTAAAAGCTGCGACGCGCGTACATATCCGTACGAATTCAAGGTTTGAATTGGGGCGCGCGGCGCGCCAATGTAAAGGCCGCGGCGCGCGTACACATAATCCGGAAAATGGGCTGCGGCTAGGGTTTCTAGCTTTACCCTTTGGTTCCCTATAAATAGGGAACCCTAGACCTCATTATCAGTTGCTCATTCTATAATTCTCTCTGGAATTTTCGGTCCCTTCCTCTGGCTCCCTGGGTGTGATCTCATTTGAGGCAGGACACTTGTGCTGCTTAGCTTCAAGATTAAAACTAAAGGTTAGTTTTTCTGATTTATTCTTTTAGTTAATTTTGTTTGGCCTTTAGGAATTAGTTACATGTTCAAAGTAAGAAAACATAGATCTTTTCTAGGTTGCATGTGAACTTAGGTTTTTTAGTTCATGGTTGCGGAAAACCTTTCAGTGGTATCAGAGCTTTTGGTTGTTTTCTTATTGAATGGTTGTAATAGTTTTCCTAATTAGGGTTTATTGTTTATAAATCTTTTGGGCCTGATTTCGTTTTTGGGGTTTAGGGTTTTGAAACCCTAGCCCCTTCCCCCTTCTTTTTCGATTTTCTGCTTAGGGTTTTGGAAGGTTTTCTATTTTTGGTAACTTTAATTGGTTAATTAATTGGATAACCTTAAACCCAGTCTGTTTGAATTCGATAATTAGGGGTTTAAGATAGGTTTAAATTGATTTGATTAATTTGGAAAAACCTATCTATATTTGAATTAATTTAATTAATTGTTTAATTAAAAGATAATTCAAGGGATTTAATTTAATTTTGATTTAATGGTTAAATTTCGAAAATTAAAGGATAAATCCTAAAATATTTTAAAATGTTTAAAATATCTAGATTTAATTAATTTAATTAATAGTTTAATTAAAAGATAAATTAAATCAAATTAAAGGTTTAATTTAATTTGAAATTTAATAGTTAAATTTCAGGAAATTAAAAGATAAGCCAGGAATATTTTAAAAGATTTAAAATACATCTTATATATATTATTAAAGGTTAATACTATATGTATAAGATAAATTGGTTAGTCAAATCATTAGTAGGCCTCATTCACGAAGCTGGTCTATAAAGTGAGTATAAGGAGACTGCCTATAAAATGGCGGTCTAATGGGTGTTCACTTTCACCCACCGCTCGCCTGATCAGTGGAGGGTCGTTAGCCGAACAGTTTTGATAGGACCGCTTAATCATTAAAAGTATAATGATCAAAGTACTAGAACCCGTACAAGAATTCCCAATCTAGTTACTTTAGAAAAAATGTGAATTTGATGCTAACCCATGAAATTGCACATTGCACTTTATGAAACGTTGGTGGAGCGTGTGTGGGTTACCGGCACACCAATGGGGGTTCATAAAGAGTGGCAATGGGTTTCTCGGGTGTTATCATTGTTGATGGAGCGTGTGTGGTTAACCGGCACATCAATTTGAGATGATAATGGACCCCGAGAGTACCATGCTAATTTGCATGGTTATTCACACCCGGTTTGTGATCCTCGGCATCCCAGTCACAAACGGTGGGGCATATCCGAGATTAAACATGCCATTGAACAGTTCAATGAATCTCACAGATCTAGGAATTTCATAAGACTGAAATTGATAAAAGTTATCTACCTTAATGACCACTGTGTTGTGACTACGGCATCCCTCTTCACAGCATAGTTGGGGTATTTTGGATCCTAGCCTTGTTAAATAATATATATTGGGTAATTATTTAAAAGGATTAATTAAACGAATAAATTCAAATTTTATATATGTCTGAAGAAAATGTCATTCTTCTCCTTCTCCTCCTTCACCCATTTCTGAGAGCTTCAGAAAGCACCTGTTTAGTATGGTAAGGCTGACTGGCCTGAACTATGTGATATGGTTTTGCAATTAGAGAATAGTTCTTAGTTTTGCTGGCGAACCATATCCGATTGAGTGTCCGCTCCCAAACATGGCATCACACAGCAGCTTGTGATGAGCGTGACTCCTTGACTATTGAGTCCAAGGAAGTTCTTTTCCTTATGCTATTGATCATTGACCCCGAGTTCCGTAGGGATTTAGAATTCCTGGGGTCTGATAAGTTAGCACAGCTAGTTCAGGAAAGGTTCCGTGAACTGGTTGAATAAAGGGAACGGACTAGGATCTTCAAAGAGCTTGAAGTTGCAAGCTAGAAGGAAGTAGCACCAGTTTGCGTGTTCCCGAGATTGAGGGATACATAGGCGAACAATATAAAACTGGTTTCCCTTTGGGATCGGGAGTTAAGCATTAGCTCAACTCGCTGATCTGTTCATCCAGATGAACAGGAAGGGTAACCAGATAAGATAGTCGTGGAAGTGCATTCAATGTCGACTCTGTATGAGTCGTTCATGGAGAAGCATAGTTCCATTAATTCAGCTGCTTCAGGATTGAGTCCAGTATTAAGGTGCATCAAGAAATGATCCAGATCGTCTGGACCGATTGTTCGATGTTTCAAACTGGGAATCCATAAGATGGGACACAGTCACAGAAAGATTGGAAAAATGCTCCAAAGCCAAACCGTTTGGCAAACTCAGTAATATCTTAAAACTCACAATACCTGATCCTCATTTCCTTGATACAGTATGTGTTTCTCACATTTGCTCTGTATGCACGGACTCTGTAGGATGCGGGATGTTGTCGCACAGGAGCATATTCGGATTGGATATGGAGCTCGTGCATTTTTAGGAGTTAAGCTAGGTATTTGTTCTTGTTATTGGTTTATAGATACATTTAACATAGATTCGCATTGTACATTGTTCTGAGGATAATTCTGGTTTAATGAAATATTTTTTTTTGAAACATGATTGTTTTAATTATCCTCGAAATGTTGTGTGAATGTGTTGATGATGTAAATGGTAATAACTTGAATGTTGATACATCCAATGGGATTGGATTTGTAAATTGTGTTCTTTATGATTGTTAAAATGAATTTTATGAGAATCACTTCAACCAAAGGTCCAGTTGGACAGGACTTTGGAATCATTTGACTTAGAGTCACATGATGAATTGAGTGCTTAATGAAATTAATTGTGGCAAGAAAGGAATCGCCCAAAGATCCAATGGATAGGATTTTGGAATCAGTTGACTTGGAGTCAGGTGATGATTGCATGTCTTGAACAATATTAACAAAGTCATAAATTTACATGGAACTGTAAAGGTATTAAGATTTTGAGCAACAGACACATAAGTTACTGTGTATTGCTCGAATCTTCGAACAGAACACGATTAGTTATGCTTCAAAATATTTGCCAAATAGTTTGACAAATATGGCTTCGTTTATCGGAATAAGCGATTGATTGAAACCTTGAAGTGTTCAAAGATTTCAAAGGAAGCATAAGATCAACAGAACCTGAGTAATAACATAGACTGAGAAAATGTTTCACAGTTTATCCTCTTCCAAGAATACTAATGGTTATAATGTGTCTTAGGGAAGATGATGGAGCATTGATCGAAATAGTTTTGATCCTCGGTGTATAAGATACACTGGATACATTTCCGACTAATATTTCAATGAATTGAATATTCAACCAGTCAGACCGCAGAAACCATATTCCGACCACATCTTAGACTAAGTAGGTTATGTTGACACTGTCTGAAATGTAAAGCTGGGATCGTCCCACTAGTACATAGAAAGTCCAGGGTCATGTAGCATTCGTTTGAATCTCATGACAAGCCTGAAACTGATCAGCAATGTCGTTTCATTGGCCACTCCGGTTATCCTTTGAAAGAAGAGTACTTTTAGAAAGAACTCAAGTTCTAAGGAAACAGTGGGAGTAAGAATAATTCTGAACGAGTTCAGGGATTAGCCAAGTGAAAGAACCTTTAGTCACCACTGGGACTTGACCAGGAATTAGATTCCTGTTTAACCTGACATATCCTCTCTTCGCTTGACCAGTAGTTATTGTCACTGTCATAAGGAGTTATGATTTGGGTGATATACCGGGTAGTGGTAAAACACTAAAGATGGTACGGATAAGTAATCCGACTGCTGGAAGCATTGGTGAGCCCAGTTGCTGCCAAATAAGAGAACCTTACCGCGAGACACAGTCTATGTGACAGTTTGATTGATCTTTACAACTGGTCTAGGAACCAGTGGGAGTAATTGAATCATCAAAAGAAGGGAACATAGAAATGTACTTACAGAACATCTGGTTGAATGAGTCATCACTTGGAGTCAAGCAACTGATTCTGAGAGAAGCACTCTCAATAGAAGATGTAATCCGAGAGGATTCTGCGTGGCATAGTGTGAGTCGTTAGTGGAGCGTGTGTGGTTTACCGGCACACTAATATGGACTCACATAGAGCATGCCATTACAAAAGGTACATGGCCCCGGGATTCGTCCCATGGGCATCTCGCAAGAAAGGATATTCAGATTCTCAAAATAGGCCAAAAAGTTTGGATTTTGTGAATAGGCTGAAAGATTTCCTTTAATATGTCGGAAAGGTTTGGATTTCGGTTTCGCAAAATGTGCCATAAGTTCTGGATTTTGTGAATAGTCCGAAAGAGTCATATAACGATGTCAAAGCCAGTGGGAGTATCGTTGTTATCTACTATCATTGTATGTGGGTTACATACTGGTTCTAGGAAACGTATCTTATCATTACAAAGTGTAATGACTTGGTGTTAAGAAACGGTTCGCTATGAAAGACTTTAAGAGATACAACATACTCAGGTGGTTGTGAACATCTATTAGATAGATCAGAATTCTGCCAATATGATCTTGATGAGATTCAAGATGCATAACCCCAGGAATGGAGTTTCCTGTCATTGCAAAGTGTAATGAATTGGCATGAAAGAAACAAAGAAGGTGCAGCATGCTCACGTAGTTCATAGACATCTATCAGATAGATGAGACTGACAGTATTGACTTAGCCGTTGAGAATATGATCTTGATGGGATTCAAGATGCATAAGAAAGAGTCCCCGAATGGAAATGGTTTCCGGAAATCATGACACAAGGATTATTGGTAATCTTAGGATTCCGAAAGGGCTTGGAATGAGATTACATCAGGTTCCTCGAGCCTCGTGGACAAATCAGAAGTGTTATGAACATATCCTGATGACTTAATGCTTAGAGCATTGTAAGTTGGATTCAGGATATTGCCTGGCTGAGAATATTGAATGGATTTTTGAACAGACGTGAGAAATCATTGGGAAATGATTAGGGTGATTGATTTGAAAGGGTTTTCAAATCGGTAATTGTTTACACCAGAACGTGGTGCTGTAGGACTCCATGATTAAAGAATTTCGTTGGTTTCTGATGGAGCGCGTGTGGTTCACCGGCACATCATGACACCTCGAAATTGTCTTAGGGTGTAGTCATGTAGACTAAAGACCCGAGAACCATGGGCAGTCACCGTACACATCACCGGAATGGAGTTGTGAGAGAGAATGACAAAATGACAAATTGAGATATCATCGGAAGAGTATCCGATAGGATCATCTGCAATAAAGTGTATAAGTGTTAGACACTTGGATACATAGAAAGAGTGAAAAGGTCATAGACATAGATATAAAAGGCTTGAATTGAAAGTTTAAAAGAGAATAAGAAACCGATAATGGTTATGATAAATCCGACTTGGTGATTACCTCGTGGAGACTTGGTAATTTGCAGGAGTAGCTGCCAGTCAGACTTTATGTTTCACTTTTTGCATGTGTACTTCCTGAATAATTGGATTATTCAAATATCCACAGTCGTTCATACTCTTAGGGAGTAAGTATGAAGGAAGACTGTCATGAATTGGTTTGTAGATTGTCCAAGGAGTTGGACATAGCAATAAGACTGCTGCAACATTCATGAGTACTTGGAAATGGAGATTTGAGTATTGGATAAACCCGCGCTCAATGGATTGCTTCATGGATTATATCACGAGCAATGTTGAGACGATATATCTTTTGGTCTTAAAGTGGAGAGATATGAGTTATAATTTGCAAGGCGATTGTTCATTGATAGTACGAAAACGCATCGGTAACTCGATGTTATAAAACGTGCTGTTGTGAGTAATTTGTCGGGTAAAGGATATAACATATTAGTCGAAGCTTATTCGTCCCTTGACCCAGACGGGAAACAGATATCTGTTGGCCACTCGATGATTTTGAAGTTGACTGAAGCGTTGGCCAGCCAGGACTGAATTGATTCGTTCAATTTGAAGTCTAAAAGTCATAAGCAAAATCGGAAATCGGGAAACAGTGTGTCAGACAGAGATTGATCTCAATCCATGTCTCATGTCTGAAAATATCTTGTTGGACGAAGGATCATTTGATCACTTATCTATGGACAGAACTGACTAGGTCAGAGTTCGGCAGCAGTTTCTAGGAAGCTGCGGGTTGCTGATTAATCAGAGGTTAAATTGGTAATTATAGTCATAGACTTATCCAAGTGGGAGACTGTTGGATTAGGTGTCTAAGTCATGACTAATAATTTGTATTTACCTAATTAATAGAAGCAAAGTCCATTTGGGTTGCCCTCATAGCTGGAGGTTTGGTAGAAAGTTCGGTAGAGAGAAAGGTTGGTTTATTATGGGATTAATAAATCAATAGAAATTTAAGATATGGTTTGTTAATATATTAAAGTGATAATATATTAATTAGAAACTATGTTGATTGATTAATAATTAATCAGAAATTAATTAGATTAATTTCTGTGACATTAATTGGATTAATCAGGAGGTCAGGGATTAAAGTCGTACGAATTCAATAGTTGAATTGCGGCGTGCGGCGCGCAAATGTAAAAGCTGCGACGCGCGTACATATCCGTACGAATTCAAGGTTTGAATTGGGGCGCGCGGCGCGCCAATGTAAAGGCCGCGGCGCGCGTACACATAATCCGGAAAATGGGCTGCGGCTAGGGTTTCTAGCTTTACCCTTTGGTTCCCTATAAATAGGGAACCCTAGACCTCATTATCAGTTGCTCATTCTATAATTCTCTCTGGAATTTTCGGTCCCTTCCTCTGGCTCCCTGGGTGTGATCTCATTTGAGGCAGGACACTTGTGCTGCTTAGCTTCAAGATTAAAACTAAAGGTTAGTTTTTCTGATTTATTCTTTTAGTTAATTTTGTTTGGCCTTTAGGAATTAGTTACATGTTCAAAGTAAGAAAACATAGATCTTTTCTAGGTTGCATGTGAACTTAGGTTTTTTAGTTCATGGTTGCGGAAAACCTTTCAGACCCACCGTCAAATTCATTGAATGAGCTGACCGTGATATGTATAAGACCCTCTCTGCATGAAGCACACAAATTAAGCCTACAAAAATCTTGTATCATACTGCCCTTACTATCATTTGTGTACTTGAGGAAGTGGTAGCTTTAATACGAAACATTGATTGGGAAATATTTTTCAATAATAATGCATCCACCTTTACCACTCTCATCCGTGAGTTTCTAGCTTCTTTCCCACAAAATGATGAATTGCAAGCGACTACATTTTTCTTGCTCAATCAGTAACATTTCATCACATACCAGGACGCCAATGGTCTCATGAAGACACCCATATCAACTATCACTACGACTACTAATGAATACCATGAGGACTTTACTGAGCACTCTTTTTTGCAAGGCATTTCTAACAAGTAAGTTTTTCTTCCTTCCGTACCAAAACTTCAAATATCATTCATCCATGCCTTTGTTTAGCCCATCATATATTTCTTTGTTTCATCTACGGTCGCCAAAAGGTAGGCCAAATCACAAAGCTTGAGCTTTATTATCTATGGTGCATGACTCGTCAAAATGGCCCTCATCCAGACTTTGCATCCTATTTCTTCCACAACTGCACCTCAGCGAGAGATGACAACCATATGGGTATACATATTATTCTAATACTTTTTCCTTAAGGACAAGGAAATGTTCAAGCTTTGGATGACCTGATGCTTGAAATTTATTTACTTTTTTGATATTTTATTTTGCATATTTTCATTTCTTTTTAATTAAATATTTGCATATATTTTAGCTTTTTTATTTCTTAACTATATTGGGTACTTTTGAGTCTTTTCTACATACTTTTAGGTTTATAAAGACTAGTAGCGAAGTGGGACATATCGGGAGCTTAATGGATCATTTAAGCTAATAATAAGAAGATTTGGATGCAATATAGGCCACGGATGGTGAATTTGGATTAAAATGGACTTGGGAAAACAATTTGTGTAGGAAATATGCCAAAATCCGGGTCAAATAAAGCTGGCAAAGTGGGAGATTAAAAATCTCCAAGAAAAGGACATGTAGTTGCAAAATTACCAAAGAGGAAAATTGATCATGCATGTTTATACGGTCCGAGTAAACCCCATGCCTAATTCTTACATGGTCCACATAAAAGTAAGGGGTAATTTCATCATTTTGCACTTGGAACTGGTATTTTGGTGGGTTGCTGCTTCACTTTTAGGGACTTTTTGATAGAGAATGAGGATTTTTTTTGAAGAATTTGGAGGGATTTGAAGAACATTTAAAGGTTGTAAACATTTCCTACTTATCGTAATGTTTGGTACATTCATCTACTCTCAGAACATGTGTGGCTAAGTTTGATTAGTCAATATTTGGTGAAAATCCATGAACAACTAGTGGGGTTTGAATGTTTATGAATCATAGTTTAATCCATAAATGCAATCTTTTCTAGCATTTCTCAATTGTTCTTGTATTTTTAGTCATGAGCTTAAATGCTTGAATGATTGTGGTTATTTTTTTTGTAAATTATGTAATCGATTTTTAAAACAAACTAGTAACAAATGATTTGCTTGGATGCTTATTATTTGATTTTAAGTTATGGAATTGTGTTTTCTAAAGTAGAAGTGCAAACTTTTAGGCTTCCTTTAGATTTGGTGATTATTGAATAATATTGCTAGTCAACTTATATAAACCAACTGGTTATTTAATTTATGATTTTCAAGAAGGATTTTAAAAGCTTCTCTAATATCCATACAAATATATATATATATATATATATATATATATATATATATATATATATATATATATATATATATATATATATATATATATATATATATATATATTATAAAGGTAGCATTTTTACTCTAACCACATTCATTTAAAACGTCCAACTTTTCAAATTCTTTTTTAATTAATACATTAAATCTTTTATTATTCTAATTTCAATAATATTATTCATTTGAATCTCCTACTTTATGTTTATTATTCTAATATACTTACTTTAATTAATAACTTTTATTGTTCAACTACAAGTACAATATTTTTATTAAATAAATTCACATATATGTTTATATTATTGGTAAATTTAAAAATATCATATTAAATAGATAATTTATCATGTTAATTAAATGTTATATATAATCGAGATAAATATTTTTTGATAATCAAACAACTCAATATTAGAGGCTATACCTTTTACTTATTTATTCAATGATATGTTAAATTATGTTATTTTTTATCACAAGTTAAAAGAGTAAAATAAAAATTTATAACTGACATAGTTAAATCAAATGGATTAATAAAATTTAAAATTGTATTCAAATAATTACAACATCTAAATCATTATAATTATCACATAGTTATTTTATTTGAATATCCTATATTTTTCAAATACTTTAGTATCAATAATTTTTTATCAATTAATAGTAGTTTTTAAATGCCTTTTGTAACTTTTTCTTATTATAATAAGTGGTTATTAACAAACAACAATAATTGTTGATATTTTAAGTAATCATCATGATCGAAATTAAAATATTGTCAAATAAGCAAATTTTAAATTAATTAATCATAACAATAGTTCAAAATAACATTAAATCAAGAATTATGCTTAATTTAATTAATACATAAATTGCAGATAAAGCTCATTGAGTAGTATTAATCAAAATAATTACAATTTTATACATCAACTCAGTGTTAGAATTATTATCGCATAGGTAATGTCAATGACATAATCATTTTTAACAACATATTTATTAAAATTTTAACCACATGACTTTCACTTGCGCAACGTGCGGGCATTTGCCTAGTTATAAACAATATTGTTAGTCTATATATATATATATATATATATATATATATATATATATATATATATATATATATATATATATATATATATATATATATATAAACCAATTGCTTATTTGAGCTATGACGTTTGTGATGGTAAATTGTAATATAGAGAAAAAAAAAAACATCAATAAGTCTATCATTCTCAAGCTTATAATCACAATAAGTAACTTTTGTAGGAAATGTAAGTAATGAAATCTTATGATATCTTAAAGTACGTTTAACTCATTGTTTTTAATCTTATGATATCTTAAAGTACGTTTAACTCATTGTTTTTTTTTATCTCACTAAGCTTTATAGTTTTGCATTATTAACATGACTTTCATAAACTAGTTCGAGTACTAAAGGAAAATAGTTAGCTTAGTGTCCTCATATATTACAAACAAAATATTTTGTAAACCTTGCAAAGCTTTTATTGTAACTTATAAGGTTATACCCATAGTACTAGTATGATTTGTTCATATCCATAAATGTTTAAAAATGACATGTATAAACCTTTTATACGATGAATGGAAGTGTATGCTTTATGCCAATCATGTTATGGGTTAAAAATGAGAAAACTTGGTGAATTTTGGTATAAAATGTAGGTTATAACAAATTAAATCTTTAGTCCCGAGTTGGGATTTATGTATATAAAACTATAAAGCCATTTTTCATAAAAGTAAAATGGGATATATGTTAATGGCTTTAAACGTGCCGCTCTCACTTGATGATGGGCCCATGATCATGACCAAATAACAAAAAAATGTTTTTTTTTTTATTATTAAAGCTAAATCCTTTAAGATTTATTTATATATAAATCATTCATCCAACTATCCAAGCACTAGAAATATTTGTTGTTTTAGTTCTTTTAAATACTTTACTATAACCTAATATACCATTCACGGCTAGCTTTCTATATATTTTACTATAACCATATACTAGGACCTCTCTTTTGTATTTTCCTCGGGATACAAACAGGTTCGGAAATGACAGTAAATAAATCTCTAAATCGCCTCTCAAAAAGCTCCAAAAATCGATTATAAAGAGTATGTTAAAGTCTAGAAAAGACATCCTATTTAGTAGGAATATATAAGACTAAGTAGACTATCTTTAAAAGTTGGTCATACGTGGACATAGGGGTGTGCACCAAACCGCATAAACCGCACAAACCGCCCACACCGCACCGCATAATGCGGTTTTGAAACTCCGTGGTGCGGTTTGCGGTTCATAATTTTTGTAAACCGCACTATGTGGTGCGGTTTGTGGTTTATAGTCACGAACCGCGGTTCAAACCGCACCGCACTATATATATATATATATATATATATATATATATATATATATATATATATATATATATATATATATATATATATATATATATTTATATATATATATATATTGATGGCAATCCCAATAATATGTTCATGAAGTACTTTTTGTTAGCAAATTCGAGCATCATTCACTTACAAGCTTGTTAGTGTCAAAATGACAATTTGTAGAGAGATAATTTTCAGTTTCGTTTTGCTTCCTTGGAAATTATTCAACAATATGTTTATGGGTAATAGCGATGTTGAATCTCGTAATAATATTTGTTTTTTATCCTATTTGTAAGCAATTTTGGCAATGTTAAAATATAATGGAATTTTCTGTATTAAAACCGCATAAACCGCATTCAAACCGCCCACTCCAAACCGCACCGCATAACGCGGTTTAGAACCTTTGCGGTGCGGTCTGTGGTTTCAAAAAATTTCAAACCGCATATGCGGTGCGGTCTGTGGTTTTACCTCTAAACCGCACCACACCGCACCGCGCACACCCCTACGTGGACACCATCCGGCAAGTATGCAGAAAAATGCAAGACAGTGTAAAGGTTCTTCAAGCATAATGTTTAACTGACACGACTCAAAGTTGCCAATTTTCCAAGGAATCTCTCTGCAAAATAATAAATATACAAACAAAAATATGTTTTAATAGAAACGTTTGTGCCAATTTTTTTAGTAATGGTGTAATGTGTCTTGTCTGGATTTTTTGCATAACATATCAAACACCAAACGCATACTGTCCTCCTACATGTTTATTGGCCCAAGAGCATCATCCACATTAGTTCACTTTAACTTTGAGCCATATATTATCTAAAGATATGATTTTTTTTTCATAAAAGCTCCAAATGCTCATTTTTTATTGGCAAACGTCTCTTGAGTTGTCATAATTCAAATCGAAAACGCTAGTGAGTCTATATACGTTTTTTGACGTATTATTATGGTTATGAACCCTCCGAGTTTTGGTAAAGATGATACGGCATTACAAAGACGACAAAAACGTGGGTGAAAGCGCAAATGGAACGAATGAAGCAACCATCCGGGTCCGTGGTCCTTAGAATAATTCATGATAAGGAGCAATGGAGGCTTTTTAATTAATTATGGGGTATTTGTGATGGAGAAAAGTTTGAAACTACCTTTCAATAAATGTCATAAATTTGTGAAAGAGAAAGGAGAAAAAACCCAACAACTTTAGTCTTCGTCGATATCTTGAGCTATTATATTATATGTTTCTTCGTAACTCATTTTCCTATTAAAAGGCCAAATATATATAAATATATATATATATATATATATATATATATATATATATATATATATATATATATATATATATATATATATATATATATATAAGGTCCGGTTCCGGTGAGTACTCTTTTTTCAGTGAGGACTCGCGAGAACACCTTAAAAAAATTGAAAAAAAATATAAGAAAAATACAAATCATAAAATCGAGAATAGTACTACCTCATTATCAAAAAAAAAAATTGAAAAAAAAAATTGCATCATTGCAAAACATAATGATGCAATTTTTCTGTTTTTATTTTGGATCATTATTTCATTATAAAAAAAAATAATGATCCAAAAGTTTTTTTTGAATCTTATTTTTCTCCGATATAGTACTATGATCAATTTTATTATTTATATTTTTTTTCATTTTTTTTTTCATTTTTTTAAGGTGTTCTCGCAAGTCCTCACGTTAAGAAGAGTCCTCACCCGATCCTGATTATATATATATATATATATATATATATATACATATATATATATATATATATATATATATATATATATATATATATATATATATATATATGGTTCGGTTCCGGTGAGGACTCTTTTTTTGGTGAGTACTCGCGAGAAAACCTTAAAAAAATTGAAAAAAAATACAAATCATAAAATCGAGAATAGTACTATCTCATTATCAAAAAAAAATTGAAAAAAAATTTGCATCATTGCAAAACGTAATGATGCAATTTTTCTGTTTTTATTTTGGATCATTATTTCATTATAAAAAAATAATGATCCAAAAGTTTTTTTTGAATATTTTTTTCTCCGATTTAGTACTATGATCCATTTTATTATTTATATATATATTTTTATTTTTTTCCAATTTTCTAAGGTGTCGTCGCAAGTCCTCACTTTAAGAAGAGTCATCACACGATCCTGATTATATATATATATATATATATATATATATATATATATATATATATATATATATGTATACGTATACGTATACATATACATATACATATACATATACATATACATATACATATACATATACATATATATATATATATATATATATATATATATATATATATATATATATATATATATATATATATATATATATATATATATATATGCAGAAGTTCAAATGAGACCATGCAAATTTTGTGAGACGGAGAGACGTAATCCTAATCACTCATTTTGAAGATAAAAAAAATTAAAATAGGCTAAAATAATGAAAAAAAAAATTTAAAAATTTCTACTAATTTTCGCTACTTATTCTATCTAAAAAAATTTTTAAAAACTTTTTTAAAAAATCTAAAAGAACCTGGAAAATTAAAAAAATATTCTACTTGAATGTTGCTGGATGTTGCATATTCAAATAGAATATTATACAAAATAGTGTAATATTCTATTAGAATATGAAAAAAAAAAACGCTAATATTCAGTTATTTATTTTTTAATTTTTTAATTTTTTTTAATAAAAATGACGAAAAGATTAAATAAGTATATTTTTTAAATTTTTTTTACACCCAAAATAATTGGCTAGGATTGCCTCTCCCGATCTCATGAAATCTAATGGTCTCATATCAAAGTAATATATATATATATATATATATATATATATATATATATATATATATATATATATATATATATATATATATATATATATATATATATATATATATATATATATATATATATATATATATATATATATATATATATATATATATATATATATATATATATATATATTGAAAATACGATAACCGATCACCACGAATAAGGGTTTTTAAGCCGATTACTGTGTGACAGATATGTATTTTATCTATAATATACGGAAATAAATAAGAGTTGCGGAATAAGATAAAACGGTAAATCTAAACTAGACAATATTTAAATGGACAGAAAGCGGTAAATTAGAAGTTAAATGTTAGATGTAATAAACGCCATTATCAACGATAACGTGTTTTTACAGTAAATAAAAAGGTTAGAAGTTAGAAATTAGATGTTAGATGTAATAAACGCCATTATCAACGATAACGTGTTTTTGCAATAAATAAAAATGTTAGAAGTTAGAAATTAGATGTCTTGGTTAAATACAGTCCACATGTGTTTTCGTTGTCACGGTTCAATTTTTATGTCTTGGATGTTTGGTACAGTTGATTTATAACAGTTTCAATAAATCAATAATAACACGGATAATTTCAAAAGAACTTATCGATAGCAGATGAATATGACGATTTTCTTTGAAGCTTCGATTCTTGTTCTTTGCTCGGGTTTTCTTGATGTGTCGATTTCTTGTTCTTTTAGATAGGATGAGGTTTTGGTGATATTTGATATCGGGTAAAGGTTGTTTGGAGGTTTGAAGTTTGGTGTCGGGTAGAGGTTGTTTAGAGGTTTGAAGTTTTGGTGTCGGGAGGATATCTTGTTTCTTGCGGTTGTGCGGTTTGATTCTTGTTGCCAAATGCAGAAATTTGAGAGTCTTGAGGTTTCTGGTCGTGGGTTTCTTGGAGAGTATATGAGTGTATAATGCTTGGTTGATTGGGTGTAACAAAACAGCAAGAGAAAGGCTCAATTTATAGTTGCTGAACACATAGCGTTCGCGTCGCGACCGGGCATGCCGTCGCGTCGCGAAGGTGCTTGGCTGGTGGTCGGTGCTCTTTTTGTCGGGTCAGTGCGTCTTCGCTGGTATGTCGAGCTTTTCGTCGCGTTTCCTTTTGGTCGCATTGCTTTTGGTCGCGTCGCGAAGTATAGTGCGTTGGTAGTCTCGCGATTAGAAAGTTGGTGGTGTCACGTTGGAGGGGCTTCGCGATGGTGGTCTTCGCGTCGCGACCATCACCTTCGTCGCGTCGCGAGCGCTGTAGGTTTTTGGTCTTCTGTCTTTGTTTCTTCTTCACGTCGCGACCACTATGTCTGTCGCGTCGTGATTGCTGTAGGAGTTTGATATTTTGTATTTTGCTCTTTGGTTTGTAGCGTTACTTCCTCAGGTTTGGATGTTTTCTCAAAGTTTCTCGGGTCTTGATTTATTCTTGTTTTTGATCTCGAATTCACGCAATCTGAAATAAACAGATAATATTTGTTAGATAATAACAGTTCATCTTATTTCAGTGATTGTCACATACAAAAATATATTTTTCAACAATTTCCCCCTATGTGATCATTACTGAAATAAGAACAGATTAAAAGGTAAGGTTGCGAATTCTTGAATATTTGGATAAGACATTTATAAAACCATATCACTTGTTTTGAAAAAGTGTGACTAGATTTTACTTATGTTTTGAAAAATGTTTGTCAAGAATATTTGTTTCTGAATCAAGGTTTCATGTTCAATTATCAAAAGGTTTTTGTATATGTACTTTCATAATATTCCTTAAGATTTTATAACATTTATAAAGACGACAAGTGATCTTGATAGGTCGATTCAGATGAACTCTCATAGGTATAGCTCACACTTGACTGAGGTGTTTTGGTTGTTCTGGGTGCAGAACGGGTGTATAATCACTAAAGATGAGTGATATCTCTCAGTTTGAAGGTGTTGACTTATGCTTAACGTGGATTTATACCTATATACTTTAGTCACTTGGTCTTCATATTTAGATAATCAATCACATAAGACTGGTTTCGGCATTACTCAGAGGGTTTCTTCATTCATGCCATTGATGTTCACTCTGTCTCCGTCGTGAAATACATGTAGAGGGGTTTAGAAATATTCATAGTGCATTTTGCAACTAAGGATATTCAATTATGAAGGCTACAGTATCCCGGTAAATCTTCGGTTTTAACAGTTATATTTGATAAAGCATTTGAGAATCTGTTTGAGAGATGTCTGTCTTTATGGATTTTTGTAATAACTCTTCTTTTGCTTTGGTGAAGTGTTCACCTTTGTCTTTATCTTTTCTTGATTTGTGTGAATACACATTGTGTAAAAGATATCTGATGTGGTTACTGGTTGTGATTTGTTGACATCATTTGTTGGATATGACTTTGTCGTTTCTTCAATTGTCAGACTTGCTATGCAAGATGAAATATCTTTTCTTGAAGTGGCTTGATTGAGGATAGGGATAGGTGATATAATAGACAGTTTGTCTAATATATAAAGAAATGATTGTATCGTCCCTGGTCATTTTGATATCTAAGCAAAAATGAGACTAGCATCACGGTATAAGAGTATAAATCCTATAAGTCATCATGAAAACACCTTTGCTCACAGAAATGAATTTCACTTAGCAGTTAAAGACGAGGCAAAAATTCTCACATGGGTTTGGTTTTCATCTGAATCTCCTGATCTTATGTCCCTTAATAGATAAAATCGTTATATTTGAAATAAATTCAAAGGGAATAGGAGAATGTACATAACGAAAATTTTGAGATTTGAACCTTCACTTTAATTTAAGAATTAATATAACTGAGAACATTCATCGAGCATAAGTATCTGAAAATTTAGTCAAGAAGATGTTAATCACATGGTTTTATAAAAACTTTTAAAAGGATAAAACTTTATTCAATTTTTTTTGTGATTTTTGATTATGTGGATGTTTTTGGTAAATTTTGGTTTGCGGGTGAGAATGGGGTAACGAGAGTTCCCCCATAAATGATGCACTGGGATCATTTTGGATAGGTAGATTGGGATTGTTTAAAGAGGAATTTGGTTTTGGTGGTTCTCCCATAAATGATGGATTGGGATCATTTGGACAGGTGGATTGGGGTGTTTTTAGAAGGGTTCTGGTTTTGGTGGTTCCCCCTCGACTGGATCTGCATCATTTTGGTTTGATTGTGAAGTTTCTGCATCGGAGGTAGTGTGGGTTTGAAGTCTCGTAGAAAGCTCTGGTTTCCTTGTCATATGCTTGGAACGGCCACTATCGATATACCATGTATCATCCTTGGGCTCTCCAGCACGAAGTGCCTGCAATTAGACAGAAAGTTTAGGTACCCAAACCATGGTGGGTCCTGATTTGTTAATGGTTTTTGATAATCTGAAATCATTATGGTTTGTGTTAATTGGACGAAGTGGTTGAGGCTTGATTTGACTTATCAGATTTTCCCAATTTAAGATTTGTCTTTGAAAACCTGTCATTTGAAACGATTTCTGATTTTGTGAAAAGTATCCTATATGTGAAGTTCTGTTTGATAACCTTTCTTTGTATCTGGGATCTGAATGGTTTTGGAAAACACTTTGATGATGGAATGGAGTTTGGTGAAATGATGGTTTCTGAAAGTTCCCTGAGAAATTGAAGTTTATCTCTTGAAAGCGATTTTGAATTGGTTTTTGAAAAGGTTTTTGTTTTGGATTAAAGGTTTGTTTTTGTGGCACAGAAGCAGGTTTTAAAGGTTTCTTTTGGGTTTGTTTGAAAACTTTGGGTTTGCCTTGTTCCTTTTGAAAAGCAATTGGTTTAGAGGTACTGCCTTTCTCGTAAAAGGAGTTTGCTCTATTCAAAAGGTTTTTAAGTTTGGAGTTTTGGTTGCTAATTTGGATTTGGTGGGTTGAAGACCTATTAGTGAAAGATCTTTTGGAAACAGTGAAATCAGTATCATCTGGGTTACAGTTGATAACTGTTTTGTCGTCTGAATTTTCCTCATTAACAGATGTGGATAGATCTGTTAGAGTTGATTCAGAGTTTTCACTGTTAGTCCTGGTTTCTTGTTTGGCTTGTTCGATTTCGAAGGATTCTCTTCCTAATCCAGGTCTGTAATTCGTATCGATTTTGCCAGATCCTAAGGATGTTGCTTTGATGAAAACATCATCACTTAGCTTTCTAGCAAGATTGATAGAATCCAGTTTTCCTTGAAATCTTTGATTCTCGGATTCAAGAAGTTTGATTTGTTTTGAAGAATCATCTAGTTTTAGAATCAAACTAGTGTTTTTGTCAGTTAAATCTTGAATTTTTAGTTTTAACTGAAGGACTTCTATTTCTAAGGCATCTTTTATTTCAGATGGAAAAACAGATTGATTTTTTATTTCCAAGTCCTTTTTTTGTTTTAGAGCTTCATTTAATTGATCTAAGACGTGATTATATTCTTCTGATTTTCGTTCGACGTCTCTTTCAAGTTTGTCTCTAGTCTTTGTTGATTCTCCAAATCTGAGTTGCAAGGTTTGTAATTCAGATTTGTAGATATCAGATTTGACTATTGTGTCATGATATAGTTTGAGATCAGCTTTCAAACTGTTCTCAATCTTAGTCATGTGGGACTCAAATGGTGTTCTTGAAAGACCGATTTCTGAGATCATAGACCATACCTGATCGATGACATATGGAGCTCTTGAGTAGGTTGTGGAAGACATTTTTGGGTTGGTTTTTTTTTTTTTTTTTTTTTGAAAATTTTAAGATTTTAATTTTTTTTTGAACAAGTGATATTAAGATGAAATTTTTAAAGAAAACTTATTGGTGGTTTATAAAAACGCTACACAAAAGTTCTCGACAAAAATTTCAAAGTAAATCACACAAGCTCTGATACCAATTGTTGAAAATACGATAACCGATCACCACGAATAAGGGTTTTTAAGCCGATTACTGTGTGACAGATATATATTTTATCTATAATATGCGGAAATAAATAAGAGTTGCGGAATAAGATAAAACGGTAAATCTAAACTAGACAATATTTAAATGGACAGAAAGCGGTAAATTAGAAGTTAAATGTTAGATGTAATAAACGCCATTATCAACGATAACGTGTTTTTACAGTAAATAAAAAGGTTAGAATTTAGAAGTTAGAAATTAGATGTTAGATGTAATAAACGCCATTATCAACGATAACGTGTTTTTGCAATAAATAAAAATGTTAGAAGTTAGAAATTAGATGTCTCGGTTAAATACAGTCCACATGTGTTTTCGTTGTCACGGTTCAATTTTTATGTCTTGGATGTTTGGTACAGTTGATTTATAACAGTTTCAATAAATCAATAATAACACGGATAATTTCAAAAGAACTTATCGATAGCAGATGAATATGACGATTTTCTTTGAAGCTTCGATTCTTGTTCTTTGCTCGGGTTTTCTTGATGTGTCGATTTCTTGTTCTTTTAGATAGGATGAGGTTTTGGTGATATTTGATATCGGGTAAAGGTTGTTTGGAGGTTTGAAGTTTGGTGTCGGGTAGAGGTTGTTTAGAGATTTGAAGTTTTGGTGTCGGGAGGATATCTTGTTTCTTGCGGTTGTGCAGTTTGATTCTTCTTGCCAAATGCAGAAATTTGAGAGTCTTGAGGTTTCTGGTCGTGGGTTTCTTGGAGAGTATATGAGTGTATAATGCTTGGTTGATTGGGTGTAACAAAACAGCAAGAGAAAGGCTCAATTTATAGTTGCTGAACACACAGCGTTCGCGTCGCGACCGGGCATGCCGTCGCGTCGCGAAGGTGCTTGGCTGGTGGTCGGTGCGCTTTTTGTCGGGTCAGTGCGTCTTCGCTAGTATGTCGAGCTTTTCGTCGCGTTTCCTTTTGGTCGCGTTGCTTTTGGTCGCGTCGCGAAGTATAGTGCGTTGGTAGTCTCGCGATTAGAAAGTTGGTGGTGTCACGTTGGAGGGGCTTCGCGATGGTGGTCTTCGCGTCGCGACCATCACCTTCGTCGCGTCGCGAGCGCTGTAGGTTTTTGGTCTTCTGTCTTTGTTTCTTCTTCACGTCGCGACCACTATGTCTGTCGCGTCGTGATTGTTGTAGCAGTTTGATATTTTGTATTTTGCTCTTTGGTTTGTAGCGTTACTTCCTCAGGTTTGGATGTTTTCTCAAAGTTTCTCGGGTCTTGATTTATTCTTGTTTTTGATCTCGAATTCACGCAATCTGAAATAAACTGATAATATTTGTTAGATAATAACAGTTCATCTTATTTCAGTGATTGTCACATACAAAAATATATTTTTCAACAATATATATATATATATATATATATATATATATATATATATATATATATATATATATATATATATATATATATATATATATATATATATATCGAACTAGGTTATATTGCGAACAACAGTTATTGTGAGACCGTGCGGACAGAGCTATGATTAGAATATGGTTTTTTTTGTAATACTAATACTAAATAAACATATTCTCATAGAATTATTGATATTATAACGTATTTTCAATCATTGTCATTCGTTCTTGTGTTTCACATATTCTGATTCACTCATTCTCATTCCGACAGACATACGATTATCTCATAGAATGAGAATCATAAAAACTTCATATAACCTGCATAAAAGATTTAATGACAATAATTCTAGAAGAGTATGGTTCTTTCGTATTTACATTACCAAAAAATCATATTGTATTCATCATTTCTTATAAAATAGCACTGTCTGCACGGTTTCACAATAAATGTTGTCTCCAATATAACTTAGCCATATATATATATATATATATATATATATATATATATATATATATATATATATATATATATATATATATATATATTCAAATGAAAACCATTAAAAATTTGAAAACTAAATGGAATTAATCTAGGCCACATATTACGTTATAAGAGTTTGATCCAAATGTTGTGAGGTTTGATCGTCTACAACATATTCAAATTGGTTAACTGTAACACCCCAAAAACCATAGTAAAAATTTTCATTTTAAAAACAGTTCAACTATATAAAACAGGTTGTCTAATAAAAACCAATCCAATTAAAACTTAATATTTAAACATATAAAAATCGTATTTATCAAATCGTTTAAAAACATTATCCAGCGGAAGACTTAAACATCAAGATCTCAGATGCGGTACAGCCGCACCGTGCTCCAAGCTCAAGCCAGCAACTACCTGAAAAACTGTTATGGTGAAACAGTAAGCATAAAGCTTAGTGAGTTCCCCAAAATACAACATTCCATAACACACAATCATATAAGGCCTCCGAGCTTGCCCCTAACAACTTGTCTCTCGGGCTTGCCCCGTCCCGTCCGTCACCGAATCAAGTTATTCTTTGAACTCTCGAGCTTGTCCCGATCCGTCCTTTTATCAACTCATTCTTTGACTCTTGGGCTTGCCCTGATCCGTCTGTTTATCAACTTATTCATTGACTCTCGGGATTGCCCCGATCCGTCGGCAATCACGTAAGGCACATACAAACATATTACTACACACAGTAATTGAGCTACATACTCATGTAACTTCACCAATAGTATAGTGAGAAGACTCATCTGATCCGCAAAGTCAAACAGCGTTCCACACGCGCATCTTCAGATCCCGACAGCACGAACCTCCTAATAAGGATAAACTCCACTTAGAACTTCCTAAATCCCAAACAAGATAAACCTCTAAGACCAATACCCTGAACCCTCAGGTTTGAATAAAAGTCAAACTGGTCAAAAAGTAAACGGTTAAAGGTCAAAGTCAACAAAAGTCAACAGTCAGAGTTAGCGCCGCTAACTCCCCTAGTTAGCGTCGCTAACTATGAACAAGCTTAAAAGTCTATTAAGCTCTTAATCCATTCAGCCAAAGTCTTAAACCCTCCAGGAACCTTCCAAAGAGTCCATAAAAATCCTAACTTTAATATCCAAGCATAACCTTGCAACCTCAAAAACGTGATCCAAGTACAAAATGGTCCAAAACTAACCAAAATCACCAAAGAGAGTTTGACTTACTCTCTAAACCAACCTAATGGTTCTAAAACAGGATTTAAATGCATAAAGCTCCAAACTTTTTCAATCCATAAAATCTTACACAAAACACAAGAATAACCCCAAAAACATAAAAAGGTGGGAACTTTACTCACAATCATCTAGAAACAAGAATTCTAGCTAATTTCCCAATTATAGAATGCCTTATAGCAACACCACCAACCTTCTAGCATCATCAAGGCTTCAAAAATTCATCCAAAGAAACCAAAATCATCAAAAACCCATTCAAGAAGGCTAGAGAGAGGATATGAACAATTTGGAGGCTCGAATATCACAAATGACGGCTGCCCTAGGGTTCCGCACCCTAGTATATGGCCCAAACTTCAAAATCTAGGGTTTTAGCCCAAAATCAGCTGTTAGCATCGCTAACTCTTCAGTTAGCGTAGCTAACTGTCATCGTGCAAACCCACTGACCACCACAAACAATAACATCGCTAAAAGCGTCACAAATGATAGTGTTAGCGACGCTAACCCTAATTTTCAGCAAAATTCCAAAACTTGCTTCTTTTAGGCGCTGGACTTGGACATCTCAAGATTAGGGCCTTACAACTCTCCCTCACTTAACGTGATTTCGTTCCTGAAATCCTTTCCTTCCTTGCCCTAACTGCATGACAGAACTTCAAACCATTCCATGGTTATTAACATTCTTACATGACAGAACTAGCCGAAACCAGAAGGATTCAACTACCAACCTCGAGTAAAGAACGTGAATACCTAACGACGACTCGTTCATACCAAAATCCACACTCTGCTGTCCGAATGCAATACTGACTGT
Organism: Cichorium intybus; assembly: GCA_023525715.1. Taxonomy (NCBI): domain Eukaryota; kingdom Viridiplantae; phylum Streptophyta; class Magnoliopsida; order Asterales; family Asteraceae; genus Cichorium; species Cichorium intybus. Next base: position 35,866,543 of record CM042011.1, read on the forward strand.
CACGCACGTAATCCATGCCGACCCGGAAACTTCAAAAACTCACCTTCATAGTATCTTAAGAAGCCCCATAGCTAACAATGTGGCTTGCACCATCTCATAAAACACCCAAACGCATAACACGAGATAACTATTCACACATCAACAACCATCGATCTACCGACCCATAAGAACTCTGTCCAAGAGTATCCAAACCACCAAGATCCAAACACAAGAACTCTCTCTTTCTATATATATATATATATATATATATATATATATATATATATATATATATATATATATATATATATATATATATATATATAATGTAATGTAGGCATTCAGTCTAGCATCATACACAATTTCTCATCAAGTAAAACGTTGTGATCCGTAGTTATGTCATAATGGTACAATAGTATCTATTTGATACATTCCTTGTAAATCAATATTTATATAATGACCACCACGAATACGGGCAATAGTAATAGCTACATGATTTGAGAAGTCTTGCAGACCAAGTATCAGTGAGAACCACGTTGTCGTCTTACATAATGAACAATAACATCATACGTGTTTGTAATGAGATAAGCAGTGTTGACATTATAACACACCTCAAATTAATTTCCATTTTATTTTAAAAAGTTTATATTATTCAAAATGATTTCCAAGTTTAAAAAGGTCGAGGAATTTGGTCCCAATCATCAGTTTATGAAATCAAGTTTAAAGTTCAATTTAGATGTTACAATCCAATATCATCACAAAAGTTTGAGAGGACCACACATAGTTGTGGCCTTCTAAATAGTCTGAATGCTCCTAACTCACCAACTTTTCATATGTGGATAATGGATACATGCCAAAAATAAAGTTTCACTCGGGGAGTCTAGTGAGTAAACCTATAATTTGACTTCTATATAGAATTGATTAAAACTACTTAACCGTTTCAAATTCAAATTCCAAACAATTATTTGATATTTACTAAAGTAATTTAGAGGAAATGTAGGCTATGGTACAATGTTAGGTAATGAGATGATATGCACACGCATTTAACATGAACCACAGTCCTTTACAATCAAACATGTCCTCTTCCAAACTAGGGTCTAAATGGTTTGGCTATATCCGGGTAAGCTAACCGCTTCCTACAAAAGTTTTCTTTTAGTCAGACATGTCACCATCAAACATGTCATCCGTGGATTGGGTTTGAAATATATATCCCCAAGCTACTATAGCTTGATAACTAATCACAAAACAAGGGATGTCATTCCACAAAGGTGTTTGGAAATTACATAAGTCAAACCCCGTCATATATGCAATACATATATGGATGAACAAATCAAATTTCATAATAATATTCATTTTATGTGAAAACCCTTGTCAAAATTGTGTTTCATGAATTGCATAACGTAATATTCATATTTTCATAGCAATCAATGTTGGATTAGGTGTCTAAGCCATGACTTATAATTGTATTTATCTTATGAATAAAAGCAAAGTCCATTTGGGTTGCCCTCATAGATGGAGGATAGATGTATAGTTCAGTAGAGAGAATAGTTGATTTATTAATTGTATAATAAATCAATAGAAAATAAATATATGGTTTATTAATATATTTAAGTGTTAATATATTAATTAGAAACTATATTAATTAATTGATATTTAATCTATAATTAATTGGATTTAATTTAGAGATTAAAATTAATTAATTAAAAGGTGCAGGGACTGGTTTGACATTTATTCAATAGTTAAATAACTGGTCAGGTAAAACCAGGGACAAAAATGGCGCCACCCTAGAGGCTCCTCCAGGGTTTGGCGAAACCCTAATTAGGGTTTTGGTAAGCCTGGTCCAAGTGGTCAAAAGCCTTGTCCAGTTGGAGGCTCCTTAGGGTTTCAGGTGTAACCCTAGGAGGCTATAAAAGGAACCCCCTGGCACCTCATATTCACGCCATCTCTCTCTCTGTGTTACTCTGCTGGACTGATTCTTCCATCACTTGGGTGTGATGACAACGCCTAGTGATATCAAGTATTTTAGGCGTTGTTGAGCCCTGTTCTTGATGAAATTATATAAGATATATCTTGGTATTCTCACTTTTCGTGCCAGGACTTGTTTGGAGAAAAAGAATGGAAACAGGGACTAAAAGCGTGCAAAAGGAAGAAGTTTGGAAAAGAATGAAAAATCAAGGAAACTCGTACGCGCGCCGCGGATCTATGATACGCGCGACGCGGGCTTAAGGCGGTGGAACACATTCAAATGCCGAAGAAACGAGAAAAGATTAGTACGCATGCCGCGGATTCTTCATCTGCGCGGCGCGGCTGCGGGAAATTTGCAATTTCAGCCGAAAACCCTAGCAAAGACCGGGTGTAAAATCGACCTTGAAGCTCTTTGACTCCAAGATTTCGTTCCAGCAACTTCTCAATTGGTATTTTCATGTTTTGGATTTTATTTTCATTTAGTTAGATATTTGTAAGCTTTAGTTTGTATCTTTGGGAGTGACAACCATTGATACCAAGCTTAGGTTTATGTTTTAGTAGTATTTTGTTACTGTTTGGATGTTTGGAAGTTGGATTTGATTAATGAGAAGCATTTGGTTACAAGTAATCTTAGTTTTTTAGTGTTTTTATGCTTTTGTTTGGTTTTGATTGTTTGGATTGTGTGTGGATATAGTTTTAGCCTTGTTTGGACTGTTTTCCCTTGCTGAAATTAGTAGCTAATTAGGTTAATTTTTAGGCATTAAACATTGGCTAGTAACTGTTCAGTAGAACTTTAGTTAGTGGTGACAACGCCTAGTGATATCAAGTATTTTAGGCGTTGTTGAGCCCTGTTCTTGATAAAATTATATCAAATATGTCTGGGTATTCTCACTTTTCGTGCCAGGACTTGTTTGGAGAAAAAGAATAGAAACAGGGACTAAAAGCGTGCAAAAGGAAGAAGTTTGGAAAGAATGGAAAATCAGGAGAACTCGTACGCGCGCCGCGGGAATCAACTATGCGCGACGCGGGCTTAAGGCGGTGGAACACATTTAAATGCCGAAGAAAACGGGAAAAGATAAGTACGCGCGCCGCGGAATTCATTTCTGCGCGGCGCGGTTGCGGGAAATTTGCAAGTATAAATAGATGCATTTCCAGCCGAAAACCGAAGCAAAGACCGGGTGTAAACATCGACCTTGAAGCTCGTTGACTCCAGGATTCCATTTCAGCAAGCTCATAATTGGTATTTTATGTTTTTGGCTTTAATTTCCTTTTAGTAGCAAGTAGTTTTGTAGCTAAAGTCTTTGGGAGTGACAACCACTGACTTTGAGCACTTAGGTTTCTGATTTTAGAAACATTTGGTTACTGTTCTTGTGATTGGAATTCAGTTTGGTGAATGAAAAGCATTTGGTTACATTTAATCTTAGCTTTTGGTGTTTGGATGTTTGTGATTGGTTTGTTTGATTGATTGTGTTTTGAATATTGTTTTGGAACTTGTTAGGACTGTTTTTCTTAGCTGAAATCAGTAGATAATTAGGTTATTTGGTAAGCATTAAACCTTGGCTACTAACTGTTCAGTAGGACTTTAACTAGTGGTAGTTTATGCTTTGCTTGGTTTAGCTAGTTTGGATGCCTTTGATTGCTTCTGATTCAGAGATGTACTTCTGATTTCAGAAAGTGACTAGGTCATTTGGACATAGCTTAGCTTGGCTTGAGTGTCGAGCATTGTCTCATTTGCTAGTGATAGGGAAATAGAAACCAGATCCTCCGACTATAGCTGTGACACTATTAGTTGGTAATCTCTCATCTAGTCTAACCACGAAGCTCCTGTGGATCGACCCTGACTACCGCTATACTAGTGTGTGTGTGTTAGGTTTCTCTTATTTTTGACCGCACGACGACCTAGGCGTGTCAAATTTTGGCGCCGTTGCCGGGGAGCTGTGAGCTTAGGTTAGGTGAGTAGTAGGAACTAGTTTCTTTCTTGTTGAAATATCATTTTGGTAAGTTTGATTTTTGATTTTTGATTTTTGTGGGCGTGTTGCACTAGTGCATGCGTACCCGCAGGGGAAAGCAATTATCCCCATTGCAGTTTGACTCTGAGATTGAGCGTACTGCGCGCAAACTCCGTGCCCGTAGGCGTTTAAGCATCATGAATTATAGTCAAGTTAGCAGTAGTCCGGTCAGTGTTGCCCAGGACCCGTCAAGAGAGGCAACGGGGATGTTTTCTATTCCCCCACTTTCAGAGTTTCAATTTGGGAGCTCGAGTGCTTCTGGTGGTGCAGTTTCAGCCCCTGCACCCATACCATCATGCACTCCACCATCTATCCCACCATTTACACCCGCTTCACAACCCCAATCCACCAATCCCTTTACTTCTGCTATGACTTGGGGAGAGCCGACCCGAGATGGCACCCCAGCTCCTAGACAGCATACACCAACATCCCAGCCACAACCAGCCCTCTTTAAACCTCAACCCACATACCAAACAACACAACCTATACACTTTCAACCACCGCCTCAGCCACGATACCATTACCCAGAGACGGAGGAAGTGTATGATGAGGAAGATGAAGGATGGGTGCCACCAGCACCACAACCACAATGGAACCGAGGTTGGGGACCTCTTAGACGAAAACCACAATATCCACCATCAGGTCAGCGGGAGTACAATGATCATCTTTACGGTAACCCCGCCCAACCTTTACATTTTGCACAACCGAGACGGCAATCGGTTGCATCACATTTCCAACCGCGGGAATATGATGATTCGTCGCCGATCTATATTCCTGATAACATAGATTCGCAAGTAGAGATAAAACCTCAGTTATTAGGAATATTGACTCAGTTTAGGGGATACAAGACTGACGACCCTTATAATCATTTATATGAATTCTTAGCAATTGCCAACGCCAACACTCCTAGGAATATTGATAGAGATATTTTTAGGCTTAGATTGTTTCCATTTACTCTTAAGGATAAAGCCAAGTATTGGTTTACATCTTTACCATCAAATAGTATTACTAGTTGGGAACAACTCAAGGCGAAGTTTCTACAATAATTCTATCCAGTCAGTAAAACCACGGAGGTTAGACGAGCAATACAAGATTTCAAGCAAAAGCCTGGAGAGGCTTTTCATGAAGCGTTTGACAGATTAAAAGAGCTGTTGCGATCCTGTCCACATCATGAAGTTCCTAAGTGGCAGCTAGTCAAATTATTTTTCGAGGGAGTTAATGAGACACACCAGGTCATGATAAATGCCTCATCAAGTGGGACATTTATGTGGCAAGAGCCAGATGATGCCTGGAGATTTTTGGAGCAGCTGAGTTTAGGATCAAAAGTCAGTGGATCAATGAAGGATAAGGCTGTATATGTAGAAAATGTAGAATCAGAGAACAAATGGAAAGCTGAAATTCAGAAAGAGCTCACTGCTGTTACAAAAAGGTTCAATCAAATGCTCGAGAGGTTTCAACAAGAAAAAGGAGCATACGTGTTGCATGGGCAGAGTATCTGCAATACATGTGGAAAAATAGGACACAATCATAATGAGTGCTCAATGACTCATGAGGAAATAAGTCAAGTGCATGGATATTGTCGATTTCACAACGCACCAAGGCCATTCCGAAGTAATTAGCAACGAGAATCGAGACAACCACCTATAAGGCAGCAACAGGTGCAATCTCCATCTTCATCAGGAAGTACGAACGTTGGTTTGCAAGAAATTTTTGGATTGTTAGAACAACTCCAAGAAGTAGAGAAGTCTAATTCGGAAGCAATTCTGAGATTAGGAGATTCACTTGTCAAAATGAAAGAAACACAAGTAAGGGAGCAAGAGCAATCACCAAAAATGCAAGTTAATGAAGTCATCACACTTAGGAGTGGAAAGAAAGTAGACAACAAGGTTGCAGCTCTGGTTGCAGATGATGATGATAGTGATGTAGAAATAGTTTTTGATGAAAAAGAAGAATTAGAAAGAAAGAAGAGAAAGGATAAGGAGGAGCAAGTACAGAAGATGAAGCAGGCGAGTACATGTGGGAATTGTTTAGCCAAATTAAAGTTAACATTCCTTTAGTCAAACTTATAAAGGAAGTTCCCGCATATGCTAAGTTTCTTAAGGACATGTGTATACACAAGAAACATATTCTGTCCCACTTACCTAAGATGATTAGCTTACCTGAAAATGTAAGCTCTATCCTCATGGATACGCTTCCTCCAAAGCTGAAAGATCCGGGAGTTCCTCTTATTTCAGTAGATTTAGGCAATGTGCATATAAAAAGGGCTCTTTTAGATTTAGGTGCAAGTGTGAATATATTGCCTGGGCAGTTATTTGACAAGCATGAGTTTGGCACCATGAGATCTACTGATGTGATTCTGCAGTTGGCTGATAAGTCCACCAAGGTTCCCAGAGGCATGTTAATCGATGTCATCATCAGGGTAGGAGAATTTTACTACCCAGCAGATTTTCTTGTTTTGGACACCCGTCAAGCAATGAATGGAGAGCAACCTACAATTATTCTAGGGCGGCCATTTTTAGCCACGGCTAACGCAAATATTGCTTGTCGTACTGGAGAAATGGGAATATATTTTGGACACCGACATGCCAAGATCAACATTTTCAATGCTGATCCCAAAGGAAGAAACATGGAAGAAGAGGAATGCTATCAAGTAGACATTATAGACGAGCTTGTGCAGCATTACACTCCAGAGGTACTGAAAGAAGAAGAAATAGAAACTCAGGAAGAAGCAAAGAGGGAGAAAAAGAAAAAGGATTCAAGTCTGAAGAATGTGCGCATATAGAGAAGTTACCAGCAGAGATTCCAAAGACGTTAAAGCCCTCTTTACAAGAACCGCCAAAGTTGGATCTAAAACCGCTACCAGAACATCTAAAGTATGCCTTTCTTGGAGAGAAAGATACTTTACCAGTAATCGTGGCAGCCAACCTGACAGAGGAACAAGAGATAGGATTGCTCAGGGTATTGTCCAAACATAAGGAGGCTATCGGCTGGACAATCACGGACTTAAAAGGAATTAGTCCAACCACGTGCATACATCGCATTATCACAGAAGAAGGAGCTAAACCTGCCCGTGATACGCAAAGGAGGTTGAATCCCAACTTAAAAGAAGTTGTCAAAAAGGAGGTTCTTAAATGGTTGGACGCAGGAATCATTTACCCTATTTCTGACAGTGAATGGGTTAGTCCAACACAAACTGTGCCGAAAAAGTCAGGGATCACTGTAGTAGACACAAAGGATGGTGACAAGATATCCACGAGACCTGTAACCGGATGGCGAGTCTGCATTGATTATCGAAAGCTTAATGCCGCCACATCCAAGGATCATTTCCCATTACCCTTTATCGATCAAATCGTGGAGAAGTTAGCAGGACAAAAGTACTACTGTTTTTTGGATGGGTATTCTGGGTATAACCAGATCGCAATTTATCCAGAAGATCAGGAAAAGACAACATTCACTTGCCCTTATGGTACTTTTTCCTTTCGCAGAATGCCATTTGGATTGTGTAATGCGCCTGCAACGTTTCAACGATGTATGATGGCAATCTTTTCTGACATGATTGGTAAAGCTCTAGAAATCTTCATGGATGATTTCTCAATTTTTGGACCCACGTTCGAAACTTGCTTAGTTCAATTGGAAAAGGTGCTGAAAAGATGTGTGGACAAACCTGGTTCTTTCCTGGGAGAAAAGCCATTTTATGGTACGAGAAGGGATAGTACTAGGACATGTGGTTTCTGAAAGGGGATTCGAAGTCGATCGCGCTAAAGTTAAAGTCATATCCACATTGCCGCCTCCAACATCAGTAAAAGGGGTTAGATCATTCTTGGGGCATGCAGGGTTTTATCGTAGATTCATTAAAGATTTTAGTGCTATCTCTAAGCCCCTCTGTGGTCTTCTTTTGAAGGACGCACCATTTGTTTTTGACGAAGAATGTGTAAAAGCATTCAACATTCTCAAAAATAAACTGGTTGAGGCTCCCATTCTGAAGCCGCCCGACTGGACGTAACCTTTTGAGATAATGTGTGATGCTAGCGATTATGCTGCTGGTGCAGTATTAGGGCAAAAAGTCGATAGGAAACCTGTTGTTATCTGTTATGCTAGTAAAACCTTTTCTGAAGCTCAACCTGAACTACACAACTACTGAAAAAGAATTACTGGCTGTGGTATTTGCTCTAGATAAATTTCGATCTTATATCTGGGGATCCAAGGTGGTGGTCTACACCGACCACAGTGCTGTTCGACATCTGATCACAAAGAAGGAGTCTAAGCCCCGCTTAATTAGGTGGATACTCCTATTGCAAGAATTCGACGTGGACATCAAAGACAAGAAGGGAGCTGAGAATGTAGTGGCAGATCACCTTTCTAGATTACCAGCTGAAGGATTGGAAGTAGGAATTCAAGACTCATTTCCTGACGAGCAGTTGTTAGAGGTTAATGGAGCCCCATGGTATGCAAACTATGTAAATTTTCTGGCCACAGGAGCAATACCAAAACATTGGACGAAACAAAGGCAGAAGCAATTTCGCACATATGCAAAGAGATTCATTTGGGATGATCCAGACCTTTTTAAGGTAGGTGAGGACCAGATAATTCGTCGATGTGTGCCAGACAATGAAATTGGTGAAGTGCTAGATCTCTGTCATGCATCAGCATGTGGAGGACATTTCAGTGGAAGGAAAACAGGGTACAAAGTTCTCAAATCTGGACTATACTGGCCAACTATCTTTCGGGATTCGCACAGGACTGCCAAGGAGTGCATTAATTGCCAGCAATTAGGGAATATATCGAAAAGGGATCAAATGCCTTTGAATCCGATTTTGGTAGTAGACATCTTTGATGTCTGGGGAATTGATTTTATGGGTCCATTCCCCACATCACATGGATATGTTTACATTTTGGTGGCAGTAGATTATGTCTCAAAATGGATTGAAGCCGAAGCAACTCGCACAAACGACCATCACGTGGTCTGTAAATTTGTGAAGAAAAATATCTTCACCAGGCATGGGGTCCCCAGAGTAATCATTAGCGACGGAGGATCTCATTTCAAGAATTTCAAATTCGGAAGGCTGCTGAAACACTATGGGGTGAATCATCGCATTGCCACGCCGTATCATCCACAAACCAGCGGCCAGGTGGAGGTATCCAATAGGCAAATCAAAGAGATCCTTCAGAAGACTGTCAAGACGGATAGAAAGGATTGGTCGCTAAGGCTAGATGACGCATTGTGGGCGTATCGAACTGCGTACAAAACACCGATCGGGACTACTCCATATCGGTTGGTTTATGGAAAAGGATGTCATTTACCAGTAGAGATTGCCAATCGTGCCCTTTGGGCCATTAAGAAAGTCAACATGGACTATACTGATGCTAGGAAAGAAAGGAAACTTCAGTTATCTGAATTAGAAGAACTACGAGATGAAGCATATGAGAATGCAGCCACCTACAAATCAAAGATGAAGCGATATCATGACGCAAAGCTGCGATTGAAGGTCTTTGAAGTTGGACAAAAAGTATGGGTGTATAATTCAAGACTGAAGATGTTCCTTGGGAAACTGAGAAGCAAATGGAATGGTCCATATGAAGTGATCAGCATTACAGATTATGGTGCAGTCGAAATCCAGGACTTAAAAGGTGGGCAACCATTTAAAGTCAATGGCCATAGACTTAAACCATACATCACCACAGGCACGTTCCAGAAACTAGAGGTAGAGACAGTCGAATTCATAACAGAGATTCCAACATACGCGACATAATCAGGTAAGTGCACGTCCGGCTGAAGACGTTAAACTTAGCACTTGACGGGAGGCAACCCGATCATCATTGTATAATTGCATATTATTCAAAGAATTACATCCAATTTTTGATCACGGTGAGAAAAAGGCAAGTGTGGGGTCATTTTGGTAAATTTACAATACCGCGACGCGGGATCTTAGAAACCGCGCAGCACGTATCGAGTTTTCGCGATTATAATTAAAATTAGATTTTTATACGCGACGCGGATAGAAGCTTCCCGCGCCGCAGTCTTATCTTAATTTGAAATTAAAGATAATCACTTAAACAGAGCTTTTTGATAAGTCATTCAAATTCCCACATTGCATATAAATAAATTGCGGAAAATTTGGGTTTTTCTCTCCGTGCTTCAACCCTCTCATCAATCCAACGACTGCATTCGTCTTTCATTCACGAAAAATCCAAGTAAGTATCGATTCTCTCTCTTTTAGTTTTGGAAGTCTTGAAACTTACTAGATGCTATTGTAATCCACAATGTTATGTTTAATCGATTAAATTGATTGCTGAATTAGGATTATAGCATTGTATTACGCGAAACCCAAGTGTCAGATTAGGAAAATTGGACTTAGATTGACAGATTTAGTGAAATTTTCTTGACTGAAATCGTTCGCCGCGCCGCGCCATGTACAGTCCGCGACGCGGAGTATGAATATTCATCCAGCGCATCGCGGGTTGTCACGTGCGCGCCGCGTCGAACGTCAGAACAGTGCAGTAATTTTTCAATTTTTGTGATTTCGCAGGTACAATGTCTTCTTCAGGCAGTTCCGAATCCATCGACTGGAATTCTTTGGCCACGGAAGTGGGGAGAACACGCGCCTATAGCTTCTACAATCGTAGATCCATTCAACAACAAAAACGAATCCTCCCCGCCAGGCTGGTCTACTGGCAGTTGACCGAGGAATCAGGGATTATGGAACACTTGCAATATTGGCTGGTTCAAGGGGGGTACGACAAAGGCGAGCTTACTTACACTTGTCGAGCCATCGATAACATTGTTCACATGGAAGGGCCCATTTACCGGGAGGTATTCTTGCAATTTCTTGCAAGCTACCAGTTTGATCGTCAGCCGCTGGGAATGGATATGGAGGAGATGGTGCAGTTCCGGTTGGGTAATCACAACCGAAGCTGCAGCTTACGAGAATTTTGCTATCGCATCGGGTTGTACACTAAGGAACAATCAGAGGCACCAGGGTTCGCCACTTTCCATCGATGGGCTAACTATGAGGCCGATGATTCATTCTCCCCTGCTGACTACTGGAGCACCATATCATCCACACGGTATCATGAGAATACCGTGCGCGAGGGACTGATGCATCTACCGTCGCATCGCATGCTACATCGGTTGATATCAACCATGGTTTGGCCTCGTGCGGACGAGGATCGGGTGTTACCACGTGAGTTACATCTTATGTGGTGTATGACACGGATGCTTCAGACATGCAACATGCCATACTTTGTGGCCGATTACTTCAAACAGATCACAGACGAGCCACTGAAGCAAATTGCCCTCGGTGGGGGACATTATGTGATGAATCTAGCCCGATCCTATGGGTTGCTATCTGAGTACACTACCCGTGGGATGACAGTTGTTCAGCCAGTTCCCTTCAGCCCGCCGATTACCATTTCTCGAGATGTGATTTATGTCGACGACGGGGTCACCGCAACTGAGCGATCCCCATTTCCGGTGTTGAAGACCGAGCCATCTACTTCCAAAAAGCAACCGCGGGTGACTATTCATCCGCCCCGAGGACTTTCCCCGGCCACCATGGAATCGCGGTACTTGGCGGATGAAGTGAAGGATGTTAAAAAGGCTTTGCAAGTCCATACGAGGGAACACCAGTTACAGTTGATTGTAGCACAGGAGGTTAACAGACGAACAGAGAATACACAGACGCAGCTCCTGTGGTTAGCGGACTGTATGATCGCCCTCATGGCAAAGCATAAGTGTGTTCCGCCAAGACCCCAGCCGACTATCAGAGAAGAAGATGAGGAACCCATGGAGGCGGACCCTGAAGAAGATGAAGATGATTATGCTGAGACTGCGCATAATTGAAAAGGATGGGTGTAATTATTTTGATTTTTTTTAGTACATTTTTTTTATTTTCAGTTTATTAGAATTAGCTTAAAGATTTGTTTTTAGAAGTTGGGTAGGTCAATAAGCCTTCTGCAGGCATTAGAGATTAATAATAAACAATGGTTTTGGTGTGTTGAATTGTTTCTTGTGAGATTTGAAATTTGGATAATCTTGCTGAAATTACCGCGCCGCGGCATCCATATATAGCGCGACGCGGTCATTTCTCATTTGACGCTGTTTTAATTTCACGAAATTACCGTGACGCACATCCTTCAATTATGCGCCGCGGTCATCCGCAACACATACACATTTTTCTGTATATTTTGTGTTTATATTTTATTTTTGTCATGTGTGTTTTTAATTTGTTTGTTGAGTGATGCATGATATACCAATTTGAGAAGGAGTTGTCTCAGACAAGTGTGGGGTCACCGTGCCCCCTCCACTTGTCTCGACCACCGGCGTGTTCACTGTAGCGCTACAACTCCAGAATATGAAATCGAGGATCCATTTGTACGCAATTATACCTGTGATATTGAGCACCAAGCAGTCTACCGTCCAAAAAGGGGTAACTCTTTCTCCCTTGTTTTGAAATAATTTTTGTACAACGGGGACGTTGTACGGTTTTAAGTGTGGGGTGTGGACGGTTGAAAGAGATTTTTTTGAAATTTTTGCAGAAATGATCAATTTTTAAATTTTTAGCAATAATTTTCAAAATTTTTAATGAATTGCAATTTTGAAATGAATGATTTATGATTGTGATAGCATTAGTATTTTTCAAGAAATACTGTTTATTTGTGACCATGCTATTAATTAGTCAAATAAGTTGAGTTTTATGAGTTTAGAAGATTGAGCTGTTTTAGGATTGGAATTTAGGAAGGAAAAGTCAATCAGTGGCCTTTGTTGTTCGAGCCGGTAGGTCTAAAATGGGTGGGCCTTATGCACCTTACCACCTAAGATCGTCTGGTCTGGGATGATATTTCTGAAAGCTCGCTACACGGACAACATCGAAAGTCATGGACAATTCCTTAATGGCCTTTAGAATCTGAATGAGTAAGTACACTTCATTGTGGACAGAAAGTTTGTAATCAAGGGTTCTCTAGAAATCCATGAATTTCAAAGAACAATTCAATTATGTTTTCGCGAACTATCCCATTCTAACTCAAAAGAGCAATAAACTTTGAAACTGAACACAGTCAAAAATTGTTTGATTCTTTATTATAATTTGTTAAAAAAACTCTCTTGCTTGGGGACAAGCAAGGCACAAGTGTGGGGTGTTTGACAACGCCTAGTGATATCAAGTATTTTAGGCGTTGTTAAGCCCTGTTCTTGATAAAATTATATCAAATATGTCTGGGTATTCTCAATTTTCGTGCCAGGACTTGTTTGGAGAAAAAGAATAGAAACAGGGACTAAAAGCGTGCAAAAGGAAGAAGTTTGGAAAGAATGGAAAATCAGGAGAACTCGTACGCGTGCCGCGGGAATCAACTATGCGCGACGCAGGCTTAAGGCGGTGGAACACATTCAAATGCCGAAGAAAACGGGAAAAGATAAGTGCGCGCGCCGCGCAATTCATTTCTGTGCGGCGCGGTTGCGGGAAATTTGCAAGTATAAATAGATGCATTTCCAGCCGAAAACCGAAGCAAAGACCGGGTGTAAACATCGACCTTGAAGCTCTTTGACTCCAGGATTCCATTTCAGCAAGCTCATAATTGGTATTTTATGTTTTTGGGTTTAATTTCCTTTTAGTAGCAAGTAGTTTTGTATTTAAAGTCTTTGGGAGTGACAACCACTGACTTTGAGCACTTAGGTTTCTGATTTTAGAAACATTTGGTTACTGTTCTTGTGATTGGAATTCAGTTTGGTGAATGAAAAGCATTTGGTTACATTTAATCTTAGCTTTCGGTGTTTGGATGTTTGTGATTGGTTTGTTTGATTGATTGTATTTTGAATATTGTTTTGGAACTTGTTAGGACTGTTTTTCTTAGCTGAAATCAGTAGCTAATTAGGTTATTTGGTAAGCATTAAACCTTGGCTAGTAACTGTTCAGTAGGACTTTAACTAGTGGTAGTTTATGCTTTGCTTGGTTTAGCTAGTTTGGATGCCTTTGATTGCTTCTGATTCAGAGATGTACTTCTGATTTCAGAAAGTGACTAGGTCATTTGGACATAGCTTAGCTTGGCTTGAGTGTCGAGCATTGTCTCATTTGCTAGTGATAGGGAAATAGAAACCAAATCCTCCGACTATAGCTGTGACACTATTAGTTGGTAATCTCTCATCTAGTCTAACCACGAAGCTCCTGTGGATCGACCCTGACTACCGCTATACTAGTGTGTGTGTTAGGTTTCTCTTATTTTTGACCGCACGACGACCTAGGCGTGTCAAGTGGCTAGTTTATGCTTTGCTTGGTTTTGCTTAGTTTGGATGCCTTTGATTGCTTCTGATTCAGAGATGCACTTCTGATTTCAGAAAGTGACTAGGTTCATTTGAGCTTAGCTTAGCTTGGCTTGAGTTTGTTTGATCATTGCTTTAAGGTGTTAGTAATTAAGAAGATAGAAACTGATTCCTCCGACTGTAGCGTGACATTACTAGTTGGTAATCTGTCATTTAGTCTAACCACGAAGCTCCTGCAGATCGACCCTGACTACCACTGTGCTAGTGTGTGTTACGTTTTTCTTTATTTTTGACCGCACGACGACCTAGGCGTGTCAAATTTTGGCGCCGTTGCCGGAGAGCTGTGCGCTTAGATTAGGTGATTTGTAGGACTTAGTTTCTGATTTTTGATGTTTGATTTTAGTACTTCGAATTCTGGTATGTGTACATCCTTATAATGGGTGATTACATGTACCCGGATCAGTACGATTATTATGAAAATCCGGCCGACACCTATTACGAGGATGGTTGCTACAATGGATCACCCGATGACAATGGATGGCAGACTGAGGAGTCATCTCAACCTAAAAATTCTGTAACTTGGGCCCAACTTTGGGTACTCTGGTATAACACTCACCAAGAACAGAAGGACCAGGCTGATGCTCTTTTAAGTTTTCAAGCTTCGTTAGATAGGTTAGAGGAAAGTTGGAAATGTTCACCACCTTCCACAGAACCGGAGGCGAGTGATTTTTATACCAATAATAATGTGCGTGAACTTGCATCATCTGAATATGTGATGGAAGGGCATATACCGTCGGAAAGTCAAGAGACCACTGAGATGGTCGAAAATGTTGTTGAGGAAGAGGTTGTAGGTGACAATGCTACCTCTGACTCAACAGCTTTTGATATTTTTGATGTTTTTGAAAATGTTGATAATGTCGAGCTGGTGATGAGTGAATCCATACCATCATCAGACGATTTGATTGATGAGGATGTTGTGGAGGAGGCTGTAAGTGACAGTATAGACCCCAGCCCAACGATCCTCGAAATTGTTGAAGTTGTTGATATTATTGGGGAAGGGGGTGTAGATGACAATACTACCCCCGACCCTAGAATTTTTGAAAATTTTGAGTCTTTTGAAAGTAAGGATCTGGTGATGGGTGACTTTCTACCACCACCAAATCAAACCAGTCGCTCACTCTTGGTCCCGATCCACCTGTTGGACGATGATCAAGAAGATGATGCTGACGAGTTGGTTTTTGAAAATAAGAAACATGATTTTATCGCCACTCATGATCCATTCATGAATGGAAAATTAGATGTGATTAATACCATCGATGAGGACATTCGGGAGCATCTCAATATGTTGCCTCCCGATCCCATTCGATTGGAAAACCTTTATTGGTACTGCAAGCCAAAATTGCAACCTGAAGATAGCATGCGAGACACTAGCAAACGAGGTGTGGAACAACTACCGGAAGCAGCACTAGGCGCGCTTCATGTCAAGCCTTTGACTTTGAAGAAATGCAGAAGGAAGGACCGAGCTTGGAGGTTCAAAGCTACCTCCAAGCATTCAAGGGAGTTAATCAGAAAGCAGCAACTGGACAGCAACAGGAGAACCAATAAGCCATTCGACCCAGGGAAGTGGAAGGAACATGTGGACAATAAAAGGACGGCGGTGACTGAAAATCAGCGAAGGAAGAAGACATACGATCCACCGTAGCTGTAAAAGGACTGCACGTCTGGCTGAAGACGTTAAACTTAGCGCTTGTTGGGAGGCAACCCATCGTGTCATAGGTTAGGTTTCATATTTCTTAGAATTAATTAGGAAAATACATCAATCTTTTTGCTGGTATTAGTGGTCTAAAATAAGTGTGGGGTCGTGTGAGAAGTTTTTAAATTTTTGAAGACCGCGCCGTGGGATTTTGAATTACGCGACGCGGGGTCGTAAACCAACCCGATGCACAGGGGTTGATTTGGTGACACGCGCGACGCGCAAAGCGTAAATGCGCGATGCGGGAAACGATCAGTCGGTTTTCTCCTATGTTAAGGTAAGCCGCGACTCGACACACACCTCACACGACTCGGAGCTCTGATCAACGAATTTCTCTCGCGTTTTTTCTTGCTCATTTTGTTTCTACTGCTAAGGTACGCTATTCTAACTATCTATTAGTTGTTAAAACTAGCAATTAGGTAGTTAATTTTAGTGATTTGTCCAGAAAAGTTTAAAACTTAGAATCGCTAATGCTAACTCATAGGGTGTTTGTTTTGCCAAATGGAGACCCTAGATGAGTTAGTCAGCACTTAGGCTACCTTGTGGTATGATTGGATCGAGTTATAGCAGGTTAAATTGAGAGTTTGGATCGGGGTTTTGAAACAGCCGCTCGCTGCGACGCGCCCTGCTCTTGGGCCGCGCCGTATTGCGGTGGGGAAGAGGGACTAATTTTGCAAAATTTTTTGTTTTGTGGTTATGTGTCTTTTTGCAGATGATGTTCAGATTAGATCACGCTTTCCTCCAGTTCCCCGAGGGACTGGCTAGCTCCGCGGAGTACATTTCGCGGAGGGACGCGTTGACTAGTCGTCGGGTTCTCGAGGCGACGGTCATTGACAGGAATATACTGAGGGATGCAGGACTATGGGGTGGGATCGAGCCATTCTTACATCGCACCTGGACTCACGAGGATGCTTCATTTACTTGCCGTGGCTGGGATAGGATCATGGCCACGGACGAGGACGTGGTCTACACCGAGCTACTGTTGGAGTTTCTCTCCACGATCCATTTCGCTCCTCGGGCATCGGACCCACGATCCAGGATCATCCGATTTCGACTAGGAGGTGCACAGAGGGAGTGCAACCTCCGAGAGTTTAGGAGGAGTGTTGGCCTATACACTCAGGCAGATCTCCAGCATTGCCATTTCACGCAGTTCTTTGGGGCGTGCATTCAGGGGCAGCCGGAGCGGGCTCCCAACATGGAGGTTTGGGCACCACTGTCCAACATTATATACGAGGCAGGGACTTCCAGGGAGAGTCACCTTCGAGACCCACTCCACCGCCTCATGCACCGCATCGTCTCTACCTCCATCATGCATCGGGAGGGGGGCGAGAAGGTGTCGGGCGACGACATGACGTACCTGTGGGTCCTCCTCGACCCATCCAGATTCATCCATCTCCCCTTCGTCCTTGCGGTTGCCCTCTCCACCCACTCGACTGGCGCCTCCGCCAGCAACCCACTAGCCAGGGGTATTTCATCACCCGCCTGGCCCGCTCATATGGGATCCTCACTGCCCCCGTGGCTGCTTCCTTGACCGCTCTGCCTCCATCCCGCACTACAGCGCGCACTCTGGAGAGGATGAGGCTCATCAAGCAGCAGCGTCCGGGGCAGTTCATCCGGGCACCGACAGAGCCACCTCAGGCACCCCAGCCCGCTTATGCTCAGCCGGGCCAGAGACGACAGAGGCGGGAGCCACCCGCCGAGCCAGCAGCACAGCCGCAGCCACAGCAGGAGGACCTGGCAGCCAGGGTTGCCAGGATCGAGGACCAGTTATCATGGATCGGGGAGGTACTCCTGGATTTGGCCACTCAGCAGGGCCGACCCCCTCGACCATTCCCAGCCAGGGCCCACGATCATGAGGCTGGACTCTCCAACCCACCAGGATGATGATTGATGTACTTTTTCTTCTTTCTTTCTTTCTTTTTATATTTTTAGGGATATATGTACAAAACTTATGACACCACTATCTGTATTCAGTTTTTATATTTTATTTGTTATGTCTGCTTTTAATTTGTTTGTTGAGTTACGCATGATACACCAACTTGAGAAGGAGTTGTCTTAGACAAGTGTGGGGTCACCGTGCCCCCTCCACTTGTCTCGACCACCGGCGTGTTCACTGTAGCGCTACAACTCCGGAATACGAAATCAAGGATCCGTTTGTTCGCAATTATACCTGTGATATTGAGCACGAAGCAGTCTATCGTCCAAAAAGGGGTAACTCTTTCTCCCTTGTTTTGAAATAATTTTTGTACAACGGGGACGTTGTACGGTTTTAAGTGTGGGGTGTGGACGGTCGAAAGAGAAAATTTTTTGAAATTTTTGCAGAAATGATCAATTTTTCAATTTTTAGCAATATTTTTCAAAATTTTTAATAAATTGCAATTTTGAATTGAATGGTTTGTGATTGTTATAGCACTAGTATTTTTCAAGAAATACTGTTTATTTGTGATTATGCTATTAGTTAATCAAATAAGTTGAGTTTTACGAGTTTAGAAGATTGAGCTGTTTTAGGATTGGAGTTTAGGAAGGAAAAGTCAATCTGTGGCCTTTGTTGTTCGAGCCAGTAAGTCTAAAATGGGTGGGACTTATGCATCTTACCACCTAAGATCGTCTGGTCTGGGATGGTATTTCTGAAAGCTCGCTACACGGACAACATCTAAAGTCATTGACAATTCCTTAATGGCCTTTAGAATCTGAATGAGTAAGTACACTTCATTGTGGATAGAAAGTTTGTAATCAAGGGTTCTTTAGAAAGCCATGAATTCCAAAGAAAAATTCGATTATGTTTTCGCGAACTATTCCACTCTAACTCAAAGAGCAATAAACTTTGAAACTAAACACAGTCAAAAATTGTTTTATTCTTTAATATAATTTGTTAAAAACTCTCTTGCTTGGGGACAAGCAAGGCACAAGTGTGGGGTGTTTGACAACGCCTAGTGATATCAAGTATTTTAGGCATTGTTGAGCCCTGTTCTTGATGAAATTATATCAGATATATCTTGGTATTCTCACTTTTCGTGCCAGGACTTGTTTGGAGAAAAAGAATGGAAACAGGGACTAAAAGCGTGCAAAAGGAAGAAGTTTGGAAAAGAATGAAAAATCAAGAAAACTCGTACGCGCGCCGCGGATCTATGATACGCGCGACGCGAGCTTAAGGCGGTGGAACACATTCAAATGCCGAAGAAACGGGAAGAGATTAGTACGCGCGCCGCGGATTCTTCATCTGCGCGGCGCGGCTGCGGGAAATTTGCAAATATAAATAGATGCAATTTCAGCCGAAAACCCTAGCAAAGACCGGGTGTAAAATCGACCTTGAAGCTCTTTGACTCCAAGATTTCGTTGCCGCAACTTCTCAATTGGTATTTTTATGTTTTGGATTTTTGACCGCACGACGACCTAGGCATGTCATGTGACTTGCATTTGAGGCAGGATACTTTTGCTGCTGCTTGAAGGATCATAAGATCAAAGGTTGGTTTTCCTAATTCATCTTTAGAATTAAATTGTATCCTTTAGGTTTTTAGTTCTAATCTTCATAGAAGAAAACATAGATCAATATTAGGGTTGCATGTGAACCATAGGAATTTTTGTGGTCATTGTTTGCATAGAAACCTTTCAGTGGTATCAGAGCTAGCTTGTTTTCTTGTGAATTGATTTGAACTGTTTTGTGCCTTGGGTGTTTTGCGAAAATCATCCCATGGAGATGGCCGAAAATTAATTCCAAGGCTAGGGTTTCCTAACCCTAGCCGCCACCCCCCTTTGGTCCCCCTTGATTGTTTGATTTGCTTGCCATAATTATGTGTTGTTATTTTTGGTAACAAGATCAATTAAAATAACTTGAACCCTTTTTGTTTGGCTTGTGAATTTCGAAAATCACTAGGACCATTACAGATCAATTAATTTGATTAATTTGGTAATCTGTAACCTAGATTTAATTAGTTTAATTAATTGATTAATTAAAAGACCAATTAAATCAGTTTAAAGAATTAATTAAAATTTTCAAAAAATTAGTAATAATTTGAGAAAATTAAGATAAAATTAATTATAAAATATTTTAATGAGATTAAAATATATCTTATATATATTTATGATTAAAAGTTAATTTAATATATATAAGAAAATTGGTTAGTCTACCGCTAGTAAGCCTCATTCACAAAATTGTCCTTTAAAGAGGGTATAAGGCGACTGACTATAAAATGTTAGTCTAATGGGTATCTACTCTTACCCACCGCTCTCCTGGTTAGTCGAGTGTCGTTAGCCGAACGGGTATGATAGAACCGCTAAGCCTCTTAAAAGTATAATGCTATAATTGAAAGTACTAGAACCCTAAAACAAATCCCAATCTAGTTACTTTAAGTTAAAAATGTGAATTGCTGCTAATCCATGAAATTGCACATTGCGCCTTGTGGAACGTTGGTGGAGCGTGTGTGGTTTACCGGCACGCCAACTGGGGTCCGCAATGTGTCGCGATGGGTTTCTTGATTTTGTCATTATTAACAGAGTGTGTGTGGTTTACCGACACGTTAATTAGAGATGACAATTGACTTCAAGAGTACCAAGCAATTTGCATGGTTATTCACACCCGGTTTGTGATCCTCGGTATCCCAGTCACAAACAGCGGGGCATTCCCGAGATTAAAACATGCTATCGAACAGTTTGGTAAATCTCAAAGAAACTAGGAATTCCATTATAATATGATTATGTTTCCGCTGTGGAATTAGCTGAATCGTCATTCGCCTACCTTATAAAATTTACAATATTGATTACGGCATCCCTTTTCGGTATTGTAGATTGTTATTGTAGGATCCTAGCCTTATATTTATTCTTGGGGGTGAATATAAGGATTATTATTATTATTATTCTATCTAATTAAAACTACCTTCTTCTTGTTCAGATGTCTTCGGACCAATCTGTTCCCCACTCAAATCCCGGTAGTGTCACCTCGATTCTGTCATTATGCTCAAAGGTGACGTTAGACGGCACCAACTATAATGACTGGATCCACAACATCAAAATGGCTCTATGGTTTGAACATAAAGAGTATGTTCTAGAAACCGAGCTTGTTGATGTGGACACTGAAACCGCTACTCACGAGGAAATCGCTGCGTACACTAAACACTCTGATGATGCAACCAAAGTGGCTTGCATCATGATCGCTACTATGAACCCTGAACTGAAGCGTATCTATGAGGACTATTGGCCTTACGAGATGCACAAAGAGCTCGTGGAAAGGTTCCGCAAGCAAGAGCGCATTGAAAGGCGTGAGGTTGTAAAAGCTTTCACTAACAGCAAGCCCAAGGAGGGCGAGTCCATCTGTGCACATGTACAGAGGATGCATGGTTATGTGGAAAGGCTTAGAAAGCTAGAAATGCCGGTTCATGAGGATTTAGTAGTTGACATAGTGCTAAACTCCTTGCCCAGTTCTTATGATCAGTTCACACTAGCGTATCATTTGAACAACAACGAGGTAAATCTAGCTGAGTTACACCGCATGCTTCGTACGGCTGAGGACGGGATGAAGGGAAAGGCTGTGCTCCCTATCAACCCGCCTGTCCTGGCTATTGACTCCGGAAAGGGAAAGAAATGGAAAGGCCCTCCTAAGCAGAACTGGAGGGAAAAGACTCATGTCGGGTCATCTAGCGGTGCCCCGAAAGGTAAGTCTTCCGGAATTCCACATGTTCGGAACCCAAAAGAGGCCGACTGCTTTTATTGCAAGCAGAAGGGTGATTGGAAGAGGAGCTGCCCAACGTATCTGTAGGATGTCAAGGACGGTAAAGTGAAACCGTCACAGGCAGGTACGTATTCTATATCTAATAACTCATCTTTTTCCTGTTCATGGGTCCTTGATACAGGATGTGGTTTTCATATCTGTTCTGATTTGCAGGGCCTAGAGGAAAGTAGGGAACTGGAGCATGGCAGACTGAACCTGGTCATGGGCAATAGGCGAACGTCACATGTTACCAAGATCGGTGTTTATGGACTGATGCTGCGTAGCGGAGTTAGATTAGATTTAAATAATTGTTGCTATGCGCCTGATATGGCGAAGAACATAATTTCATTTCATGCATTGTTCAGATAAGGTTTTTACTATGAGTTTAATAAATTGAATGGTTCAATTTCGGTTTTCAAAAATGATGTTTTATATTTAATGCTATGCCTTGTGATGGAGTGTATGAATCTATTATGTGTGTTGACAATTATGGTAAAAATGTTTTAACTATTGATGCTTCAAGCGGTGTAGAAAAGGCATGTTTGTGGCATTGTCGCCTTGGCCATATAAACAAGAAACGCATCGCCCAACTCCAAAAGGATGGAGTGTTGGAATCATTCGACCTCGGGTCGGATGATGTATGCGAATCTTGCTTACTTGGCCAGATGACAAAATCACCATTCAAAGGTTCCTTTGAAAGAGGTGAAGGTCTATCGGATATCATACACACAGATGTGTGTGGTCCCTTCAGAACAACCACTAAAGATGGCACGCGGTTCTATGTGACCTTTACCGACGATTTTAATATATATGGGTATATCTACCTAATCAAGAATAAGTCGGATACCTTTGAAAAGTTCAAAGAGTTTAAGAATGAAGAAGAAAATCAATTGGGCAGAAAGATAAAGATGCTTAGATCCGACAGAGGCGGTGAGTATCTTAGTATCGAGTTTCTCGATTACCTCAAGGAATGTGGAATTGTTTCACAGTTGTCGCCTCCAAGAACACCTCAGCTAAATGGTGTTGCAGAGAGACGAAACCGAACCTTGTTAGACATGGTTCGTTCCATGATGAGTCGAGCCTCACTTCCAATCCATTTCTGGGGGTATGCCTTAGAGACTGCCGCCCATATCTTAAATCTTGTCCCAACCAAGAAGGTTGCGAAAACACCGCACGAGATGTGGATGGGGAAAGTTCCTTCGTTGGCACACATCAAAGTCTGGGGCTGTGAAGCATTTGTGAGACGAGATACTTCAGATAAGCTCGCAGAAAGAAGTGAGAGGTGTTACTTCATCAGATACCTGAAACAGTCTTTTGGATACTTGTTCTACAGACCGAGCGAGGACGTGGTCTTTGTAGCCAGACGGGGGTTCTTTCGAGAGAGAGAACTAATATCCAAAGAGGATAGTGGGAGTACGATCGATCTCGAAGAAATTCAGGAGACGCCCGATGAAACAACCTTAACTAGCAACCAACATGAGGAAGAAGTTCCTGTTGGACCCACCGACATTTCGTTGCCCCTTAGGCGTTCAGGTAGAGTTAGCATGCCGCCCGAGTTCTATAGTTTCCATATTACTTCGGACGGAGACACGTTAGTCAGTGATCGTACAATTACTAATTTGGATGAGCCAGCTAACTACCGTGAAGCAGTGGCAGGCCCCGAGTCTGCAAAATGGAAAGAGGCAATGGACAGCGAGATAAAGTCCATGTATGACAATCAAGTTTGGAACTTGGTTGACAATGTACCGGGTCGAAAGACAGTCGGATGCGAGTGGATCTTCAAAAAGAAGACCGACATGGATGGAAAAGTGCATTCTTATAAAGCTCGGCTGGTTGCGAAGGGATTCACTCAAACCCCGGGGGTTGACTATGATGAAACCTTCTCACCAGTAGCCAAGATTAAGTCAATCAGGATAATGCTTGCCATAGCTGCGTTTCATGATTATGAAATCTGGCAGATGGATGTCAAAACCGCTTTCCTTAACGGGAAACTGACTGAAGATGTTTACATGAGTCAGCCAGAAGGTTTTGTAGACACTAAGCACCCTGATAAAGTATGTAAGCTTGAAAGATCAATCTACGGGTTGAAGCAAGCATCTCGCAGTTGGAATCTTTGCTTCCATGAGAAAGTCAAAGAGTTTGGCTTCTCTAGGAGTGAAGATGAGTCCTATGTATATGTCAAGGCTAGTGGGAGTATAGTCACTTTCCTGGTGCTGTATGTTGATGACATACTGCTCATGGGAAACGACATTCCGACCTTGCAGAATGGTAAGGCTTGGCTCGGAAAGTGTTTCGCCATGAAAGACCTAGGGGAAGCTGTTTATATTCTCGGGATAAGAATACTTAGAGATAGAAAGAGAAAATTGATAGGTCTAAGCCAGTGTACATATTTGGAAAAGGTGTTAAAGAGGTTTAATATGGAAAGTTCCAAAAGGGGAGAGTTACCAATCCTAAGTGGTGTCAAATTGAGTAAGACTCAAAGTCCGAGTACCGATGAGGAAATAGCTGAAATGAGTCAGGTACCTTATGCTTCGGCAGTAAGGTCGATCATGTATGCTATGACATGTACTCGTCCCGACGAATCCTATGCACTAAGCATGGTTAGTCGGTTCCAGGGTAATCCTGGAAAAGCACATTGGATTGCAGTCAAGAACATACTCAAGTATCTGCGAAGGACAAAGAATATGGTATTAGTCCTTGGTGGCAGTGATGAGTTAAAAGTGAGTGGATATACAGATGCCAGTTTCCAGACAGATAAGGACAGTGGACGGTCCCAGTCGGGCTGGGTATTTCTTTTGAACGGTGGAGCGGTCACTTGGAAAAGTTCCAAGAAGGAAACGGTGGCTGATTCAACGTACGAATCAGAGTACATCGCAGCGAGTGAAGCGTCTAAGGAGGCGGCTTGGCTGAAGAATTTCATCGGGGACCTTGGAGTGGTCCCAAGCATTCAGGAGCCAGTGGAACTTTTCTGCGATAATGAAGGAGCGGTGGCCTTGGCAAAGGAACCGCGAGACCATGGAAAGTCCAGGCATATCGAAAGAAAGTACCACTACATTCGACATCAAGTAGAAGAAGGGCACTTACTGGTTAAGCGAGTATCATCCGAGGACAATCCTGCAGATCCTTTGACTAAGGCTCTGAATAGGATCAAGCACAATCAGCATGTTCAGAGCATTGGGTTGAAGGATGATATTAGTTTTAGTAATTAGATAGATTAGAAACTTGTAACAGTATAAATGTAATTGACTCGATGATTTTATAATAGAGATTTATATGTGAGTATTGTTACTGCCTTTGTTAATTGTTTATTTCTGTGTTTCTATATTTGCATGTTTAACTTCCTTAATAATTAGATTATTTAAAACTCCACAGTCGATCATACTGTTAGGAAGTAAGTATGAACTAAGACTATCATGAATTGGTTGCAGACTGTCTAAAGAGTTAGACATTGCAGTAAGACTGCTGCAACGTTCATGAGTACTTAGAAAATAGAGATTTGAGTATTAGATAAACCCGCGCTTAACAGATTGCTTCATGGATTATATCACGAGCAATATTAAGAAGATAATATCCGATGATCTTTAAGTGGAGAGATATGATCTGTTATTTGCGATACAAGTGCTTATCGACAATACGAAATCGCGCCAGTAACTCGGTGCTATAAAACGCATTGTTGTATGTATTTGGACCCGCAAAAGTTATGGACATATGAGTCGAAACTTATCCGTTCCATGACCCGATGGGAAACAGATATCTGTAGGCCTCTCGATGATTTTGAAGTTGACTGAAAGTGTTGGCCAACCAGGGCTAAATTGATGTGTTCAATTAGTAGTCTCTAAAGTCATATGAAAATCAGAAATCGAGAAACAGACTGTCAGACCAAGATTGATGTTAGTCCATGTTTTGA
Source organism: Cichorium intybus (assembly GCA_023525715.1). Lineage (NCBI taxonomy): Eukaryota > Viridiplantae > Streptophyta > Magnoliopsida > Asterales > Asteraceae > Cichorium > Cichorium intybus. Next base: position 35,892,112 of record CM042011.1, read on the forward strand.
GTCTGAAAATATCCTGTTGGACGGAGGATCATCAGATCACTTATCTTTAGACAGAACTGACTGGGTCATAGTTCAGAAAATTAAAGTCATTGACTTATCCAAGTGGGAGAATGTTGGATTAGGTGTCTAAGCCATGACTTATAATTGTATTTATCTTATGAATAAAAGCAAAGTCCATTTGGGTTGCCGTCATAGATGGAGGATAGATGTATAGTTCAGTAGAGAGAATAGTTGATGTATTAATTGTATAATAAATCAATAGAAAATAAATATATGGTTTATTAATATATTTAAGTGTTAATATATTAATTAGAAACTATATTAATTAATTGAGATTTAATCTAGAATTAATTGGATTTAATTTAGAGATTAAAATTAATTAATTAAAAGGTGCAGGGACTGGTTTGACATTTATTCAATAGTTGAATAACTGGCCAGGTAAAACCAGGGACCAAAATGGCGCCACCCTGGAGGCTCCTCCAGGGTTTGGCGAAACCCTAATTAGGGTTTTGGTAAGCCTGGTCCAAGTGGTCAAAAGCCTTGTCCAGTTGGAGGCTCCTTAGGGTTTCAGGTGTAACCCTAAGAGGCTATAAAAGGAACCCCCTGGCACCTCATATTCACGCCATCTCTCTCTCTCTCTCTCTCTCTCTCTCTGTGTTACTCTGCTGGACTGATTCTTCCATCACTTGGGTGTGACTTGCATTTGAGGCAGGATACTTTTGTTGCTGCTTGAAGGATCATAAGATCAAAGGTTGGTTTTCCTAATTCATCTTTAGAATTGAATTGTATCCTTTAGGTTTTTAGTTCTAATCTTCATAGAAGAAAACATAGATCAATATTAGGGTTGCATGTGAACCATAGGAATTTTTGTGTTCATTGTTTGCATACAAACCCTTCAATCAAATCATTTGATCCAAATGATATAATTAAGTTTAGAAACAACTTTACCAAGTATAAGGTGCAAGGATATGTACCCGTGGAGTTTTGCTCACCTCATTAGTAGAATTAGCTAGCTTCGACTCTAAGACTTTTTGTAGGACTTAGTAATCACCTATAAATGCCAAGACTAATATATAAGTTTCCACTAAGTCCATTAAGTCATTTTCTAAGTTCTTAATAGTGAATATCTAGTTTCATTCAATTTATCATCCACAAGACCATTGAAGAACATAGGCGAAAGTTAGACATGATTTGGACATCATATGCAAAAGTTGTAAATTTTGAGTTTTCCCTCTCATGTGATTACTCGACCGAGTCAACCCTTCAAAAGAATGTGACTCGACTGTGTCACATGTCTAATGACCTAAAATGTGATTTCTTCAAGATTAAGTCCCATATGCATGTAAAAAACAATTCGAGTCTTACTTCCTATGGTTGTAATGACTACAATTAATCCATTAACATTCAATATGTGTTTAAATCCATTTCAAATCATCAAAACAAAATGATTTAAGTTACGTGTATGATCTACAAATTTTACCGCAACACATCATTTTTTAAACCAGTGTTGCAAATGTTGTTAGGCACTAACAGGCTGGTCGACTACCGATTAGCAAGTACTCGTTTAAGGGGAGTGCTCGGATAGGGTAGTGTGTGTGTGTGTGTGTGTCTATATATATATATATATATATATATATATATATATATATATATATATATATATATATATATATATATATATATATATATATAAACATCTTGATACTTTTAATTTCTCATAAGTGTAAATGTGTAACTAATCAACTCGTTCAAACATTTCTTCGAACACCTTGTAGGCATATCTCAAACGGTTTAAATCAAGTCAAAGATACATATAATCAAGAACTACAAGTTGACAGTGACAAATTGAAATACAGGATAATCACAAGTTGACATCAGGACAAAGAAATGAACTCACGATCATTAGTCTTACAATCGATGAAATTAGGAAACTAGACCAGGAAAACGTATCATCCAGTGTCGGTTTCATGTCGAGTCAAAACATTAGACGGGTTGAGAGAGCTTCACCCTAACCCAACTTGTTTAATAATTGTGTCGTGTCATGTCAGCCCATTTATTTTCGCGTCGTATTCATGTGGGGTTAGCAGGTTTAAAGGTTAGACCTTGTAACTGTGTCATGTCATATCATGGTGAAATATTAACAACTTGAAAGAGGAGAATTGGGAGGCTGAAGTGAAAATTTCATTGCAAGTTGAGATGGCAGAGTGGAAATAGTAGGAGTTGGAGAAGGGGATGAACAAGGTCATGCTGATGAAAGAGTTTTTAAATGGGACTATGGAGTATATGGGAGAATGGAAAAAACTAAAAACTAAGCCTTGAGTTAGGTGGAAATTCGTTTATACATTACAAAGTGACTCAACACAAAGTTTTTCATGCATATAGATAAACGGGTCATGTTTGAGTCATTTTCGAGTTGAAACACTCAACCCTGACCATACCCATTTAATAACCATGTCGGGTCGTGTCAACCTACTTAATTAAATGAGTTGAAATCTCTTACCCAAACCTATTTATTTCGTGTGAGTTAGCATGTCATGTCAAGTTTTGCCACCTCTATAGGAAACGATGAAACGATGATCAATTTACAATAAGGAAGCGATGAAAGTGAGCGTTAGTCTTTTTGGATTCTATGACTGGTAATCAATCTGCAATCATGATGATGAACCCTACAATCAATCTGCAATCGAAGGTCGATGTGAACGGTGATGCCGATTGCCACTGTCGTCTCTAGTGATGCCAACTACCATTGTCGTCTCCTGACGTCTTTAGTGGTGAACAGTGATGCCGACGATCACGAGCTTTGGATTAATCTCTCTGTATCTCCCCCAGTAAGCAAACAATCACGAGGTCGTACTTGATCGAAGACGCATCAACAATGGTCGACATTGGGTTTTGGGTGGATTTGATTGGAGATGTATCAACAATGGTAGACGTTGGATTTGACTGGAGATGTATCAACAATGTTCTCGTTGTGCAAAAAATGTAAAGAAAGAATGGGAATGAATGTATCCTATATCGCCTAATTGAGAGAAATGGGAAGGAACATGAGGTGTATAAATTGATACCCCACTTAAGGTTTAGCATTAAGAATTCAGCTCAATAATGAACCGGTTGGTTCCGTTAGACCGGTTGGTTTTATAAACCCAAAAAGGTTCATTAACTGAGTTGTATTTTTGGTTCGATCTTGGGATAAATTTGGACCAATTTTGGGGCGAGTTGGTTTGATTTTAGGGTCAAGTTGGTCCAATTTGGACCGAGGTGGTCTGATTTCTGAGTTTTTTTTGCCAAATTGGCTAAACTTTACTCGGTAGCTAGCTGAGTCTGAGTAGCCCTGGTTTAAACATCACATACTTGATTTGAAGTTCAAAATAACTTCAACACGTTAAGTGTCCCTAGATCATCATCAAATGAACTTTAACTTAGCTTAATGAACCAATTTTATTAGAAAACCATGAGTTTTAATGGATTAATTTCTCAAATAATTCAAAGCTATACTTCGAAAACTCCATTGAAGGTAGGTCAAACCTTGATGTTTTCTGAATTGTTTAAATTATGAAGTAATCAATCAAAATGAAATCGTTTAATCAAGTATAGTTTTGAATAACTGAAATAAGGTTAGAAATATCATTATTCTTATTATCAATAGCTCAAAATCAAATTTTGCCATTGAGGAAGCTTCAAGGTTTCAAAAATTCATTTAATTTAAAAACTAGGTCATGGATAATAGAAATGAATATCTATGGCACACAAATTACTAAAACAAACTCAAAATTTCAAAGAAATGAAACTATATATCATGATAGATTTACGGATTTGGATGTTTTCCCCCAAACCCTAGCTTAATCCTAAATGAAGAAGATGAAGTGATTATACATTATCGTAACAAATATCTAAATCCTAGTATTAGAACTTTAAACATTCACTCTTAATTTCATACAAAAGCTTTAATTGCCATTATATTGGTCCTTTTCCTCCCTAGATCTCGTTCACCATGAATGGATGAAGAAAATAAACTAACTTCCCTTTTATACATATGGTTAAATAGCAACTAAAGTCCTCACCTTAACCTTTTTTTTTACCCATTTGCGTTTTCTGAAACTTTCACAAGTCAACCAAATTTATTTCTTCACAAATAAATCCCCTAGAAACTATATAATTAAGATACAGGTCCATATTAGGTTAAAAGATGTCAAAGCCAACTTTGGCACAATTGACACATTTAGTCCATCCTTAAATATTTTAACCCAAAAGATGCCAAAATAAATCCTAACATGGAAATTTCATTATTAATAATTAATTAAAATTTTATAACAATATTAGTCCCAAAATGATCATTTTTCCCCAAATGCTATGTTTGAAGAATTTGCAAGATTAGTCTCCCATCATAAAATTTCTCCAATTAATCTCTAATCATAATTCCAACTTTTGGATCTCATCTTTACACTTTCGAATGTTGATTTCATAACATTTAGGTCTTCAACTTTAGTCCAAACATGATCATACAATCTTTCTCAAATTTAATATTTTTGCTCATTTTCATCATGTTTTATTTTTATTCTTATATTTAATCCTTTTAAACATCTTAATTTCCTTAGACTTCCAATATAAAATTATTCTATTTATTTCTAAGGTTTATTATATTTATGTGAATTGATTTGATTTGTCAATAATTTTATACTTTTATCAAGAAATGTCAAAACTACTAGGCCCTATAAAGCAGATGTTACATACATAATAAGCCGATATTTTATGACCGAAAAAATCATATCCACAATATTCAAACAATGACTTATGTTGTTCAAATAGTCTTCGTAAATTAATTATATTCTGTAGTGTGCACTAATAACTCATTGTATAAATCTGATCGAATTGTACGTCAATCATTTTCATTATAACCGAGAGGACAACTACTTCCTGGAATCCATCATTTGCATCTCCAAACACGTCTTCTATGTGAATAAGCATGAATGGAATTCTTTTAGATATTTATTCATCAGTGGATTTAAATTGTATATCGGTTGTTGTAGGTTGAAGTATGAGTTATTTATCGTTCCATCTGGGTTATTTAGCGGCTTTTTAAATAAATTAAATGACGTTGATTGTTAAGCAATAATAAACGTAGTTTTTGTCGTGATTGGCGTTTGAAACATTTAGATTATTTTGGGCTAATAACATAAAAATCACTACAGTTTGGTCAAAATCTGGTTTAAGCACTATATTTTTTTTTGTTCTAAAAAAATCACTCATACTTTCAAAAAAATTCGTAAAAACCACTAATATTTTCAAAGAGATATATTGCGACCACTATAACAAATTAAAGTCGTGATTGTATGTTGCCAAATCGGAACAGTTCTTACCCCCGTCACATTCAAAATTTAGTGGATTCACTAGGACACTCTATGCATTCATAACGTGGCCAAAAAGTTGTTACGAAAACTAAAATTATATGTAGACAACATTATGTATAATTTTCACTGCAACGAGGTTCCAATATTTGCTTAAAATATCGATACAAAACTTTTTACATAACCTTTCGATGAAAAAAATCGTTAAAAGTTATAAAATAGAATGAACAGTGGTCAATATGAATTTTTTTGAAAGTATGAGTGGTTTTTATGGAACAAAAAGAAATATAGTGGTTAAACCAGAATTTTGCTTAAATTATGTTAGTTTTTATGTTATTAACCCGATTATTTTTCATGATTTATTATTTTATTTTTAAATATTTTATAGAAGTTATCTCTCAAAATTATTAATAATGTCAAAAATAGAAAAAATACAAAAGACTATACTGGTCATTTCACAAGCATTTAACCCATGCAAATTTACGTAGTTAATATTAACGACCACACATATAATTTTTGGAAACCACATGCGCGACTGTAGATGGGTATAAACCACAATGACTAAAACTGTAGTTTACTATAGTGTTTATTATTACTATTTCTTATATATAATAATAATAATAATAATAATAATAATAATAATAATGAAAACAAAAAATTAAATAACAAAAAATAATAAAAAACCAAATCAATATAGATGCAATAAGTAATAAATAAGGTGTAATAATTAAAATTAAATATTAAATATTTAAACAATAATTGATTTGATAAAAGCATAATTAATTTGATTGACTTAAAAAATGCAACTAACATAAAAACATTATTAATATGGACGAGAATACAAAACTATAGTAAGTTTTGAGGGAGATAAAGGGGAGAATATGGATGAGATTACAAAACTATATTAGGTGTAGGGGAGATAAAGGGAAGAATGACTTAGAATATAGTAAACTTTTAAAAGTATTTATATTTGGTCATAAAATTTATTTTTTTACTTGATTTACTAATGATTTTTTTTTAATTGTTTACATTATACTCTTCTAGTAGGATGTAATGAAAGATGTCAAATCAGTATAATATTTTTATCATCGATCATAAGAATAAAATGTTAACAATTTTAAAAATTGCATTAATAAAAATCAAGCATAAAAATAAATTTAATGAACAAATATGAATAATTTTAAAAGTTACGTAAAAAAAAAAAAAAAACAACAACAACGTATTCCTCCAAATTATTGTCCCAAAAGTAAAATACTCTATGGAATAAACACCTCCTCAACGCTTCAAAAGAGATCGTAAACACAAAATGAGAAATTATGGTGACTAGTGTCGTATTTTGTTATCTTTGTCAATTTTGATAATATACTTCCGTTCTTTTATAATAGTACGACATTTGCAATTTTCTACATATTACAATAATTTCTAACTAAAGAGCGGGCATTCGTTACTATTTGAATTTTTATGTTTCTATGCAATTTAGTTTTAACCAAGATGTGATTTTTTCAACAGTGGAAACCACCTATATATAAAATAACCATAATGTGAATTATGATAGTATATTTGTCAATGGTTAGGTTTATTTCAAGAACTAAAAAATTATCAAGAATTTAATGAACATTGGATTCAAGATTTCAATAGCTAAAAATTAGGTTTTTTAGATGGACTTGCATCTATGATATTATAATAAAAATATTCTTTAAAGCTTATGTTGTATTACTAAAAGAATTAATATATCAAAATGTATAACTTTTTCTTCTCTATTACTCCTATTAGACATTCATATCAATATATAAAAACAGATTTTTCAAAATTTCAGCTCATTTAGATTATAATGTGAGTGTCTCACATTCATATGCAAATTTACACAGATCTGAATATCAATATTATATGGTCAAATTTACATTGTGAATGTCAACGATTGAATAAAATAAAATCAAAATACAATCAAAATTCAGATTTTTTCTAAAATATTAGAAAAAATTATTTTTTATATATCAATATAGATGTTTACTTATTGAAGATAATTATAAAAATGAATATATTTAATTTTTTTGATAAAATTTAAGATTTTAAAATTAAAAAATCAAAATGTGTTTTTTGATATATTCAGTTGTATGAATATCCACTATAGATAAAATAAACACTTAGTTAAACTTGGATCATTTGTTTTACTTTTTGTTCATTTTAGACCTTTTTTCTACTTGTCAAATCATAATTCCTATATATCATCACTTGAAACACTAGAACTCTTCTACAATAACAATGAGGCTTGCCAAATAAATCAAATGCATTCTGTCATTTTCCTATTTCAATGTCTATATTTCTATACCTTTTTTTTAAACAACCATATTTTTGAACCAGCAAGGAGCTGGCAACAAAAAATTACAAAGTAATAATTACAAGAGGATTTTTCATCCAATCAATCTAACTAAGATGAAGCTAATTGTATCTATTAACGAACCAACTATACAAATAAACAACTATCTTCTCATACAAATATTCTTTTATAAACTTCTCATTGTCAAATACATGATTGTTATCTTCTCATACAAACTTTTAAAAATCATAGTAAGACATGTGTAGTTCATAGAAAATTACTTTTCCTAGGCATAGCCAATATACTTACAAACCATAGCAACATATTTTTCAAACCATAGAGATATACTTTTCATAGTTTGGTAAAATACGATGCAAATAAAATATAATGACATGTGCCCCATGTAGGGAAAATAGCACAAAGTACTCACCTTAGTAGCTAGCTATGTCTAGCTACAGCAATCCACTTGCTCTAGACATTTGTTGCTTCCAATCCACTTGCTCTAGACATTTGTTGCTTCCAAGTATCCTTTACTGTTTATCGATTTGATAAATATTAGATACATAATACACAACTAAACACATAATATTTTTCTAATCATTACTGAATTCCTTCAAGTCATCATCTAGGTCCATTCCAATGGTTAAGTGAGATTCTTAAAACATAATAATCATTTTGGATACTTTTACCCTTTTTGTTCCACTTTGACCAAAAATGACATTTTCGGGTTTTTACAATGTTATTTTAGCAACATAATGCTTTTTACTTTTCTATAAGCTCACTTCAATGTTTATATGTCAAAACATCTTCCATTTTACTAATTTATGTCATTTTGATGAATTTCAACTAATAAAGTTTCTAAAAATAGAAACTGTTGAAAAACATATTATTTTTCATTCACATAATTCCATCACATTCCCAACACTTAATCATATCATTCCAATTAAATGCTATGTTCTATTTTGTGTTATTTTGTACATACCAAAATTGTCCCAAAAGGTTTAAATCCACAGTTCCATTCCAAAACCAACATATGTGACAAACTTCTAAACCATATTTATAAATCCCAATAACTTGAATAGTTAAAATATTACATTCCAATGGTAGATTTGATATAATTCCCTTTTTATCATAAATCATAAATTCCAAGTAACATTTTCCAAGCATTCTTTTAGATTTACATACCAACCTTTCATAATCATAAAAATCAAGTCTCAATTCCCTTTTTATGATCAAGTTTGACCAAACAGAAAAAAGTCAGTTTTCAATCTTCTTCTTTAACCATTTTCAAACTCACAACTTCACACCTTGAAGTGTTTGAACTTCACATGACGTAAATGATACCTTTCTAACAACAAAACACTTGCATTTGAACAATTTCTATCACTTTTAACATAACTCATACTAATAATCAACATAACATAACTTTGTTCATCATATGTTCCTAGTTTCAATCCTTAACAACAACATTTACACATCACACAAAATTTTCAACTTTGAACATAATAACTTTTCCACATAAACAATAATTCTTGATGCCTCTGAACCCATTTAAGTACATAAATTAGAAATTGACTCGCATTTCAGCAACTATTCAAGAATTAAATAATTTTTGTTCAATAAACAACTTAGGGTTCCAAACGATTACATCAATACGTACATAGTGTAGGAGATAATAGCTTTGGTATGTTATACTCAATAAATCAAATCACAGAGATCACCTTAGTGACCAGCCACCGTCGGATTCTTTGAAGCGCTAAGCAGCTATGGTGCTGCCGCCCCATGACCGGAAAAACGCATCCTGTTGGTCGTCGAATTACCAAACAAATAAAAGAGTAATGGAATATGGATGTAGTTTATAATGATAGGACAGAAAATGTGATATGTCAAAAGACCTCTAAATACTCTTCAATTAAGAATAGTATAGTAGTGGTACGAGTCGAACCCAAGGGAATTGGGGTGAGTTAATCTCTTGCCAAGTTTTCACACTTCTAGAGATTGGGACAAGGAAATGTAAAGTTCAAGGGGGGATTTGTCAAGTCGCTTGATAAACAGAAAATAAGTAAGAATGTGATTTATATAATTAAACGGACATTCGGCTTCTAGTCTAATCAATCTTGTCGCATATTTGTACTAGATGAAATTAAGAGTTAAGTAATGGTTCTTGTCAATGGAAAGTGACAATAACACATTAACTTAGAAGAGATCCAAATTAATATGCTCAATACTTCAATGGTCTCTATTTGTGAAAGAAGTATTGTTTTCTCATATATAAATGAATATCTCAATGGTCATCTTGAAGAGATAGATGTATCTCAACCGAGACAAGATACCACCTAAATACGTGAGCTTTAATCCAAATTCAATATTCCGTCCCTTTGGATGAAGGAACTAAGAACAAGCATGTTATTTAAGACATAGAAATTAACCGGGACAAAAGAAACGTGCATCACTAATATAGAACAAGGAATAACACTAAAATTCTATAAAAGGTATGCACAACACAATGGTCAACTAGTGATTAATGCTATAATTGACTAAGAGTGATGCTTTACGTTCTTTTGTTGGTTCTTTACTTCTTAAGAACTTGATTGATTCCTCGTGTCAAGCTTTCAAAAAGTGAAGTTATTTCTAAGATGTTACCAACAATGATCTTCAAAACAATTGAAAATACATATAACTATAATTGGTTAACTACCGGAATATAGTGATCGACTAAATTCCAAAGTAGGGACCAAATTTGTAATAAAATTTAAATGACAAAACTAAACCAAAACAGTTTTAATAACTTCAAAACTTCATTCCAAACACAAATATTAATGACAAGAAAGATAAATGACTAAAAGCCGAATGTTATGAGACTTAGCCACTCATGTTAGCTAAAATCTGCATAATTGCAAAGAAAGACATTCAAACTAGCTAGAAAATGACTAGGAATTCAAGAATAAGAAAGAGTGTTTGAAGTATCTTCAAGTATATTCAAGTGTCTTGTTACCTCCTATCAAATGCTCTATTTATAGTCCTCAAATGGCCCTGAAGAGATCTCAGTTCGGATTAATAAAATGGTGAAAACCCCATGCTCTAAAAGTTGATTTGCTGGAAGATTCCTGCTGCACATGGCTTACAGCAAGAGCACGACTCGTGCACATATGAGCACGACTCGTGCCACTCAAAGTAGATTGCTATCTTTGCTTTCCAGCTTGAGCACGACTCGTGCATATTTGTGTACAAGAGGAGCACGACTCGTGCTCCTTAACAGGGGATTTTCTTCCGTCTAAATCGTTCGTTTCTCGTCCGAATCGCTTGGAACTTGGTGTGAGACTTCCATTTGATATATGATTGATGATCCAAGTCTCAAAATGCCTGCAAAACATACCATTTTATACAAACAAATGGTTTTTTGCTCCAAATGAACACATTAGTCCGAAAACATGCATATAGCACGTTTTAAAGGAAAAATACGATGTTGAATGCAGTAAATAAACGTGCCAAAAGGTGTATAATTATACACCTATCACATCCCGAACAACAACTTTTTGCTGCTTGACCTTGACTGACTCAATCGATCTCTCTTTCTTGCTACCAATCTGTCTCAAACTCTTTTCCTCGTTCGCTGAAAATAACGAACACACACACACATCGATGTATGTGTGTGTCTTTTCCCCCATTCTACAACATTTCTTCCTCTCTTTTCCTTTTTATGCATCCCAGTAGAATAAAATGGGACCATAGAGTGCCATAATTTTTAATTGGTCAATATCATATGCATACCCAAAATACCCTTAATTTCAATGTCTTAGAAAATTTTTTGGCATTTACCCTGATTTTTCTGAAACTTTGGACTAACATAACTTCTAAATGCGACATCTGATTTATCCAAACTTTATATCTTTTGAAAGGTTGGAAAGAGCTTTACAACGTTCCCCCACTGACTTAAGTCGGAAACTATCGATTTCCTGATACAGACCCTCAAACATGGGCACTTGGTCATTTTTGTCACTTTTTGGCCATTTTAAAACCCTCATAACTTATTCGTTATAACTCCAAATGACCCAAATACTTTTCCTATATTCTTTTTACATCAAACACTACAAAAGTCACCATAATTACTTTTTCCCAATTCCATTTAGATTTTGAGATATTAATTTTTAAAAATTGACGAATATTTTCTTCATTTTTTGTCCCCAATTCCCATTTTTCCCTTATGTCCTTAATTTTTTTTATAAATGAAGTAACACTTCAAAATGACTTAATAAAAAGGCTTAACAAATATGATTCCATATTTTTACCATTTTTGACTATTTTACCCTTGTATCATACACGTGGTATATATGTAAGCATCTCACCAATTATACTTATGCTTATTTCTTAACTTATATTAAATTTATAGGTTGTCACATGGTATTAAAACTAAGGTACTTGAGTTAAAACCATAGAGAAGATTGGAGACGAGTAACGAGTGAAAGAACAAGAATGAACAAACACTTGCATAAGTAAAAGCATAAATATTAAGTATCTAAGGATAATGCGAGTTATGAACTTAAGATTCAGAGATGAACCTATGTGTCCATGTTATGATGCAAAGGGAAAAGCCACACAAGGATCCACGAAATTCTGGTAAGTGGCAGTGAGTTGTAAACACTCGTTTTCGTATTTTAATTTTTATCGTATTTTCGGGTTTTCTTTAAAATAAATGTATTATGTGTAAGTATCATAATAACCAAATTATTAAAAAATGTTAGAATATTAATGAGGGTCTACTAGTGACATCTATGAAACATAGGATGTTAAGACTTTGGGCCAAAGGGTCATTTTTTCATTATAGAAACAAGGAGGGCTGAACAAGAAATTTCTCCTAATTCTTGCATGTAAACAATGAGAGGGAGAGGGAAGGCCATCGGTTCCCTCCCTTCACTTTAACTCCTATTTTAAACCATCTTTAAGCTACTTTAAACTTAATATTTGTATCCTTTCTTGTTCCCTTTTCCCTTTTGCCATAATTATGAGCTAGAGCGAGAGAGAGAGAGAGAGAGAGAGAGCCAAGAGTTTGAGTGATCCGAGATATGAATGAGAGGTTGTCGAAAAGGAATAAGGTGGTCAAAAGTTTTGCTGGAGGAAAGAAAAAAGTGATGACAGGAAGCTTTAGTGCGGAAGTGGTGTAGGAATTCCCGTTCTTTTTTCATTATCTCATTGATTGTTGGTAGACACCATGTTGGTGGCTCTTGGTCGCCGGTTTAACCACCACGACAACACCACAAGGTAGCTGTGGTTTGTGGATAATCGACCTTAAATCTCCAAGTTTAGTTTCATGCACTAAATTCTTTAGTCATGTTCTAGTCTTCCTTTATAGTCTTGTTAAATATTTGGTGTGCGTGGGTTTGCCACCACAAACCCATAACACCACCATGACACCACTACCAAGTGGTGGCTATGGATGGGTAAGTATTGCTAGTTTTGGATTGGTAATTTGAGTGTTGAAGGTTTGAGATGCAAATTAAAAACTAAAATATAAGCTATGATTTTATGTGGAATCAACTTGTGTTTTGTGTCAAATACAAATCATAATTATTGAAAAGGGTCTTAATGAGTATTTCCACATTAAAAATAAGACCTAATGTTATTAAGAATTTAATATATGTTTTGTTAAACAAATGGTTAAGAAAATCTCTCATAATGATGATAAACATAATAAACGTTCCAAACAACAAGACTGCCTGAACTTACAGATTATCTAACTGAAAATTAGTGTGGAATCAGGAAACATCCCATGAGATAAGAATTATAGGAAATAGATTCTAGTTTCCATAAATATATAGAACATCGTATTTGGACTTAAAATTTAGAAGTTATGGACAGAACAGTGAGTAGTGGTCTAAAATGACTTAATATGAAAAACCATATAAAAATTGTAATATGAGCCTTTTTAAACCAAGTCCTTAATGTACATTCTAAGGTTCCCAATTAGAACTTAATATATAAGTAACTTTCTTATTTAATGCCATTTTCTAAGGACTTATTAAACGGAAAATAAAAAGGAACAAAAAAGGGTACTTAGCAAGTGTAATGAGAAGCAAGTTAAGTCAAATTCTAAATGGTGTCTATGGATAATGTTGTAGGTTGTGATAAGCAAGATCCCTCTAGTTCATGTCAGTATTGTTATTCAGATACTTATCAAGGCGAGTTACACTAACTTGGCTATTATGTTAACGATGCATGTTTATGTAAATTATTGTCCATGAAGTAGCTGGGGGAGAAGTGGAACAACGTTATATATTTTATATAGTAGGTATATTGTATGTGGTTTGATCGATGATGAAGAACACGTGGGGAGAAATGGTTTAGTTAGGCTAGTCACAAAGTACCCAAGGGGAGAAGTGGCCAGTGGCAAAGGAACTAGTTAGGGAACAAGCCTACGTATAAGATTTTTGGTACAAACAATAAGTGTTTGGGATTATGTGGTGTTATTTATGAACTATGTGAAAGTATAAATGTAATAAGTAATATGTGTATGCATGTGATTTAATATGTGTATGCATGTGATTGGTATAATATGTAAGTAATGTGTATGCTCACTAAGCGTTTTGCTTACCCATTGTCGACGTACATTTTCTAGGCCCCTCTTGGGTAGACAAAGGGAAAGCACCAACATAACCACAGCCAGCACAGATTTCATGCAGATTTACTTTACGAATTTATGACATCTAATATTATGAAATTATGATATGTTTTCCTAGGTTGTTGACTTCCGTATACTTCTAAATTTTGGATAACCCTTTTATTAACGTTTTATGAAATTTGGTTTTAAAAATTAATAAGAATTGACATGGTTATTCAAAAAAAATTTGGGAAGTTACATAAGAACTCTATGAAAAACATTAATCAATACAACACACCTTATGTAAATAAAATCAGAACACTAATATTGAAGTTGTACATATGCTCATAAGTGAACATAAGTTCACAAATGAACAAATGTTTATTTATGAACTCTCCAACTTAAGTGTCGAGTTACTATGATAGGGTGTGGCATGTATCATGTGTAGATGCATAGATATCAAAGGATGGCATAAAATATATTAAGGAGGTACTTTCATTTTGGTAACTATTAATACACATAGATACATCGAAGTCATACAGCTAAACATTATGCATACAAGGTACTTGATAATATGTTCAAAAAGCCAGCCAATTAGAGAAGGAAATATGAACTATGAATTGAAGAGATTAAGAACAATCTATCTTCTTTCTCAGCCACAATTGAAAGCAGTATTCTTGAAGCTTTATACAATCTTTCACATCTGTAGTAATATACATGCAAAAAGATGAATCGAGTTAGCAATTTTCCTGAAATTATTTTCTTCAGTTGTTTCTAGCCTCATTTGTTCTTAATATTCCTTGACTAGTTGCTACATCAACAATTCAAATAAAGGTTCCTGATAATGAAAAAAGTGAACCTGATGATCATCCAAATGGTGATGACAAAAATGTCCCGAGGATCAACCCGAATTAAACTACACTAAGCTATATGGAAGCAAAAGAAATTATTTGAATTAAAGCTGAAGATGGTACACAAAACACATAATATGCGTGTCATTTTTTCTTTTTCTATATATGAAATAGGTGGTTAGATTATGTTTCTTCATATGTAGAATGAGGCAAAGAAAGCCAATCAAACTGCCATGGTGGTATAAAAGAAAATAGTGGAAGCTCCACAAGAATCGAGAGGAATTTGTAAACAAAAATGGATTAACGAAAGGAAGAAAAATATTACAAAACTTCTTGATGCAAATGGTTTGGATATTACAAAATCATACATGTTAGATACACAACAAATAACTGATGCAAAGTACAAAAAATGGGATAAGTATCCTGCTCCAGCTTGTGTAACAAAATTACATATGTGTATGTACTTTAATTAATTACTTTGATCTTATTGGCATTTTAACAAGCACCTTGTGTGCGCACATTTATTGGTCATGATTATGTTCAATATAAAAGCAGTTTTATGATCTCGCAATGTCTAATCAAGCAATATGTTCATATATGAATATATGATTATATATGTTCATCTATGAACGTATGTTCATCTATGAACGTATATTCAACTATGAACATACGGTCAGAGAACCGCTAATTAATTACATATTAGGTAAAGAAGGTCGGAGAACCGCCATGTAAATCGAGAATTGAGCAATGTTTAGCAATGTTTGTTTACGATACATCCGATAATGTGTAATTCTAGAAATATGTTCATATATGAGCATATGTTCATAGAGCAATGTTTGTTTATGGTATACACTTAAATATATAAAAATTGAGCACTATTTGTATACATATACATAACATCGATTAGAATCTAGGGTTAGGGATTTTACCTTTTTGATATCAGATGATCAAATTGTCGTTGAAGCCATAGGGATTATATAGATTATATGTTAGCACGAAGAACTTTTTATGGTTTGTTGCTCACATCGATCGATCAACAAGTTGATGTGCACAAAAGCATTCGTTTGATGGTGAAGAAGTATAGAAGCAAGAATACAGTGTTTGAAAGTATTGAGGGTTAAAACATGAAAATACCAAACATACCATTAGTCATGCGCGGATTGTTTTCAATAGATTAAAAGATCCGTTTATATCTGGAGCCTTGATGAATTAATCCAATGGCTAGTTTATTCGTTCCGTAGTTAGCCACTATTGTTTGGTTTTATAAAGAACATATATATGTAAGGTTTTCTGCAAATCTATGAACTAAAACCCTAATTTCACATGCAACCTAGATTGGATGTATATTTTCTTATTTTGAACATGTAACTAATTCCTAAAGGCCAAACAAAAATTAAGTAAAAGAATAAATCAGAAAAACTAACCTTTAATTGTTTCTTGCAAGCTAAGCAGCACAAGTGTCCTGCCTCAAATGAGATCACACCCAAGCTAGGGAGGTAGGTCACGAAATTTAGAGAGAAAATAGAGTCAAAAGTCGTGCCAAATGGTGTGCATGGGGCTCCCTATTTATAGGTTTCAACCGATAACCAGATAAGCCTTTAGAGATAAACCTTTTTGAATTCAAACAAGATAAACATTTATCTTACAATTCAAATCTATTTATCCTAACTTATTATCATCAAAATTATGTATTATCCCATACATAATTTCGTGGTCACTTGGTTTACTATAACTGTCACTTACTCAACTATTGAATAATTACAGTTTCAGTCCCAGCACCTTTAATTAATTAAATTAATCACCAAATTAAATCCAATTAGTTCCAAATTAATTTCTATTTAATTAATATAGTTTCTAATTAATATATTATCACTTTAATATATTAACAAACCATATATTTAATTCCTCTTGATTTATTAATCACATAATAAATCAACCTTTCTGTCCACCGAACTTTCTACCAAACCTCCAGCTATGAGGGCAACCCAAATGGACTTTGCTACTATTAATTAGGTAAATACAAATCATTAGTCATGGATTAGACACCTAATCCAACAGTCTCCCACTTGGATAAGTCTATGACTATAATTACCAATTTAACCGTTAATTAATCAGCAAACTGTAGCTTCCTAGAAACTGCTGTCGAACTCTGACCTAGTCAGTTCTGTCCACAGATAAGTGATCAGATGATCCTTCGTCCAACAAGATATTTTCAGACATGAGACATGGATTGAGATCAATCTCTGTCTGACACACTGTTTCCCGATTTCCGATTTTGCATATGACATAAGACTTCTAATTGAACATATCAATTCAGTCCTGGCTGGCCAGCACTTTAGTCAACTTCAAAATCATCGAGAGGCCTACAGATATCTGTTTCCCATCAGGGTCAAGGGACGAATAAGCTTCGACTCATATGCTTATATCTTTTACCAGACAAATCATTCACAACAGCACGTTTTATAACACCGAGTTACCGATGCGTTTTCGTACTACCAATGAACAACCGCCTCGTAAGTTATAACTCATATCTCTCCACTTCAAGACCATAAGATATTATCGTCTCAACATTGCTCGTGATGTAATCCATGAAGCAATCTATTGAGCATGAGTTTATCCAATACTCAAATCACTATTTCCAAGTACTCATGAACGTTGCAGCAATCTTATTGCTATGTCTAACTCCTTAGACAATCTACAAACCAATTCATGACAGTCTTCCTTCATACTTACTCCCTAAAAGTATGAGCGACTGTGGATATTTGAATAATCCAATTATTCAGGAAGTAAAACATGCGAAAGCGAAACATAAAATCTGACTGGCAGCTACTCCTGCTTATTACCAAGTCTCCACGAGGTAATCACCAAGTTGGATTTATCATAACTATTATCGGTTTCTTATTCTTTTTTAAACTTTCAATTCAAGCCTTTTATATCTATCTCTATTTTAACTCAATGACCTTTTCACTCTTTCTATGTATCCAAGTGTCTAACACTTATACACTTTATTGTAGATAATCCAATCGGATACTCTTCCGATAATATCTCAATTTGTCATTCTGTCTTTCTCTCTCACAACTCCATTCCGGTGTTGTGTACCGTGACTGCCCATGGTTCTCGGGGTCTTTAGTCTACATGACTACACCTTAAGACTATTTCAAGGCATCATGATGTGCCGGTGAACCACACGCGCTCCATTAGAAACCAACGAAACTCTTTAACCATGATGTCCTACAGCACCACGTCCTGGTGTAAACAATTACTGATTTGAAACTCCTTTCAAAACATTCACCCTAATCATTACCCAATGATTTCTCATGCATGTTCAAAAATCCATTTAGTATTCTCAGCCAGGTCATATCCTGAATCCAACTTACTATGCTCTAAGCATCAAGTCATCAGGATATGTTGATAACACTTCTGATCGGTCCAGGAATCTTGTGGAACCTGATGTAATCTCATTCCAAACCCTTTTGGAATCCAAAGATTACTAACAATCCTTGTGTCATGACTTCCAAAAACCATTTCCTTTCATAGACTCTTTCTCATGCATCTTGAACCTCATCAAGACCATATTCTCAATGGCTAAGTCTATATTGTCAATTTCATCTATCTGATAGATGTCTGTGAACTATGTGAGTATGTTGCACCTTCTTTATGCCAAGTCATCACACTTTGCAATGATAGGAAACTCTTTTCCTGGGTTTATGCATCGTGAATCTTATCAAGATCATATTGGCAGAATTTCAATCTATCTAATAGATGTTCACGACCACCTAAGTATGTTGTATATCTTAAAGTCTTTCATAGCGAACCGTTTGTTAACACCAAGTCATTACACTTTGTAATGATAAGAGACGTTTCCTAGAACCAGTATGTAACCCACATACATGTGATAGCAGATAACAACGATACTCTCACTGGCTTTGATACGGTTATATGACTTTTTTGGACTATTCACAAAAACCAGAACTTTTGGCACATTTTGCAAAACCAAAATCCAAACCTTTCTGACATATTAAAGGAAATCTTCCTGGCTATTCACAAAATCCAAACCTTTTGGCCTATTTTGAGAATCCGAATATCCTTTCTTACGAGATGCCCATGGGACGAATCCCGAGGCCATGTACTTTTTGTAATGGCATGCTCTATGTGAGTCCCTATTAGTGTGCCGGTAAACCACACACGCTCTACTAACGACTCACACTATGCCACGCAGAATCCTCTCGGATTTCATCTTCTATTGAGAGTGGCTCTCTTGGAATCAATTGCTTGACCCCAAGTGATGACTCATTCAACCAGATGTTCTATAAGTACATTTCTATGTTCACTTCTTTTGATGATTCAATTACTCCCACTGGTTCCTAGACCAGTTGTAAAATCAATCAAACTGTCACATAGACTGTGTCTCGCGCTAAGGTTCTCTTATTTGGCAGCAACCAGGCTCACCAATGCTTCTTAGTAGTCGGATTACTTATCCATACCATCTTTAGTGTTTTACCACTAATCGGTATGTCACCCAGATCATAACTCCTTATGACGGTGACCAAAACTACAGGTCAAGCGAAGAGAGGGTATGTCAAGTTTAACAAGAATCCGATTCCTGATCAAGGCCCAGTAGTGACTAAAGGTTCATTCTCTTGGCTAATCTTTGAACTCCTTCAGGATTATTCTTACTCCCACTGTTTCCTTAGAACATGAGTTCTTTTTAAAAGGACTCTTCTTTCAAAGGATAACCGAGATGGCCAATGAAACGACATCGCTGATCAGTTTCAGGCTTGTCATGAGATTCAGACGAATGCTACATGACCCTGGACTTTCTATGTACTAGTGGGACGATCTCAGCTTTACATTTCAGACAATGTCGACATAACCTACTTAGTCTAAGATATGGTCGGAATATGGTTTCTGTGGTCTGACTGGTTGAATATTTAATTCATTGAAATACTAATCGGAAATGTATCTTATTCATCGAGGATCAACACTATTTCGATCACTGCTTCATCGTCTTCCCTAAGACACATTATAACCATTAATGTTCTTGGAAGAGGATAAATTGTGAAACATTTTCTCAGTCTATGTTGTCACCCAGGTTTTGTTGATCTTATACTTCCTTTGAAATCCTTGAACACTTCAAGGTTCCAATCAATCGCTTATTCTGATAAGCGAAGCCATATTTGTCAAACTATTTGGCAATTATCATGAAGTATAACTAATCGTGTTCTGTTCGAAGATTCGAGCAATACACAGTAACTTATGTGTCTGTTGCTCAAAATCTTAAGGTCTTTTACATCTTTATGTAAATTTATGACTTTTTTAATATTGTTCAAGACATGCAATCATCACCTGACTCCAAGTCAATTGATTCCAAAATCCTATCCATTGGATCTTTGGGTGATGCATTTCTTGCAACAACTGATTTTATTAAGAACTCAATTCATCATGCAACTCTAAGTCAAATGATTCCAAAGTCCTGTCCAACTGGACCTTTGGTTGAAGTGATTCTCATAAAATTCACTTTAACAATCATAAGGAACACAATTCATAAATCCAATCCCATTGGATGTATCAACATTTAAGTTATTACCATTTACGTCATCAACACATTCACACAACATTTCGAGGACAATTAAAAAAAATCATGTTTTAAAAGAAAAATATTTTACTAAACCAGAATTATCCTCAGAACAATGTACTATGCGAATCCATGTCATATGTATCTATAAACTAATAACAAGAACAAATATCTAGCCTAACTCCAAAAAAAATGCACGAGCTCCAGATCCAATCCAAATATGCTCCTGTGCGACAACATCCCGCATCCTACAGAGTCCGTGCATATAGAGCAAATGTGAGAAACACATCCTGTATCAAGGAAATGAGGATCGGGTATTCTGAGTTTTAAGATATTACTGAGTTTGCCAAACGGTTTGGCTTTGGAGCATTTTTCCAATCTTTCTATGACTGTGTCCCACCTTATGGATTCCCAGTTTGAAACATCGAACAATCGGTCCAGACGATCTGGATCATTTCTTGATGCACCTTAATACTGGACTCAATCCTGAAGCACCTGAATCAATGGAACTATGCTTCTCCATGAACGACTCATACAGAGTCGACATTAAATGCATTTCCACGATTGTCTTATCCGGTTACCCTTTCTGTTCATCTGGATGAACAGATCAGCGAGTCGAGCTAATGCTTAACTCCTGATCACAAAGGGAAACCAATTTTATACTGTTCGCCTATGTATCCCTCAATCTTGGGAACACGCAAACTGGTGCTACTTCCTTCTAGCTTGCAACTTCAAGCTCTTTGAAGATCCTAGTTCGTTCCCTTTATTCAACCAGTTCTCGGAACCTTTCTTCAACCAGCTGTGCTAACTTATCTGACCCTAGGAATTCTAAATCCCTGCGGAACTCGGGGTCAATGATCAATAACATAAGGCAACGAACTTCCTCGGACTCAACAGTCAAGGAGTCATGCTCATCACAAGCTGCTGTATGATGCCATGTTTGGGAGCGGACACTCAGTCGGACATGGTTTGCCAGCAAAACTAAGAAGTATTCTCTACTTGTAAAACCATATCACACAGTCAAGGCCAGTCAGCCTTACCATATTTAACAGGTGCTTTCTGAAGCTCTCAGAAATAGGTGAAGGAGGGGAAGGAGGAGAATGACACTTTCTTCAGACATATATAAAATTTGAATTTATTAGTTTAATTAATCCTTTTAAATAATTACCCAATTTATTATTTAACAAGGCTAGGATCAAAAATACCCCAACTATGCTGTGAAGAGGGATGTCGTAATCACAACACAGTGGTCATTAAGGTAGATAACATTTATCAATTTCAGTCTTATTAAAATTCCTAGATCTGTGAGATTTATTGAACTGTTCAATGGCATGTTAAATCTCGGATATGCCCCACCGTTTGTGACTGGGATGTCGAGGATCACAAACCGGGTGTGAATAACCATGCAAATTAGCTTGGTACTCTCGGGGTCAATTACCATCTCAAATTGATGTGCCGGTTAACCACACACGCTCCATCAACAATGATAACACCCGAGAAACCCATTCCCACTCTTTATGAACCCCTATTGGTGTGCCGGTAAACCACACATGCTCCACCAACGTTTCATAAAGTGCAATGTGCAATTTCATGGATTAGCATCAAATTCACATTTTTCCTAAAGTAACTAGATTGAGATTTTGTAAAGGGTTCTAGTACTTTGATCATTATACTTTTAATGATTAAGTGGTCCTATCAAACCCGTTCGGCTAACGACCCTCCACTGATCAGGCGAGCGGTGGGTGAGAGTGGACACCCATTAGACCGTCATTTTATAGGCAGTCTCCTTATACCCACTTTATAGATCAGCTTGGTGAATGAGGCTACTAATGATTTGACTAACCAATTTATCTTATACATATAGTATTAACTTTTAATAATATATATAAGATGTATTTTAAACCTTTTAAAATATTCCAGTTTTATCTTTTAATTTTTTTCCAAATTTAACTATTAAATTTAAAATTAAATTAAACCCTTAAAAAATCGATTTAATTATCCTTTAATTAAAAATTAATTAAATTAATTAAATCTAGATATTTTTAAACCTTTTAAAATATTTTAGGATTTATCCTTTAATTTTTCGAAATTTAACCATTAAATTAAAATTAAATTAAATCCCTTGAATTATCTTTTAATTAAACAATACTAGAAGGCCGATGAGCTGGGTCAATCTCCATGAATTAAATTAATTCAAATGTAGACAGGTTTCACAAATTAATCAAATTAATTTAAACCTATCTCAAACCCCTAATTTTCGAAAAACAAATAATGGGTTTAAGGTTATCCATTTAATTAAACAATTAAAGTTACCAAAAATAAAAAGCCTTCTAAACCCTAGGTCAATTTCGAAAATTACCAATCGGAGGGGATAGGGTTTCTAAAACCCAAACCATAAATAGATTGCCCTATTAAGGGTTTAGAAACAAAAACCCTAAATTTTAGGAAAAAACTATTACAACAATTCAACAAGAAAACAGCCAAATGCTCTGATACCACTGTAAGGTTTTCTACAAATCTATGAACTAAAACCCTAAGTTCACATGCAACCTAGATTGGATGTGTGTTTTCTTATTTTGAACATGTAACTAATTCCTAAAGGCCAAACAAAAATTAAGTAAAAGAATAAATCAGAAAAACTAACCTTTAATTGTTTCTTGTAAGCTAAGCAGCACAAGTGTCCTGCCTCAAATGAGATCACACCCAAGCTAGGGAGGTAGGTCACGAAATTTAGAGAGAAAATAGAGTCAAAAGTCGTGCCAAATGGTGTGCATGGGGCTCCCTATTTATAGGTTTCAACCGATAACCAGATAAGCCTTTAGGGATAAACCTTTTTGAATTCAAACAAGATAAACATTTATCATACAATTCAAATCTATTTATCCTAACTTATTATCATCAAAATTATGTATTATCACATACATAATTTCGTGGTCACTTGGTTTACTATAACTGTCACTTACTCAACTATTGAATAATTACAGTTTCAGTCCCTACACCTTTAATTAATTAAATTAATCACCAAATTAAATCCAATTAGTTCCAGATTAATTTCTATTTAATTAATATAGTTTCTAATTAATATATTATCACTTTAATATATTAACAAACCATATATTTAATTCCTGTTGATTTATTAATCACATAATAAATCAACCTTTCTGTCCACCGAACTTTCTACCAAACCTCCAGCTATGAGGGCAACCCAAATGGACTTTGCTACTATTAATTAGGTAAATACAAATCATTAGTCATGGCTTAGACACCTAATCCAACAATATATATATATATCAAGGTTGTAGGTGGGCGGTCGACTGGGCCTAGGACTAGTCGGTCTAGGCGAGGACTAGTCGGCGCCTAGGCGTGGAGTATTAATTGTAATAAAATTTACTTTTTTAAATTTAGATATTACATATGTCCCTACAAAATTAATAAATAAGCATAAAATTTTTGACAAATCTAAGTATTTAAATATGTAAGTCATCAAACATCAAAATGTTTAGATTCATTAATGATATTTTAGACAATTTTAATCATCAATAATCGTAACTTAGTCACCAATTTTTATAATTTATATATATAATAAAAATTAAATTTTTAATAAAATAAAATATATTTTATTAATATAATAAAATATATAATATATATTATTGTTCTAAAAATTTGAAGTTTACTAAATTTAAATTTTAAAAATCTAAAAATTTGAATTTATTTTGAAAATTTTTGAATTTTTGAATTTTGAAAGTTTTTGAAAATTTTGAAATTTTGAAATTTTTTGAAAAATTGAAAATTTTGAATTTTGAAAATTTGAAATTCTGGCCGCCTAGACCCGCCCAGACCCGCCTAGACCCGCCTAAACCCGATTTTGACCGCCGTTGACCAAATCCGCCTAGCTTGACCGCCTAGCACTAATCGTAGGCAGAACTCGTCCGCCTAGCGCCTAGGCGGCCGCCTAGGCCGACTTTTACAACACTGATATATATATATATATATATATATATATATATATATATATATATATATATATATATATATATATATATATATATATATATATATATATATATATATATAGACACACACACACATACACACACATAAGGAAATGTTTAAATGATAACCATTAAAAAGTTGAGAGCCATGAAAACCAGTCTCCACCGTTGACGTAATTCACCGGAGGGTTGTGTAACATAAGTGGGTTAACCAATGTGAAAGCGTTTCAGACGATAAATTCTCACAACCCTTAGATCAAACTTGTATAAAGTAATATGTTGCCTAGATTAGTACTTTTAGTTCTCAATATTTTAATTATATATATATATATATATATATATATATATATATATATATATATATATATATATATATATATATATATATATATATATATATATCTTTAAAGATTTTATTTGAGATTTTCTATTTATGCTTTGTGTATTTTAAATTTCTACATTGTTTTTAATTTCTTCTCGGAGAAGGCATTGGCAGACCTAGGGGGTTCTTGGGGTAGCACATGCTACCCCTCAAATTTTTCGGCGTAATATAAGATTTTTGAAAAATATTTCATTATAGTGTAAAATTTTCTAGTATGCTACCCTAAGCTTTTGTTCTGAATCCGTCGGTAAGAGAAAGATTTTGATTTCTTTAGAAAATGAAGAAATGAGATAGGATTTGTTTGTATTTGTCTTCTTAATGACAAGTCTCTTTTCAATCTATATTTTTTTTGTAAAGGGATCCGAAAGGAAGTGGAACCCAGGTGCTCATGGTGAGGTTCCACCAGAGGGAGATGGAGATGGGGATGGGATGATGAGGAATAATATAATATAATAACAAAAATAAATATTATTGAAAAACCAATAATATTAGATAAAACTAGGGGCAAATATCATTTTATATGAGTTTAATGAGTAAAGATAGAAAATTTATACCCCACTCACGAAAATTGTATTAAAATCGTTTTTGATGAAGATTAACATTAGAAAATAACTTAACGAAATTCGTGAAAACACTAAAGCAGATGGAGGAAATTTGTAATTTACCCTATAATTTACTTGAAACATGTATCAAAGTATATATATGAAACAAAATACAATATGCAACAACCAATCCCCATACTATATATTTGATTATATACGAATACAGTTGGTTAAATTTCGAGAAACAAGGTCAATAAATACAAACCAATTATAATCAACAATAAACGAACATTTGATGGAAACTCTTAAAACCACACAAAATCAGAAGGTTGTGATTACGAAGACATGAAATTAATACTACAATAATGGTTAACTGTCCCTTCTAAAAGTAGGTACATGAATACTGGTCGGGGCTGATTAGATGCCCATGCTTAAAAAATCCTGCAAACGCCTTAGCCTCTCTACAACCTCTAGCAAATGGATTTAATCTCAAAAATGGGGGGAAGAACAGCCAAAAACTTGTAATGATCACAAACATCAATGTTAACGCCCGGGATACAACGGGTAGGAGCTCAAACTGACGACCAATGGTTTTCTTGAGCACGATCTCTGTTCCGACCCAAACCCCTTGAATTACGAAAAACCAAGTGACTTCCCAAGTTGGGGTTAACCGGCCAAGGTAGTAAAATATCACCTCGTGCATGATCCCAGACACAAGAAACGTTGTGAAAACAGCAGGCACTGATACCCATCTTACAGGAACCACACGGCTAAATATTGCACGCGTTGGATGGTAAACTGTAGGACGTAGTATGCTTGAAACCATAAGGTTCCATCTTTTTCCCCAAAAGTCCTGGACCGAGGTTGCGTGGTGAGGGTCATCAAATTGTGGTTCAAGCTCAGCGCCAACTAGGGTTCGAGCTAAAGAAGCTACCACAGCTAAGAGTAACTCCAGCCAGAAGAAGATGTAATAGGCATAAATTGAAGTCGTCAGTAGAGGATGAAGTTTTGATTTATAATCATAGGCCTTGATCGATATTAACAAAATAAAAATTCTAGGAGCATAATCTTTGGGGGATCTTTGGGGTTTATTTGTGATTTCATCAGACGGGTTTTCTTGGTTTCTTTTGATCTTAATGGGCA